>CM060962.1:116098198-116628198 GCA_030765045.1 Tenodera sinensis
TTAGATTTATAAAATGACCTGTCACAAGCCGTTATGATGCATTTATGGAATGTTTCTATTACCTTTTCAGTTTCACTTGTCAGATGTATGTATGTAGGTGGGAGGCGGGGAGGCGGGGAGGCGGTGGGTGGGTGGGTGGGTGGGTGGGTGGGTGGGTGGGTGGGTGGGTGGGTGGGTGGGTGGGTGGGTGGGTGGGTGGGTAGGTGGGTAGGTGGGTAGGTGGGTAGGTGGGTAGGTGGGTAGGTGGGTAGGTGGGTAGGTGGGTAGGTGGGTAGGTGGGTAGGTGGGTAGGTGGGTAGGTGGGTAGGTGGGTAGGTAGGTAGGTAGGTAGGTAGGTAGGTAGGTAGGTAGGTACAAAAGTATTCGTACACAACCATGTTAAGAATACCATAGCAGTTATTATGTATAATAATGTTTATTGGGTATCAATTTTATTTCTAGATAATATATTGGAATGCCCACCATGCAGACATATTGCAAATGTTCTGCTGTTGTGTACAATAGAAGTATAGGAAGAGCCTCTGTTTGTTTACATGGATTAATACCCGGACAGAAGTATTTGTACAGTTAGTTACTACCCTATTTGACGCTCGAGTACATAGAGTGAGCCTTGTTTGGCTGGTTCAGTTGAGTAGTACACACCCCGAGAGACAGACTGGCTGCACTGATAGACACAGTTTAGTTAAAATGGGAAGAAAACAGAAGGAAACATTTGTTGAAGAGAGAAAAGTTATTCTCAGACTTCATAATCAAGGAAAATCATATTCCGAGATTGCAAACTCAGTTGGGAGAAGCCGAACTACTATACAAAGTATAGTAAATAGGTTCAGAGGCATAACAGTGATGATAAACAATAAAAGAATTGGACGTCCACAGAAACTTTCATCAAGAGAGCAGAGGTATGTGATTAATTTAATTAAAAGAACTCCTAAAATAACTTCATCAGAAATAACAGCACAACTAACTGCATATTTTCACAATCCAGTATCTTCACGTACAGTAACACGGATCCTTTGTTGAGATGGATACCGAGCAAGGGTACCAAGGAAAAAAACCTACATTAGTAGACTTAATAGGACGAAGAGGTTGCAGTTTGCAAAAGAGTTTGTGCAAAAAGATAGTTTTGGGATAACGTGTTGTTTACAGATGAAAGTAAGTTTAATATTTTTCGCAATGATGGGCGTATTTTGGTTTGGAGAAAACCTAATACAGAGCTCGAGGAGAAGAACCTTATGACAACAGTAAAGCATGGAAGGTGCTGGTGTGATGGTGTGGGGGTGTATGGCTGCTTCAGGTGCAGGAAGGTTGGTTTTCATTGAAGGAAATATGGACAAATACTATACTTGAACATCCTAAAAGAAAATCTTATGAAAAGCGCCGAAAAATTAGGCCTTACTCTGGGATATTACTTTCAACAGAATGACCCCAAACATACAGCACAAATTGTTTGTCTGTTGCTAATATATAACACCCCCCACACATTGAAAACACCTCCACAGTCTCCTGATACTAACCCAATCGAACATCTGTGGGATGAATTAGAGACCAGGATTAGAAAACATCATATTACAAGCAAAACTCAACTGAAACAGCTACTTCAAATGCAATGACAACTTATTGGGTCAGAAATAACAAAAAAATTAGTATATTCTATGCCACATAGATTAAGAGAGATTATACACAGAAGAGGCAAGCAAACTCGCTATTGAACAATGTGAAAATAACTCCTTTTATGTTATTTATACACTGATAATAGAATGTGTACGAAATCTTATGTCCGGCCAAAAATTCCTATTCACAGGGAAGATATATTTTTATTTTATATAATTATACTTGTATAGGATTTTTTTTGTTAATATTGTACATTGATGTACAGTTTATAATTCTAGTAAAGGCAATTTTGCCCATGTGCCATATTTATGTAGCAATAAACAAAAATGCATATACTTTTCCTCTGTACGAATACTTTTGTCCAGGTGTGTGTGTGTGTGTGTGTGTGTGTGTGTGTGTGTGTGTGTGTGTGTGTGTGTGTGTGTTGTGTGTTTGTGTGTGTGTGTGTTTGTGTGTTTGTGTGTTTGTGTGTTGTGTGTTGTGTGTTGTGTGTTGTGTGTTGTGTGTTGTGTGTTGTGTGTTGTGTGTTGTGTGTTGTGTGTGCGTGTGTGCGTGTGTGCGTGTGTGCGTGTGTGCGTGTGTGCGTGTGTGCGTGCGTGCGTGCGTGCGTGCGTGCGTGCGTGTGTGTGTGTGTGTTAATCTCAACAACCACTCAACCAATTTTGACAATTCTTTCACTACTGAAAAGCCCTATTCTTTCTAGCAGATATGGGCTATAACACAACCAATTTCAATTCATAAATTACTAAAACACTAAAAAGGATTCACAAAGCCTTTATTAAGAATGCCATGGAGTAAAAAATACTCCACAGAAAATGCATGTAATAACAAAAGTTGGTTACATTTTATTTCAAGCAGTTCTTATGTCTGCAGTGGATTTTAAAATAGGAACACTCTTGAATCTTCAGGGTTTTACAGTTTGCAAAAATGGACAAGGTTTTTTAAATTAATAAATGCAATTTTTTAATAATTTGTGATTTATTCACATTAGAAAATTACAACACACCAACTTTACTAACAATTTTGACATTTTGTATGTCTGGAACCCTTTTCTGAATTTACTTATCTGAAACATGAGTGCAATGATGTGAAACTGAAACTACAACATTTGGAAAATTGTCTTATACATTGTTATGGTTTATATGGTGACAAGTAACAAGATGTTCTTGCTCTCTATGATACTGGATGATGGTCAAGGTCAAGTCAAGTAAATTATATAAAGGATCTTTCAACAAGAGTGTTCTACGTTTGAACTTAAATAAAATATGTTATATAAATGATAGAGGTTTATTTATTTTTTAATTTTGGAACATATTTAATGTCATTATGTGTGGAAGAGAACATCGGTTAAGTGACCGCTGCGACTTCATTGGGTTGCGCGTGTACGGTTGACCCTATTTTCAAAGACAGAAGAACATAAATTAGGTTCAACTTCACGAATAACATGTGTGATGTTATTCATAAGGTCATTTACTGTTTCTGGCTTGTTAGCATAAACTCGAGATTTAACATAACTCCACTAGAAGCAATCCAACAGCATTAAATCACATGATCTTGGGGGTCAGTTAACATCACCACCACAGGAATGATGAAACCTCTGAACTTCTTCTTCAAAAGATTGATTGTTTCTAGAGCAGTATGACATGTGGCACTATCTTACTGGAACCAGATGTTTCTGAGATCCATACAATCCAACTGAGGCCAAAGATAGTCTCTTATAAGAACCCGGTATCTTTCTCCATTGACAGAGCTTCTCCATCTTCGTCTTGGAAAAAATATGGACCAATAATTCCACCATACCAAAATCCACACCACACAGTAACCTTTTGGAGATAAAGTGGCCGTTCTTGAATCTGCGTTGGATTGTGATTGCTCCAATAGCAGCGATTTTGTTTCTTAACAAAACCATCCATCCAAAAGTGGGCTTCGTTGCTGAAGATGATTTTTCAACAAAAATCTGGGTCAGCTTCCAATTGCTCCAAAGTCCAGTCAGGAATGCATGGTGCAACCTATGGTCATTGGGCTTTAGTTCTTGAGTTAATACCATTTTGTAAGCGTGCAACTTCAAGTCCAGATGCAGAATTCGCCAAGTTGTGGATGGCAAAAGTCCCAATTCTTGCGCTTGACGAGCAATTGATTTGTTTCTGTTCTCACATACACTCTCACTAATGGCACCTATATTTTTGTTGGATCACTTATGTTCATTACGTACAGGCATTCTTTGATTGCTGACAGAACCACTTCTTTCAAATTTATTGATCAAATGATGAATCGTTCTCTCACAGGGATGATTATGCACACCATAAACTTCATGCAATACACGGAAGGTTTGGTGAACAGATGATCCATTTTGATAATAAATTTTCACAATTTCTACGTGTTGCTGAATGCTGTAATGTACCATGGCTATTTGTCAATAACAACTGTAACCACATGAAACAAATGACTGCTGTAACTCAATAACAATGGCAGTTATCACATGTTAAAGATAGGACACTCTTGTTGAAAGACCCAATATTTGTTATTCTTACTACTTAAATTTTATTCCAAACATACTAGACATATAAATATACAAATAAACAAATAAAAGAATATAACATTTTACATTAATTCAATATAAATAAATAAATATAAAACAAACTCAAATAAGTTTCTAAACATTTAAAAAACAATACATAAATTCCCTTAGCAAGAGACCCCAGCAACATTATGCACAACCAAACAAGCATTCCTTTCCAGATTATCAAGTGTGTTGAAAATTCCATAAGGTTGAAAAGAGAAAATAGATGCAGGCAGCAGCAATGGATTTATGCCAGGAGGAAAGGTTAAACTGGTGTTTAAATTTGGAAACAATATAGCTGATACCCATAAGGAGATGGATAAGGATTTCTTCAAACAGTATTTTGAAGAGCAACTGCACAACATTTTTCCTAACTCACTAATTTGTTTGATAATGTATTCCAATTGCTCCAGGAAACCATACCAAATCACAGACAAATAATAGAAGAAGGCAAACAGCAGAAAATGGCTCAAACATAGCGAATTTCTTTCATTATTCTTTTTGAAAATGGACTTCCTCCAAATAGTAAGGACAAAATGTGGTATAAATCAAATTTATGTAGTGTCTTATCTTGTAGACCATACCATTCTTAGGCTACCACCCTAACATTGTGAAGTCAATCCTACATGTATGGGCTCAAGTTATTAAGTCAGTGGGAATCACTTAACATCGAGTTTAAATAAAGGAATGTCAAGGCTAATCTATAAGTTTTTATTAAGGCTTAAACAAATTGTTAATATTGCTAACCATTTGTTAAGTGCTACTCTCCTTCCATCAGAAAATAGAGAAGGAAATAAGCAGAAGAGTAGCTAATTAAGGAAATTGAAGCTATTAACAGTGAAGCAACAAGATTCTAAAGTAAGAACAAATTAAAAACTAAAAACTTCACTTATCTTAGTAATATTGCAAGTTCTTGGTGCAAAGCTGACTAAAGTTTCGAGTTGACTCCAACTCATTCTCAATGGGGCCTCAAAACATATATTCCCAATGAAGTCTCGACATCGAATTTTTGGGTGAAGTACAATACTTCCTCTACTTAACTATACATAGTAGAGAAAGTAAAAAGTTATCAGTTATTAAAGATATGTGGTGAATCAACGCTAAGCACTCAAATTGTTCTACTTAGCAAATTACTAGCAGGACATATTTCCAGGATCTATTGTCCTGCCAGTAATTTGGTAATTGGAACAATAAGAGAGCTTAACATTGAGTCACCACATAAGTTTAGTTACTTACTTCACTGTAAGTTCCAATTATTTTAAACTTATAAAGATTAATTACCATTATAAAGAATTAGTTTTGTCTTTAAACACACCTTGTTCATCAATATTTCTGACATTGAATAATACTGCTTCCTTGTTAACAATAATAACAGCTATCTTACATTTATTGAAATCTGTATGACAGAACTGTTATAAATTATATGAGAGACTCACACTGTGGACTGTAAGTTGTTGAACAGAATCCAGATCCTCTTGATCTTCATAATCTGAACTCTGACTAGCAGAGAGGCCTTCCTCACTAGCACTACTTCGACTCTGTAATTACAATGAAAAGGTTAATTAAAAGGTGAGGAAATTTTTTACACATTTACTTCAATATTACAGTTAAAAATTCAAACATAACAAGGAAATCAGGCTTAAATATCTGACAACGCTATTTGTTACACTTTTGTTGTTGAAAGAATCAATATAAACCAACTATGAACCGTTTAAATTGCTATAAAAATAGTTTCAAGTTATGCAGTGGGAGCATAAACTGTGAATATAAGGGAAAGTACTGTTCTTTTCTTTTTTGTTAGATATTTGGTAAAACAAAAACTGAATGTAAAGGTATCAATGGTGAAGACACAAAGAACTTGGATATTCTTAACTCAGCAGCATGCAGTATCTTTCTTATGGACTGCTTATTTGCCATGTACATGGGAGTATACCTGCCTGCTTACAAACTGTTTACACCATTTGCAATACAGTTGTGTAGCGGCAGCAACAGGTTGGCACAAGTTCCAAATCTTAATATTACTAACCGATATGATCAATCAAGGTGCTGTACCATGCAGGACTTAAGACAAATTTGGCATTCCAGACATGACTAATTTTTCTTTTGTCCACAGGTGTACATGTCTAGTGTCGCAGTCATATTTCAGTTGTTCCCAGAGATGTGTGTGTTTTGACCTTTTCAAAAGCACAGTGTGTCTTTATGTACAATTCACAAATGTATTAACTTAGCTCACGAAGTGCAAAGATGCTTTTAAGAAAGATTCTTAGGTGTAAATGTTCCAAGCTGTAAAACAATCCATAATCTATACAATAAACTTCCTAAGAAACCAAAAAAGCAGTGTTAAGTTTCTCACCAAAGAAAAATTAGATGAGATTGGTCATAATTTGGAAAACTCTCCTAAAAGGTCACTTCACTGTCCTACACAAGTATAACCTTCATGTGAGTCTGAGCAAAAGGCTGCTAAAATATTGCATTTAACGCTATATAAAATAATTGTGGCACATGCTCTTCAACTTTTCACCCAGGTGTAAACACGTTTTTTTAGATGAATTTTGCAAAACGTATATAAAGAACAAATAGATCCACATATAATATTCTTCTTAGATGAGACCTGGTTCCACTGCTACGGTTATGATTGTACTCAAAACAGTTGTTACTGGAGTGCTGACTGGCTGTGGTGCCATATGTAGTAAAAGCAGGCATGAAAAAAAACAAAAAAAACTGGAGTGCTGTTGGACCTGAATTCGTACATTAGTATCCCTCCACAGCAAACACTCTGGGTATACCATTTGTGATGCAAGAATTGTAGGACCAATTTTATTTCGAGAATGCAATTGATTTTGCCAGTTATGTATATACTCACTAATTCGTTTCTTCAGAGAAAGAACCAACAGAGAAAATGGTTATGTTTTCAACAGGTCTCTGCCACTGTGCACACTACAAATAACTGCATGAGAAAAATTCATACATCACTTTGGCAAGACAAGGGTTATTATAGGAATTTGTGGCCCCCTTGATCCCCAAATTTATTAACCTAAAATTTTTAACTCTGGGGTCAATTAAAAAATGTTATGCACAAGACAAACCCGCATACTACAAAAAAACTGAAAAGCAATATTTGTTGTCAAATTGCTGCAATTCCTCAAGTTCACCTACAGAAAAAGATTAATCATTTCCTAAAGAGACATTAAGAATGTATAGAGACAGAAGACAAGCAGTTTCAACATTTCCTTTCATAATTTGATAAGTAATGAGCTTCTTAAAATTGTCTGTGAAATGAAACAGCTGATTTTCTGACCAAGAATGGAAGTAAAATTACATCAAAGTGATCTAGTCCACTGTCTTATTAATCGAAAGTACAATTACCTCAGCATGTGATGCAAAAATTAAACATATGCATTAAAAACAAAAGGAAAGCAAAACAAAAATCCACATAACATTACTAGAATTACTAGACTACCGACACAATTCTTCAGTATAGTAGGACCTCGTTTATCCAACCTAACCTGGGACCAAGGGTAATCCAGAAAATCGAAAATCTGGATAATCTGGGTTATATGGGTAGTAAGCAAAACAAAATTCTTTAATCCATAAATAAGCACTTGCCATTTATGATGCTAAAAAACTATGTCTTGTAACAAAATAATGTACAGTTTACAGGACATTAAAAAAATATAAAAATCTTAATCACCTAAAATCACATAATTTCTTAACAAAGAATTGATCCACAGTCTTCTGCTTTAAACACACGTGGCATTTGAATGAAGTATGGCCACACAAACACTATCATTAATAGTTCAGCTGGAGTGGTGTCGGTCTGACGCTCCAAGTACACCACAATGTTTGTCAGCTGGTGCACAGCGACTCCCAATTCAGCAGCTACTTTCTTCAATGTTTCTCCTTTATCAATTCGATTAATAGCATCCAACTTTTTATCCATCGAAACCACGACCTCATTTTGCTTTGATGTCTTTAAACTTGTACACAGAATTACACTCCCAAACACTCTGATAAGACACAAAAACAATTCAGTTGAAACACACACAAGCTTAATGACACATGCCGTTTGAAAATAGTAGGAAAACTGAGGAGATTGAGAGAGGTGTAGTGAGGGGTAGGGATCAAGGCTAATGCTTTCTTTCGGCACTATTTATAAGTGGGACATACCACGTCAGTATCATGTGACACACTACTAAATCTTTCTTAAATTCAACAGCTAGCGTTTTACAGTATAGTACAGTACATATTACCATAATCTGTTGCACAATTTAACATTGAATCAAACTAAAAAGCAAATACTTGGAGAACTTATAGTTATGTTCTTGCTATAATAGTTAAACTTATCTAATGTGAACATTAAATTTAAAAAAAAAAGTATCTACAAATCTAATCTGGATAATTCGGAGATCCGGATAAATGAAATTTTACCGAAGCAGGTTTTATTACAAACAGGTCATGACTGCCTCAGCAAACATCTACACAGGATTGGCATAGCAGAATCTTTTATATGTGCTTTCTGTGAACTTGACAAATACATGGCGAGAAACCAGCTACTCCAGTACCCAGCTTTCTAACAACATACTGGAGTGCAAGAGGGAATGTGGCTTTATTACTAACTGCAAAACATTTGGCATCAATCAGCCAACTAAGCAAGCACACTGTCTCTGTTACTGTGTTACTGTATGACCTCGTGCTTTCCCATTACTAACCTTGACTCACACATAACTATTTACTACACACCACAGCATATACCTGACTACTCTGCAGAATAATTTCAAATCAAAGATGTATGTATTGCGAGAACAAAAAACCTCTGAACGGGCTGCACAGTGTTTTTCCTGTTGGTATCCTTGGCGCTCATTGCCATATGCTGCTATCTTAGAAAGGCAAAGATTAAACCATACAACATTTTTAAAAGTACTTTTAAAGGCTATACTGACCAACATTATGAAAGAAGATGCTGAAACTGGTCACTATCATCCATGCATACATTTTTGGCACTTCTTTAGGAAATTATCCATCACTCGCCGAAGTTCACGTTGAGAAATGCTGGCAATTTCCTGCCAGATATTTTGTTTTAATTCTTTTGGGGTATGTGGATTTGCCTTGTATGCTTTTATGTTTTAAGTTACCCCAGAGATAGAAATCACAGGGGGTTAGGCCAGGGGAACCACAAATCTCTACTACTAATTCTGTACTGAAACACACTTTCAATTATCTTCCTTTCAATTGTTCTCATAGACAGATTGGCCTATGAGCTGTTGCAGAGTCTTGCTGAAAAAAGGGAAAAATCATGTTCCCTGTCTGCTAATTCTCTAAACTAAGGGAGGCAAAATTACATGCATGTATGTAAGGGCATCAACTGTTGACTTGAAAAAAATTGGCCCTATAACTTGGAATGTAACACTGTTCATGAAGTAACCCTTCATGATGAAAAATTTGTTTTATGGTGCACTATTAACAGAAAAAGGTTTCTCAGAGCTCCAATAAGTGACACACTGACAAGGTCTTTCTTAACATAGAACTTTATACCAATTAGTAGGGCCCAGATTTTGATGAGAATTCATTTTGTTCTGAGTTGTTGGAGACGATGCTTATTGACATTCTGCAAGAAAGATGTAAAATATGGGCAGTTTTCATAGGTCATCAAAATGCATTTTTCCCATATTTTCCAGCTTAAAGTCATTTTTTAACATTTATGTGTGGTTTTAGGTCACTGTCTTGTCTTTATTGATCTCTATATTGCATTTTTGTACCTAATTCTTCAGTTTAAGTCTTTTTTGTTATTTAATGATGAAGTAGTCATATAATGCAATACATAAGTAATAAAATTATTCATGGCAGTTTTGGTCATCCTTTGCGTATAGACGACATTGGGGATTTACTGTGTTCCGAGGGTAGATAACACCCAAGCGATTGCATCATTCATAAAGAAACTTATGTCACCAGCAGTCATGGTTAGAAAAACATTTCTTCGGGTCAAAGTGCAGTGTGTATTACCAGAAAGCCAAAACAAAAATTATCAACTGCAAGCTGTTTAAGATAATATGTGGCAGAATTCAGTGACAACATGTTCTCATCCGATGGAAGTGCCTTATTTTATAAATTATGTGAAATTAAAATCGCTGCAGATAAACAATTTACTGTCCAACAACATATTGAGCAAGAGAAACATTTACAAGCTGTCAAAAATACAAACAAAAGAAAAGTGTCTCAACTACTGCTAAAAGAAACTGCTTTCACATCAAATAGCAAGTCATCTTCATTTTATAAAGAATTATGTGAAGTGTTTGTGAGTGCGAATATTCCACTAGGAAAACCTGGCAATCCTAAATCATGTGATTTCCTGGAATGCCACACTGGTCACACAATTCCAGATGAATCCACATTGCATAAAGACTACTTATAAAGTGTTACAATGACAAGTTAAACAAAATACATGAAAGCGTGAATGGGAAAAAGATTTTTGTATCGATTGATGAAACTACTGATGTGCAGGGTCGGTACATAGCTAATGTAATGATAGGGACCAGATAGTCCTGGACAAATTTTTCTCCTAACCTCATAGGTTTTGGAGTTGGTCCACCATACTCAGATAAACTTTTCAATAAAATCATGTGTTTACTCTGGCCTAATGGTGTACAACATGAGAACGTGCTCCTTTTTGTAACAGATATACATAATAAAGGCAGGGAAATCTATCAAGTCATTTTACAGTAAGACAGTGCTTGTTACTTGTCTCCCTCATGTTTTACATCACGTTGCAGAGGAGATAAGATCAAAATTCCCACATGTAGTCAGAGTAGTTTCCATTCAAGCTCCATCTTGAATTAAATATCTCAAAGACAAGGCCCCTAACATAGCTCTGCCCCTGCAACCCATTTTCACAAGATGGTGTATGTGATTGATGGCATGCATATATTATTGTGACAATTTTCAGATAGTGAGTGAAGTGGTAAATAGCTTTGATAGGGGAGATGCTAGCGCAATTAGGAGTGCACAGGACCTGTTTTCTGATCCTGAATTGCAAGGTAAATTGGCATACATTACATAAAATTTTATATTTTTGCCAAAAACCATAATCAGCTTAGAAGAAAGAGGTATGTCATTGGACAAGTCAATAGAGTTAGTTAGGAAAGCTGAAAACTGCACACAAAATGTAAAAGGTGAAATTGGAGACATTGTTAGGCAAAAAATGAAAAATGTATTAGATAAAAATAAAGGATACAAGTCAATGTGAGATATGGCCAGTATTTTGTCAGGAGCAAACTTCAGGGTTGACATTTTCGAAGAGGATTTAAATGCCAGTAACATTGTGTTCTTCACAAATATGCTCCCATTACATCTGTACGCTTTTGAGTACTTGAGGATGACTATGGTGATGTATTGCAATGCTTGCTTAATATTATTTTTATGGAATGACTTAACAGATTATCTGCAGTAGTAAGAGGCTACCATACTAAGAAAAATTATAGTTTTAACAATACAATTACTCACAAAACATCATTAGACCTAAAATTAATTTTGATTATGTTAATTTAGAAGTTTCATTAGGTCATTGTTTTACATTTTTTAGGTTATTTTTTGCCATTTTTAAGGTCATCAAGTTCTGGGTCCTACTAATTAGTGTGGTACATTCAGTATTTTATCTTAAGTTATAATATAATGCCATAGAATTTAATGTTTTGCCATGCCCATTGCGAAAATATCTTTGAATCCGCACGCCAAGCCATAAAAATTCCTCCTTTGTTGTAAACTTGTAAGAAGGCTTACACTCCTGTACATTTTATGGGCAAACCATAAAAGTTGGGAAGTATGTACAACTGGTCAAATAATATTTGGGCGCTTGTCAGAAACTAAGATTACTTTGTGCTTCTGAAGTTAGCCGAAGTTACAGGCATGCTCCTACAAGCGTTAAGGTATTGTACTGATCAGTGATTGCGAATAGTATTGACAGGAATCAATCTTCAATAACACAATCATTTCCTTAAGCAAAACACAAATTATTATTTATTTATGCCAATAAACTTACTGTTGGTGTTTTTAAACACACAAGCCGTGTGTGGGCAATGTTTGAGAGGTAGAACTGGAACTGAAAAATTCAATGCCACAGCTGGGATTTGAATTTTTCAGTTCCAGTTCTACCTCTCTTAAAACACAAATGTTTATAATCTTCTCAATTAAAACCACAAGTGTGAATAAGTGCTGGGTTTGCACGGATTAAACATAATGTTGTCATGGACTGTTTTCTCTGTATGAAAGTGTATCAAAAACAACAAGAGTTAAATCATCATCTCCATGTGTCCAAGTGGTTCTAGGTGTTGAAACTTGGACTATAGATATCGTATGGCACAGGTTTGAATTGCGCACACAACCTTCACTTTTTAGTTGTAATGTGTTTGTTGTTTGCAGGACTAACAACTAAATACAGAGTACATTTTTAAACAAAAGAGGAAGTTTAAACCTCTTGTTTTAAAATTGGTATTATTGCTACCTTAGGACCTTTCCTCTTTGGCCTAAAAATAATTATTTACACTTGAGACACATTTTGGTCTCAATTAAAAATTAAAATAAACAAAAATGGAGCAAAAATAATACCCAATATACCCAATCATGCTCGGAAACCTTGTTAAATCTTCTCAGCATGGAGTCTATCAGCTGGTGAAAATAATATGGTCTTTCTATGAAGGAATCCCATATATCTTTGATTCTGTCCTATAGTTTAGCAGATGTCCTGGGAGGCAGGTGATGGGTATTTCAAAATATATCCTTCATTTCTTCCCACACATTCTCAATTGGGTTCAGATAAGGTGACCCTGGAGGGTGAGGTATCAATGAGATATCCTCTTGCCCATCAAACCAATGTTGTACTATCCTTGATTTATGGATGCCATGATTGTCCTGCAGGAACAGGATTATTCCACTGGAATACCTTTCTCTGGCAGATGGGGCTAAAATGAACTGCAAACTGTTGTGATAGGTCCAACTGTCTAACCTTCCACATATTCACTCAAGGTATCCAAGGGCTTCAATAAAATCCATCCCCACATGAGATAGTTTTACAACCACTGAAATGAAGAATTGCACAGTATGGTTTCTGTTGTGTTTAAGGGCCCGTCGACAACTAGGTCATTAGGGGTATGGTTTGTTATTACCACTGAAGGAACGGGGAATATATATATACATGTAATTTAATTTCGTAATATTTAAACTATACATCTGCTAAATTATATTCACCATAAAAAAAAGAAAAGAAAATATGGGATTAAAGTATAAGCATAAATATGTGAGATTTGAACCTGCACGCTTTCCGTCACTATATTCTATTACCATCACCTTTACCACTTGGCCACAGCTCCCTATTTGCAACTCTACTGTATGGAGTCTTAGTGTCTTGTTCAAACATCTGCTTTCCTTATTCTCTGAGATCCATGATCTCTGTAAGGGACTTAATCTGAAGTGGAACTTGGTCATAGTCTGCCTTTCAAGAGAGCAGCCATTGTTTTTTGAGTAGCTGTAAATGTAACCAATTGTGTCCCTGAAAATTCCATTTGCTACTGGTGTACTGATATTAAATACTTATTACTTATATTAGGTATAATGCAAAGTGGAAGAAACATTGAATCACCAGTGCTTGAAATGGACATCCCATTTTGTTGAAATATAACTGCTGGAATAGTAAATATTTTTATGTACTATACTGCCTCTACACATATTTATAGTTAGCCATAATATTTTACCAGAAAATGCTATTAAGAACACAACAGGAAAAGAAAAAGGATTAATGAAATGAACATGGGCAAATTACATGAAATGAATGTATGAAATATTTTTCTCTAAATCTGGTAGTCATTGGATATAAGTTTGAACCATTTAACTACCAATTTCCAACAGCAACTAATTCAGGTAATTAATGGTGGTGACAATCAAAGAACAAAGGAAGTAAGAGTAGAAAGGAGAAACTTTGAAAATGAACATCAATATTACAAGAATTCAATTTCATGAAATGTATTTAGTATTTTATCTGTTGTACAACACAAATGACAGTGATATTCAGCTAGGAGATTAAAGAACAAATTTGTGAGTATTTTTGGGCTTTCTCTGCTCTCAATCTAAAAGCGCCGACAGTATATCAACTTGCATAATGAAGGGGTTAGAAAATGTAGCCATCAATAAGCTACCACATAAATTAATTGTACAAGGGTATGGGGTGCACCAGTGATAGTGGATTAACAGGAGGTGTAGAGAAGAAGATTAAGAGCATTACCCTACAGCAAATGTTATCCATTGTTATGCCTACCAGGGAACCTGTAATAATGCAACAAACCCCTTTATCCTCTATGAATGTGAGAAGATTTTTTCTGACATTGAAGGTACATGGCCATTTTTCTACCAGCCAGCAAACAAAATAGATGTTGTGAGAAAAAGGATGCCACAGTTTGTACCTACTAGGTGGAACTTCCAGAGTCAAATTGTGGACACAGTTCATGAAAATACAGATAGTTTAATTGATCATTTCCGAAACTGTGATTCAGGGTTCACAAAATATTCCAAGGGATCTGCCAAAACTCTTTTCATTAATGGCAGGATTTGAGGTTAGGCCTATTGTTGTTTTCTTAATTTCTACAGCATTGTCATAATAATAGTGAATTTATCACATTTCCACAATAAATTAATATTTACCATGAATGCCTGATTTACAGTTATATAACAACATTACTACTGTATTTGATTTTGCTACAATGGAAATTTAGTCTGCTACCTTCTTTGTGTCTAACAATACTAACAACAGTACCGTGACCCCACTAAGGAATGGTTACATGGCAGTCAATAGTCTACTTCTTTCCTTGTGGCAAATACAGTAAGTTGTCAGTTGTATATCAGAATTGTTTTTGTTCACTTTAAAATGGATAACTGGTTGAAAAGTGGAAGTTTGAAAGGGAAACAGGGTTTAACAAAATTGCAAGTTAGTGTTGTGTCAACAGTCATTCAGCTTCTAATGATGTGTGTCAATTTGACAAAGGTGAACATGTAAAGAGAAGAAAGTGTGACGATAATTACATTAGGTTTGGATTTTCACACATAGGTGCCAAGGACTGTCCAAGACCACCGTGTGTTCTTTGTGGCAACATTCTTGTTATAACTAGTCTGAAATCTTCTCTACTTAAATGCCATTTAGAAATTAACTACTCCATCCACATTAACAAATATGCTGATTGTTTTACACAAAAAGCTGATGAGTGCAAAAATTTTTTAACTACTTTTGTATCCAATGCACACAGTAGCAATGAGAAAGCTCTTGAAGCGTATTATCACATTGGCTACAGAGTTGCTAAAACTGCAAAACCTCATTCAATAGCTAAAGATTTAGTGAGACCATGTATAAGTGATGTAGTACAGTGCACCTTGGAGAATCTTTCACAAAAAACTATTTTAGAATTCACATTAAGTGGAAATGACAGAGAGCAGCTTCTTGAAATTTCCAGTGATTTTCAGTTACAAAAAAGTTAAAAAAAATATTTATCATTAATTGGTGTTTGATTAAGTTTGAAGGAGTTCCCAGTGTTAGTGAATAAAGCCATAACATCTTTATTACCCTTTTCATCCACATATTTTTGTGAAAAGTTGTTTTCTTCATATGTCTACTTAAAAAATAAATACACAAACAGACCTTATGCTGAAAGTGATTTGAGACTTTATTTAACTTTTGTGATTCCTGACTTCAAAGTTCTACATCATTAAAAGCAGATGCAACCTTCTCACTGAATTTCAAGGAAAAGGTGAATAATTACAATAGAAACTTGCACTTATTACTGCAACCCGGCCTACATGTTGTGTAACTTTTGAGCTGCAATTAGAATAACTTTGGGTTTTAACCGTGAAGAGTTAAGTTAATTTAAGGTTATTAAGTCTTTTGCTTGGAATTAAATTTTATGTATGTCTACTGTATGTATATTTAAGTCAGTAGTTCACCCAGCTCAGACTGTAGTACAAGAGGTTTGCGAGTCGAAAAAGTTTGGGAACCAATGATCTAATTGAATGTTTTGGAAAAAAGCTGTGAAACCTTTGTTGATAGAATTATGAGGATTGTTTGAAAAGTTCTCAGAATCACCAACAGAGGTCACTAACACAATCCAGATCTGATGTAATAATTAGTCATCCTTCTTGAGTAAACACATTGGGTAACGATGCTCTGGGTATACAGTTATAGTGCTGATGTCTCTCTAGTATTCTCCCATGTAATGCTTTTTGAAGATGGAGAATACTAAGATTTGAGCAGTGACACAGTGTTTCACAAAGAAAGGTATGAAAGCACATGAAATTCATGACAATTTTCAGAACACACTGGGGAACTCTGCTCATTCATATTCAACTGTTGCCAAATGGACAAATGAGTTTAAATTTGGTCGGGAGGGCTTAGAAGATGACCATGTAGTGGTTGGCCAAGATGTGTCACCACCCCAGAAATGATTACAAAAGTACACAATATGGTTTTGGAGGATTGCTGACTCAAAGTGAAGAAATTGCTGATGCCCTATGGATATCATCTGATAGGGCATATCACATTTTTGCTGGGAAATTGGGTATGAAAAAATTATCTTGTAGGTGGGTGCCGTGTCTGTTAACCCAGGATTAAAAATCTGATGTGTTGCACTTTCTCTACTCTTGTACTAACCATTCTAACAAACTCTTATTCCTATATCTCCATGTTAGTTAAGATAAACATTCATACAAATTATCTTATTGCTTATGTCCTTGTAGGTGCAAGGGAGATATTAGAATACAGAAGGCTTTGTACGACAGTCAAATCTTTTTGACCTTTGAGATTCCGTTCTCTTTGCACGATTAACATATAAAAACATGAACAATGTTGTTGCATTTCGCTAAAGTTCTAAGTTTTCCAAAACTCACACACATAACAAGGAATATCTCCGAAATGGTTCACCCTACAAGAAAATTTATTGAGACATAAATTGTGTATTTTACCAAGATCTACATTTTTTGTATAGTATGATTTGGTCTATCTCTAACGGTTTACCAGTTATGCAAAAGTCGTCCAGAGTAAATACAACTACAGGGGCTATAGCCAGAAAATTCAAGATATACATTTCATTTGTCATAAAAATATCTCAAACATATGGCATTCTAATCAAAATCGTTAGAGCCATTTTCAAGAAAATCAAAATTTTTGAAAAATTTTCCACGTAAAGGGTAGTTTAGGGTGGGGCTATTTTCTTCAAAATCTTTGTGTCACATCCTTGAATGACATTAAACTTAAATACCAACTTTGGTTTTTAACCAACTTTTCGTTTTTGAGTTATGCTGTCCACAGACTGACACACAGACACACACATGGACCTTTTTCTAAAAATGCTTTTTTTGGATTCAGGGGGCCTCAAAACATATATTTCCGGTGAAATCTCGACATCGAATTTTTGGGCGGAATATAATACTTCCCCTACTTACCAGTAGAGAAAGTAAAAATGCATCAGAGTGCAAATGTCTGAATACTATTTGGTTCATTTTCAGAAAAACCCACAAGATTTTTTGCATTGAAATGTGACCACAGATAAGACAGGTCCACTTCTATATCCCAGAAACAAAGCAATAGTCAAAGCAGTGGAAACATGCTGATTCTCCACCAGCAAAGAAAGCAAAGGCAATACCATCAACTGGAAAGGTCATGGCATCAACATTCTTGGATGCAAAAGTGATTCTGTTGATGGTCAATGGTCAAATATATATGGGAGAATACTACGCTAACCACTTGGATCAACCACAGCAAAAAGTGTGTGAAAAAAGTCCAGGTTTGACAAGGAAGAAAATATTCCTCCATCAAGACAATGTGCGCCCACACAAGTGTCCTTGCCATGGCAAAAATTAATGAAAAGAGGTATGAATTTGCACCTCACCCACCTATTCACCTAATATGGCTCCATCAGACTTCCATCTCTTACCTAAGCTCAAAAATTACCTTGGTGGATGCAGATTCTCTTCAAATAAAGACCTCATAGCCAGAGTTGATGAGTATTTTGTAGACCTGGGGGAATCTCATTTTCCAGATGGAATAAAGGTACTGGAACATCAATGGAACCAAGTGCATTAGTGTGCAGGGAGACTACATTGAAAAATAAAAAATATTTTGGGTGAGATCAGTTTTTATTTAGTAGATACACAAGTCATTTCAAGAACTTCTCAAACAACCCTTATGCAAGCTCTCAAGTTCCTAAATGCATTAGGCTTCTTAAAGATGACAACTTTTGGTTCTGGTAGGAGTTCTTTCACATGGTGAAAGAATGCATATTGATATGTTTTTCAGTTAAATTCAGAAAAGAAACATTCACCCAACTCACAAAATCACAGCCACATTTAGAGTATCTGTCATCAAAATTACTTAAATTATGTGTGAATCTCTATCTAGAATAACTGGAGGGCCTATGGAGGAACCAAGCTTAAAAAGAAAACGTTCAGATGGGAATATGCAACAGTGTGCTCACAACTAAATAAGTGCAACTGAAGTGTGCACCATAATAAAAAAAATTCTGGAAAGACAAGGTTTGAGAAATTCAGCAAATCATTTCCAAATAGTGGCTAAGAAAACACAATCATAGAGTTTAGGAACATAGAAAAAAACAGGCTTAAAACAGAATTACAAGTACTTTATTCAAGGGAAGATGTTAAAACATCATCGGGTGTTAAAAACTACCTGAATCTAGTATTTCCAGAAACAGAAAAGGCATTTCTCAACCTTTAAGAGAGTGAAAACGTGTTTATGCTACACCATAGGCCAGGAAAGACTCAATGTACAAGCAATGTTGTCAATTTGTAGGCAACTAATCAACTGATCTCAAGGTCCCAAATTCAAACCCAGACCAGACTGATGGTTTTTAAGTATGCTTGAAAGTGACAGTCCCAAGTCAGAGATTTACTGGCATGTAAAAGAACTCTTGCAAGACAAAATTCTGGTGCACTGGCAGCACAGATATAATCCTAGTAATTGACAATGTAGTTAACAAGCCAAAAGAAAAAAGGAAAAAAGAATGTAATTCCAGGTTTTAACACCATGGTTAGTGATGTGTTTGCAGGAATGAAAACCAGGAGAATGGAATTCACACACAAATAAGGTGGCAAGGTAAAATATTTTAGTTGCAATAACGATGGATATATTTTTTGCTCCTCAAATTTTTCTCACCAGCTGCCACTGGTAAATGCAAGCATACATGGAGCTTTGCATTTGAAAACAAGCCATTTCAAGCACCAGTTACTTTTACTAACTACCACAAGACACAAGGGATCCAAATCTTACAGCATAACCCACTAGTTTTTGGAAAGACTGTCCTTTTCCACCATGTGCTGACAGATATGAGGGAGATGACATGCCAACATGACCTTCCAGCTGTTCAGATCGACTTGTGTCAATGGACATCGTTGAAAGTCTTGACCCTGTAAATGAATACAAAGACAGTGCTTAAAGATGGCAAATGAATGCATAAAGGAATATATATATTGTTACACTTCAACATTTCTAGTTACTAAATAATGAATCTATCATACTGGTGCCTTGTAGTGCATGGATTAGGTAATATTCATGCAGGTAGTAATTACTTGTGGTAAAGCGATGCCATTCTATAATTTTCCCTTTAAGAGTATTAATAGTGAATATTTCAACGATGCTGAAAATTCAATTTTAATGCTGTTATATTTTATGGAAGTGATGAATACATTTCCCATTTTGGCACTGCCGATCTAAGAATGGCACTGTGGAATTAAAGGATGGTTTCAGTTGCATTTCCTACGTGTTGTACTCAAGTGATCTACTCTACATTGGGAATTTATAATTGTCAATGCATTACCACATGAGAATTTTGAGAAATACACATACTGAAAAATAAAGTGCAAACTTTAATTAGTCTGCAGTACACTTCATTATGATAGTCAGTCACTACCCACCTTGGCATTAAATTTATTTATTTCTCAGGAGTTCAAACAGAAATGAAACAAAAATTCAGTGTACGCGGACAAGAATCACATGTTGACCGCGAGGTTAACATGCCGGCTTCACGTGACCAATGGTCGAATGTTTAAACCTAGGTGGAGCATGAGTATAGTAGCGGCAGTACGCTAGAAGAGACCGTTGCTAGAGGACAATGAAAAGCGGTGAAAAGGATTGTTGGAATGTAATCGTGGTCGGCTCCTCTCAATGCTGAAAAGAAGGAATACATCGAATAAACCTCTAAAAACGAAGTTTGGGCTATTTCTTTAATACCCACAAAGTACCCTGAGAACTTCAAATCCATGCTTTTACTGAGCTAAGTCGAGGTAATGACGCAAGGAGGGGGACCACATTTTCTTTATAAATGGCATCTTTATTAATGTGATGCTGGTATCCAGTAACATCTTACAGCATCCAATGGATACATCCAACGCGGGATAATTGAAAAATCAACAACCCTCATCCCATCAGCGTTTCGACAATGCAGGGTCAAATTGACTTCCCAACATGAGGCAACATTTTAGCATCACAAATAACACTATTTTATATAAACTTTAGAATATTTATAATGGTATCTTAAAAATATAATTATAATATGACAATTTATGAACTTTAGGAAGATTTTTTACTTTTATGCAATAAACCTGATAACATAATATGTTGTTAGCTAATGCTGGATTTCTGACAATGAAGTCATTAATCCTCTTGCTCTCCAATATTTTTCACTGATATTGAAGAGAGCAATAGCAGTAATAGTAACCGCTTTTTAGAGAGCACCATATTTTTTGATAACATAATATTAAACAGCTTATGTCATTGCTTCAAGAAACATTTCTACATGATCGCTGAATTTATGTGTTGCCTTTCAACTCCTCTGGCATTTGTTACTATTATTTACTGTTGCAGTATAAAACCACAAATTCATTTATTTGAGATTATATCACATGGAATAATAAATAGGGTAATTGAATTTTGGTACCAAATTACAAGGTATTAATAAAGAAGTAGTGCAACAGCAATGTTAACAGAACACATATGTAACCTTATGCAAACAATACTAAGTCACCAGAGACAAAAGTGTTTACATTTTTGGGTAAAATTCAATCCTACAACACATTAAATTCAAGCTATTTTCCTCCATTTAAAAGTACACACTTTTGAGCTTCATTAAATACATTACAAGTCCAATAGCTATAGGATTAAGTATACACAGAAGATTATATATCTTCCACATATGTTTATAAAAAATGCAGATTTTTCACTTGTGCTAGATTAACCATCGTCAGAGCTCTTCTTGGTATTGCATTGCCAATTATATAATGTTCCAAGGGAAACAAAATGTACACCTGCTATGACAAATAACAACATCTGTTTGAACACCTGAAAACTTATTCATATTTTATGATCAATATATTTTTCATTCATAAGTAAGTATAACCTATCCCCATAAAGGTTAAGAAATAAAAAAGGAATAATTCTTCAGGCCTGTAAACAAGAACATTTCATTATTACATCATCAAGCACTCAGGAGATAGTGATTGTGATGAACTGATACCCATGCATTCATTTCCAGATGGTTCAAACTCAATAGCTGTTTAGTAAATTATGAAAAAATGCAAAAGATGATTAGAGTAATAATTTCTTCAAATTCAGTACAGTGTGAACTGGCTTACATTAGATTCATAGTTGATATGGAAGAAACATATTGAAAGCATAAAAATAAAAATTTCAAGAGTTATGTACACAATCAACCGTAGAAGGCTTACATTTTTAACATGTGCATATTTTGCATTTTGTTTTAAATTGAATATATGGTTTGATCTTCCTAATATAATCCAAAGAATTTACCTTTAAGGAAGGCAGACAGAACCCTAGTTAAACAGGATCATTACCAGGTTCTGTTAATAAAGTTAAAAAATTTCAATGTCATAAATGTGCACACATAGGATGAGGTACTTAATACTACCGCAACAAACATCTCTAATTTTAAGAGTATTGAGTATTATTCTATTTAAAAAATGTATTATGTTCAAAGTACCTATATGTGTTTTAAAAAATTATAATTCTCTCTAGGTTGAATATTTTTAGTACCAAGATGCCTAAATATAACAACTGTTTACTGATATCAGTAATAGCATAGACGATACTTATGGTAATAGACCTCATTACCTATGATTTAATAATGCACATTGGAATAGGATAGACAATCTAAATCTGCATTATTATTCTCAAAGCAGTACGTATACTGAAAAATAAATGATGTTAGCAGTTTTTCAAAGAGCAGGAATAACCATATATTGGGAGGAAAATGCTAAAATAAACTCTCTTCTTACTATAAAACTTATGATGAAAATGAAGTGTACTTACTGTTACAGCTAACATTCTCAGTTATTAAAAAGCATATTTTTTAACTGGTTCCTTAAAATTTATTTTACAGTGATGGTGAGTTTTTCAACTTCGGTAGTACTGAAATACTACTTTAACTGGTCTTCTTTTTAATAACATATCTTATTATTGTATATTTAAATGCTGAATAAAATCTTAATTGCAGTTACACTGTATCCTGCATCTGAAGATGTTTGGTGAAAGGTGTAATTTTTGAGCTTACATAGTTCTATCATGCCATCAAACAAATGTGATCATTTTTATCAGTGGCAATTTAATAATAACAGTGCATAAGTTACATGGAAATTACATAAAATCTCCTAGTTAAAACACTTCTCTAAGAATTAAAAAAGCAGGTTTCCTATTCATGACTCAATACAAGGACTACATCCAGTGCTCTTTTTCTGGGGGAACATTGGGGGGCGCATTCCCCTAAACATTTTCTGAATACAAAATTTAAAAACCACTTATTTTCCCGATTAAAAAAGTAGAAAATGTGATTTTATAGCTACCGAATGGTTTTATTAATATTTGTTGGGTTGGTTTCCATTTAAGGAGGTAATAGTATCGTTAGAATCTCTTTGCAAACATAAAAAATTAACACATAACAACAACTGCTTTGTTATCTATCCTCTCAGTGAGCTTCTTGTTCACTATTGGTTAATTTATGTTTATGAATAATGATTTGTGTGTATGTGATCTGAACAAAGAATTGAAACCGTACTCTTTGGATCTGAGCCCGATCTGTTCTGTGTTCGTACGTATAGTTCAATTCCTTGCAGTGGTAGACATGGTAATAAGTAGTGTCTTGTTTACACTTAGCGGCTTATCCATGCTTGTAGTGTATTGTACAGTGGGCACGTAGCTTTTCAAGTTAGAAGACGCGATGAGTCAAAAAATAACTATTTTACATGGCCTCCAGCATCCAAGAAAATTAAACAGAGCAATGATGAATGGATTTCAAATTATAATGCTGGAAGTTTGATGATGGTGGATAATAGTGCAGCCGAAAAAGAAAGTAGTGAAAGCATGTGTGATGCTGATGAGTGAGTGTGAGTGAGTGTGTCAGGTTTAAGGACCCGTCATGATGCTGATGAGACCTTGAGTGAACACATGTGTGATGAAAAATTAGTCTTTAGATAAAAAAAAATGCATTTTGTGCAGAACATGACTGGTTATTGATTAAAAACAAGAAAATTGGTTACAGAATATGTGGAGAAGTGGGGAAACTAGGACCAGACAGAGACAAACAAGGGATGAATATTACACAGGCGCAGGCTACAATTTCTATGTCATCTTATGGGGATGCGAAGAAAAACGAGATGATCTCTCTGCGAAAGAAAATATTCAAACATAAGGAAAGTTCTGCTCATCAAGCTGCAGCTAAGATTTTATGTAACACCTAAGAAAACACTTTAGGAAACGCTTGCACGAGAGCCTTCAAAAACGAAAAAGAAGTGACTGCAAATATATTCTGTACAGTACACAAAGTTGCTAAAAAGAGTCAGGCTTTTAATGACTTTCAGTCTGAGATTGAACTTCAAGAACTAAATGGAGTAAACATGGGCCACTTTTTACACTTTGGAAATGCTTGCACAAACATTATTAATCATATTGCATCAGAGATGAGAAAGACTGTTCTAAATAAAATAATGCAAAATATTATTAATGATTGACAAAAGCACAACAATTACCCAACTAACATCTTTGATAATTTACATAAGAACAAAGCTCCCTGAAATGAATGAGCCTACAAATCTTTTTGTGGATGTAGTTGAGCTGCATGAAGTGACTGCTGAAGGTATATAAAGCACATTGTTACTGTTTAAATGCCCATGGCTTTTCTGACATTTTTTCCGAGGAAATCTTATTGCAATTGCAACAGATGGAGCTGCAGTAATGATGCAAAACAAGAAAGGTGTTGTAACATTACTGGAAAAGAATTTCCCACAGATTTTAGTCTGGCATTGTGCCAACCAAAGACTTGAGTTGTCGGTTGGAGATGTGATTAAAAAAGATTTCCCTCCTGAAGTAAATCACTTCCAAGTCTTTTTTTAGATAAATTGTATTCACTGTACCATCAGACATCAAAGAATGCACGAGAGCTGAGACAGCATCCTGAGCAGCTTGAAACTCAGCTATTGAAGATAGGTAGAATTTTAGGCAATAGATGGGTAGCCTCAAGCTTCAGAACTTTATCAGCTGTTTGGAACAATTTTCAAGCTTCGGTTGTTCACTTTACTGCTGCTAAAGGTGATGAAAACAGACTCTACGTACAAATCTAAGTATGAGGGCTTGTTAAAGCATATTATAAATGAAATAAAATCCATGTTTTGAACTGCCTCAAAGAGAAATTCTGAGGGGTTTCAGAGATTATATTATTGACAAGAAATTGTCAGAGTCTCTATTTCCTCTTGTGAATGTGTGTTCTTATTTCTACCAGTGAATGCGAATGGGGATTTTCCCAAATGAATCTGATCGTCATTCCTACTAGAGCTTCATTACACCTTTCTACAGTCAGCAATTTAATGTTTACTAAATTCGTTGGGCCTCCTCTGCAACTATTTAAACCAGCAGTTTATGTGAACTCTTGGTTTAAGAAAGTCCGATACCTTGCAATGAACCCCAAGAGCAAGGAGAGATGGCTTGATGATTGGACCAAAGATGAAATGATGCCACTGTGGAAGCTGCTGTGATAAGGTATTTTTAATTTAATATAGTTTAAAGGGAGAATCTGAAAATATACCATTGAGCCCCCCCCCCTGTGGATTTATTTATTCATTGTTATTATTATTTAGATAATTGGAGCTGCAGCAACAAGTTGAAGGTAGCAGCAAACAGTCAATATTGAAATCTGGTCTATTTATGTAATCATTACCAGGGTTTGGAGTTTTAGTAAGTCAACATAGGAATGATATAAACAGCATGGAGTATAGAGCCAGCAGGCAGCATGAGGGTTGAGGAAATGACATGCCTACCCCTACACAACAATCTGTTTCTTGCGACTATCGTATGTAATATTTAGTTGTTTTTTCTGCACTGTCTCTTTCCAATAATGTAAAATGGTTTGCTGCTTGTTACGGGCAGGGCTCCCTATATGAAGAAAGTTGCCACAGCAATTCAACAAGCATTTCCAAAATTAATACATTTAACTTTTCTAGCGCACGGTCTCCACTGAATTGCAGAAGAAATTACATTCTCTTTTCCGGATGTTGATGCTTTTATAGCCAATATGAAGATATTTTGCAAGCTACCCTTCAGAGTCAAGACATTTAAAGAGATGGCACCTGGAATTCCCTTACCTCCACAACCAAATGTAACTCCGTGGGTGACATGGCTACAGGCTGCAGTATACTATGCTCATCATTAAAAAATTATAAACAAAATAAATGTATATGATGAGCAGAAAAATGTCACAATATGTGCAGTGAAGAAAGTAATTACACCAGCCTTGTTAGAAGATATTTCATACATTCAAAGGAATTTCAGCAATAACATTTACAGTCAACTGCATTAAAAATGCTTGAGGCTATTAAAACAATAGAACAAGTTTCAGAGACACTGAGTCAAATACAGTGATCACTGTTAGGGAAAGGGTGACAAACTTAAAAGTGTTCTACAGAAGAGTACTGGATTTAATTTAAAAGGTGATTCAATTAAATAACACTAATGGAGGAAAGTTAACCTCCGAAACATGTTCCGGAAAATTATAAATGTAAGTGTTGTTTAGTGTTATTAATTTACTCACCTTTTAAATTAAATTGATTATAATAACACTGTTTTCAAACTTCTAAGAAAGGAAGATAAAGAGTACTGGATACTCAGAAATGTGTAAAAGAGATGCGTTGCTCCATCAGGAAAGCTCCAGCTACCCCGATATTTCATGTTTTTGTATGCTCCTGTTATGTCATGTGATGTAGAACATAGTTTCTCAAAATACAAAAACTATCTGCGAGCAAATCAGATGCGATTTACTTTCAATGCATTTAGAAAATACACTACTGCACATTGCAATAACTGTGCCAACAATGTTTTTAGCTAAAATGTCTGTACATTAAAACGTTAATAAAACTGAAGTTTATTGCATGCTACAAATGGCTAAACATTCATTATTTGCTGGCTAGTAGCGCCCCTTAATCCTGGTGTTCCTGCATTTGAAGCAGGGTGCACTCTGCACTATCTTCCACTTATTTGTTTACAAGAGCAAAGGTTGCCGGCACTTCCACTTCTCATTGTAGGTGCATGCTTAACTTGATGGACTTCTTACTAAAAGCCCTAACTCTGATCATTACACACAGTGATGTTATCAGCTCGGCTTACTTAATTTCTTGCGCAACATATAGGCTACTTAGACTTTAAAGTAAACAAGTCCGAGAGTTCCCTTAACTTATTTTTTAGAAAAAGAGCACTGGCTACATCTATGTCAATGCTGTAGCTTTATTCTCAAATGAGCATGCTAAGAGAAAGATTGTCTATAATGTTATTTCAGACATGCATGTTCTCTAACAGTCGAGATCATTCTAAATCTAAACATTTGCTCAGATATCAGAAGTATTGCCTGCAAACCTATGTTATCCAGACAGGTAGAGCTCTTGCTTAAAACATCATTTCAATTCAGCTTGCCATTTGTTTTTTGAATGCTGTTACACAGAAGCTTCAGTTTTGAACCATGATTTTGTTGGTTATTGTCAACTGCATGAAATCTACTGGAGAACTAATATTCCTTGTACCATCTAATATTCTAAGCTCTAGGAGCACACGAACACAGGGGTTTCATCTACAAGTATGTGCCAGAGTTTCAGGTTGTAATGCCACACATCTACACTACAACGAAGAGATCAATAATATTTGTAATTAGAGATGGAACCATTAATTAGTAGACTAATTGTAATACTATTGTTATGGTATGAACATGCAAGAAAACTTCGTTTTCTGATTACCCTCTCCCATGGAGCTCTGACACCCCCTAGGACTTACAAACCGGTGCCTAGGGTCAGGTGCCTGCCAGGGAGCAGACAAATCTATGGAGCGGAAGCAGAGGTACGAGAGTGAGGAAGAGGATATGAAATGCAGGTGAAATTGATGAAGGGAAAGGTGATGATAGAGCAGTTGGTGGAATGACTGGCATGGGAAACCCAAGAACCCGGAGAAAACCTGCCCAAACTTCGCTTTGTCCACTACGAATCCCACATGCAGGTCCCTGGGACTGAACCCAGGCCACCTTAGTGACAGATGAATGGTCTAACCAGCCAAGGTACCGCCCCATGCAAAAAAAAAAAAAAAAAAAAAAAAAAAATAATAATAATAATAAACATTTATTGGTACAGAAAGGATTTTAAGGTGCCACACCTTTCCAAAAATACAGCCATTTTCATATAGACAGGTCAATATATGCATTTGGGGATATAAAATGAAGCAAAATAAGCATACTTTGTTGCATCTTCTTGTTAGATTACTACATTTTGCACCTTTTCCCTTCTGTTCCATGGTTCAGCACCTTTCCCCCATTTTTATCTGCATTTTTAATAGACTAGACAGTTTTTTTCTCTTCTTGAACAGAATTTTAAGATCTTGTTTAATCAGAAGTCAATAATGGTGAATAAACATTAACATGTAATTATTATTTATTTATGCCAACAAACTTACTTTTGATGTTCTTAAACACACAAGCCCTTTGTGGGCAATATTTGAGAGGTAGAACTGGAACTTAAAAATTCAATGCCACAGCTGGGGTTTGAACTACAGACCCTCCGCTTACTAGGCAGGTGCTTGTGTGTTTAAAAACACCAACAGTAAGTTTGTTGGTATAAATAAATAATAATTAACATCTGAAAGTTATTTAATCCCAGGACATTAAGTACTTGGAATAGTAAGTCACCATTGGGGTAATGGTCTCTGATGTGGTCTCCTTTGTGGTTTACTGGGAGAAATACAAACTGGTTTGAGAATTCAATAGAGCACCCGCCTAGTAAGCGGAGGGTCTGTGGTTCAAATCCCAGTTGTGGCACCGAATTTTTAAGTTCCAGTTCTACCTCTCATTATCATATAATATATGGAAAGAACCAATCATTATTCATAACCCTGCAAAAATGGTCAACCTCATTAACCATGGTCAACCTGCACTGTGAAATCAAATAACAATTTAAACAATGAAGCTGAGACACTTAAAACCTAAATTTGGTTAGTGCTGGCATGAATTTAACTGTTCCTATCTATTGAGTGAGTTGTCTTGTTGGCCATGTTAGTATTTAACCAGAATGGAGCTATTGAGCGGAAAGCGTCAGCGATCATATAAAAAATATTGAAATGTTGTGTGTTATCCAGCGCAACAAATTTATGAATTATTAGAAAGTTAATATAGCTGGTTTAAACCTAAGAATAATTTCATCAGTACCTTTTTCATGTGGATTTTCAGAACCTATTCTCCCTCCCTTTTCTGATCATAATTGAGGAGCGTTTTTTCAAAAACTCGATAGATGCACAAAATGCGTTTCTGAGAAAAACAGTTTTTCCTATTTATTGGCAAAACTAATTGGTTAGCACAGCAACTACATTAATCATTCAGTTCTCCTTCCTGATACTGTTTCATTGAATGTGAAAAGAAACAAACAGCATAGTTTAACAGGTGCAAATTTGGGGTTTGAAAATGCCGAGCTTTTTCAAAAGCCGATAGATGCTGATTAACTTTTCTGCCTGAGCAAGAAATTAAGACATGAAATTTCGTTATTTTTGTCATTTATTGTTTTTGTTACTTTTTATTTATGCACTTATTATTTTTTCATTTATTTTCACCTCTTTATAATACACAATGTACTAAACAACCAATATATTAATGTTTATATGGATCATTTTATTAGGTATAAACTTGGAAGCTAAGTACTGCTACATTCACAATAACAATATATTTTGTTTTATTTATATAACAAACATATTGAATACACACAAAGAAATTTCAAACAATATGAATAAGTAAGCTTTCACCTTTATTAGTGCTTGTGCAGTCTGTACATGGTTCTTAGTTCGTTTCTCTTTTCCACATCTGCCTCTATCTTAATCTTCATCAGTCCCATTGAGCATGTGTCAGTGTGTGGTGTACGGAATGAAAGATTGAAAAAGTTGTAAAATATGTTTTTATATTTTGACAATAAGCAGACTGGTAGATTTCTTAATCTTCTTTTGTTGCAGAAGTTGGTCCACATTCTTCTGATATTAAGTTCTGGAGGTAAATATCCTCTAATTGATTTTGCTGTTCCATAGTGGCTTTCTCTACATCTGTAATTGTTAATTTCTTACTTTATAGCAGCAGTAATGCCCTTCTGTGATATTCCTGTTCTGTCACCTCTTCTGGTTTCCTTTGGCACATTCCCAGATAAGTGAAATTTTCTAGCCAGGAGAGATAACCTAACTTTTGACACCCCTGTGATTTCTTGGAAGCTTTAGTTTTAGGATTTCGTGGAGTACACTCGAGACCACGTGAACATGTAATTGCTGGAGTATGAGCTTTCCTTGACTTGCATTTTTATTTCCTTTCCTTGTTTTTGCAATTCCTACCTCCTGTACATTCTACGACTGGTACAGTTTCACAATCTGAGCTCCTGCCCATTGTGCACAGTACAGTGGAGTGTCCAAGCTCAGAATAAAAATGCCATGTAAGTATAACAAACACCCGTGTGGTGGCCAGGTGTAAAGAATAGCGCCAATGTAGCTGATGCATGTCGTAAAAGGTGACTAAAATGGGTACCCAGTGCCTGGGGGTATAGCCGGGTCACCCAGTCCCAGGGGATATAAATGTGGGACCTGGTCCTCCAGGTTGGGGGTTGGGCGTTGGGTTAACAACCCACCCTGTAAAACAATAACATTCAGAAACCTAATAATCAGTCTCGGATTGGAGGTACACTAGTTGACAACATTAGGCAGGAAAAGGACATGAATATGGCCACGTGGAATATCAGAACAATGAAACAAGCAGAAAAAATGAAGGAGATAGCAAATGAGATGTTGAAATATAAAATAGACTTGCTAGCACTGCAAGAGATAAGATGGCAAGGAGAAGGAAGGATAGATAAACCCGAATACACAATGGTATATAGTGGGCCGAAGGAAAGAACAGGACAATTGGGAACGGGATTCATGATATCTAAGAAAATCAGGAAAGCCATGATGGAATATGAAATGATTAATGATAGAATATGTAAAATTAGAATTAAAGGGAAATTTAGAAACATAACCGCAGTATCAGTACATGCACCAACAGAAGATAAGGAGGAGATAGAGAAGGAAAGGTTTTACGATAATTTGGAAGGGGTATGCAATAAAGTAAGCAGACATGACATGATAATAATTCTCGGTGACTTCAATGCTAAAATAAGAAGAAAAGAAGTGCAGAGAGGAGTGGCTGGTCCATTCACCCTGCATGAATATAATAATGAGAATGGGGATCTGCTTGCTCAATTCGCAGCTAGGAATAAGATGTTTATAAAAAGTACAGCATTTCCTCATAAACAAATACATTTAGGTACCTGGAAGATTCCAGGTAGTACAGAAGTGAACCAAATTGATCATGTTTTGGTGACAATACGACACTTTACATCAGTGATTGATGTAAGAACCTGTAGAGGTCCAAATTGTGACTCAGATCACTATTTAGTAAAAGCTAAAGTTAGAGAGCGAATTGCTAATGTACAAAGAATACCTAGAATGAATAGGATAGTGTGGAATATAGATAAATTTAAGGAGAATTCGAAAGAAGTGAAAAGGTACCAGGATACCTTAAGAGAAAGGATAACAGAGTTGAATCGTAAGAAGATTGATAATGCGGATAAAGAATGGAAGGCCATAGAGGAGTTAATAGTAGAAACAGCTAGGGTAATCATTGGAGAAAAGGAAAAAGCAAGGAATGCAGATTGGTACAATGACGAATGCGCAAATGCATTAAATGAGAAAAATAAAGTCAGGGAAAGAATGATGCAACGAGAAACCAGAGCAAATTGTGAGAAGGACCAAGAATTAAGAAGGAAAGCAAACAATATAATTAAGAAGAAAAAGAGAAGGTGGATATGAAGTCAAATGGAAGCAACAGGGGAATTAAGCACACAAAATGAAACCAGAAAATTTTATAGAGCAGTAGATTGAATGAAAAGAGGGTTTCAGCCGAGAGTTAATGGATGCAGAAGCAAGGATGGGAAATTCATAGGTGAAGAGAGGAAGGTAGTAGCAAGATGGGCAGAACACTTTAAAGAATTTTTAAATGACATAACTGAAGAGGATAGAGAAGAAGTAGAGGAAGAGGGGAGGAATGAGAACAGAGACAGGATAGAAGGGAATATCGACCCACCTACACTAGAGGAAATTGGAGTAATTGTGGAAAGAATGAAGAACAATAAAGCACCAGGAGAAGATAACATAACGGTGGAGCTGGTGAAATATGGTGGGGAACCCCTAAGACATGTATTATACAGCATCATTACAAAGATCTGGGAGAAGGAGGAAATGCCACTAAACTGGAACACTGGGATAATTTGTCCAATTTTTAAGAAAGGGGACAAATTGGAATGTAATAACTACAGAGGTATAACTCTGTTGAATATAGTCTATAAAATATTATCAACAATAATTAATGAAAGAACTAAGCAAATCACAGAGATAATAATAGGAGAATACCAGTGTGGATTTCGACCTAATAAAGGAACTACAAACCAACTATTCACCATGAGACAAATTTTGGAGAAGCATTATGAATATGGAATAGATCTTCATATACTGTTCGTGGACTTTCAACAGGCATTTGATAGTGTCAATAGGAGGAAACTGTATGAGGCTATGAAGGCAATGGGCATACCAAATAAATTAGTCAGATTAATACGGATGACTATGAATAATACAAAAGCTAGAGTAAAAATTGATAGTAAATTAAGTGATAGCTTCCAGTTCAATAAAGGGGTAAAGCAAGGAGATGGATTATCCACTACATTATTTATATTGGCTCTGCATCATGTTATAGCAGAGATAGATCAGAGAGGCACTATATTTAACAAGATGAGTCAGATATGTGCCTATGCAGATGATATTGCTATTGTAGCCAGATCTAAAAATAAAATAACAGAAGTGTATGAGAAATTACAGGAAAACGCAGAGAGAATGGGATTAAGAGCTAATGCGCAGAAAACAAAATACATGATGATATCAGGAGGGAATAGGAAGCTACAGCATTTGAGAATTGGTGATCAAATATTCCAAGGAACAGAGAAGTTTTGTTACCTGAGGAATATAATAGATAATGAAGCCAAAATGAGCATTACTATAAAGGACCGCATACAAGCAGGGAATAAAGCATACTTTGCAAATTTAAAATTGTTAAAAAATAAAATACTAACTAGGAAAGATAAAACCCTGATATATAAAACATTGATAAGACCAGTAGTTACATATGGGGCAGAGAACTGGACACTGACAAGGTCTGACCAAGAGAAATTAAGAAAATCTGAACGCAAGATAATGAGAATATATGGCCCTGTAGTAGAACAAGGTGTGTGGAGGATACGTTATAATGAGGAAATCAACCAACTTATAAAAGGAGAGGATATAGTACGCTTTATTAAAGCACTAAGGCTACAATAGATGTCACATCTGGAACGAATGGAGATGAATAGAATACCTTTAAGAGTGTTTAAAGCAAGACTATACTCAACAAGGAAGAAAGGAAGACCCAGGATGAGATGGATTGATGGAGTGATTGATGATTTGAACACTATGAAGGTGAAAGGATGGAGAGAAAAAATTAAGGATAGAAAAGCATGGAGGCTGATTGTGAAGGAGGCCAAGGCCCACATAGGGCTGTAGTGCCGGATAGTAAATAAGTATAACAAAGCTTGTAGAAGCACCTGCCTGTTGTGCAACGGGTCTCAGGTTCGATTCCCGGCAGGGGGTTAGGAATGTTTCTCCAGCCAAGATTATTCCTCATCTTCCCTGAGTCTGGAAGTATGAATGAAAGTGTGAATGTGTGTGTGAATTCAACTTATAAAAACACCCAAAGACCAAAAAACCCACTGTAAAACGAGTAACACCATTGACAATAGGCAAGGCCACTGATATGGCCTCTGCAGTTAAAGGCGGGATATAAATGGAGAAAAAAGCTTGCAGAAATGAATGTGAAATCCAAGCGCACAACCTGACTTCGCAGTTATTTCCAATGCAGCAACAGTGTACTAAGCTTGCAGAAATGATTGAGAATTCCAAGAATCGCAACAGTGAGATGGCAGTCAATGCCAACATGCGTTTCATAGAATTCAGGTTGCTACATTCTGGACAATAAATTCATAAAATTGCATCTATCGACCTTTGCTTTAACTGAGCAAGTGCATCTATCGAGTTTTTGAAAAAACTGATAATATTCCCTACCTTCTTCACAGGATACAAATCAATTTTTGCAAAATCTGATTTCACAGAACACTGCAGAAGGTGAAAATTATGCCGATACTATATATAACTCAATTTCGCAAAATTTTGCATCTATCGAGTTTTGAAAAAACACCCCTCAATTTACACCTTAAAATCCTTTCACTATTTATCAGCAATTTAGAGTCATACTGAAGTGCTACCTGATAGGAAATTGTTATTTATAATTAAATTAAATTAATATGAAGAGCTTTGTACTAACGTAAATTTGTATTTGATATCACTAGTTCCAAAATTCTCTGTATCTTAGTTAGAAGAATTGGGATAAAGAAAATAAGTGATCTCTCTGCTGTCTTGAGGAGCATTACAGCCTTACTATTTTACAAATTGGCCAAGAATGCTAGAAAGTATGTGCAACATTGGTATTGTTTACTGCTCTTGCATTTCCAAGTAGATTGTTTCAGCTGAAGTACTGTCACAATGCAGTGGTCCCTTTTGCTCCGTGAAGTATTTAGTTGCAGTTTTTTATTTTAATATGGATTACATACAGTGCAGTTACTATTCCACAGCTTTTAATAATCAATAATAGTGCAGTGTCTAATCAATATGTCTGGTTTCCTTACCATGTAGCATCTTCATTTTCAGTAATGGATATTTACAGTTTTTGCTTTCTTAAATCTGAATATGAGATTATTGCATTTCTTGCCATAAACTCTCTCATAAAATAAGGAAAATTGAAGCTATTAACAGTGAAGTAACAAGATTCTAAAGTAAGAACAAATTAGAAACTAAAAACTTCACTTATCTTAGTAATGTTGCTAGTTCTTTTTGCACAAACTGACTGACAAACTGATTGACTATAGCTTTGAGAATGAGTTGGAGACAACTTGAAACTTGAGTCAGTTTGTGCAAAAACAACTAGCAACATTACTAAGCTAAGTGAAGTTTTTAGTTTCTAATTTGTTCTTACTTTAGAATCTCTCATAAAAATTCCAGGATTCATAGTTAATGTGAAAATGCATTAATCTGAGAGGTAGAACTGGAACTTAAAAATTAAATGCCACAACTGGGATTTGAACCACAGACCTTCCACTTACCAGGCAGCTGCTCTAACCATTGAGCTATTGTGACAAACTGCCAGAATGGCATTAAATTCTCAAACCAGTTCGTATTTCTCCTGGTAAACCACAAAGGCAGTCTCACATCAGAGACAAATTACCCCAATGGTGACTTACTATTGTAAGTACTTTATGTCCCAGGATTAAATAACCTTCAGATGGTAATTATTATTTATTTATGCCAACAAACTTACTGTTGGTGTTTTTAAACACACAAGCCGTGTGTGGGCAAAGTTTGAGAGGTAGAACTGGAACTTAAAAATTCAATGCCACAACTGGGATTTGAACCACAGACCTTCCGCTTGCCAGGCAGCTGCTCTAACCATTGAGCTATTGTGACAAACTGCCAGAATGGCATTAAATTCTCAAACCAGTTCGTATTTCTCTTGGTAAACCACAAAGGCAGTCTCACATCAGAGACAAATTACCCCAATGGTGACTTACTATTGTAAGTACTTTATGTCCCAGGATTAAATAACCTTCAGATGGTAATTATTATTTATTTATGCCAACAAACTTACTGTTGGTGTTTTTAAACACACAAGCCGTGTGTGGGCAAAGTTTGAGAGGTAGAACTGGAACTTAAAAATTCAATGCCACAACTGGGATTTGAACCATAAACCTTCCGCTTGCCAGGCAGCTGCTCTAACCATTGAGCTATTGTGACAAACTGCCAGAATGGCATTAAATTCTCAAAACAGTTTGTATTTCTCCTGGTAAACCACAAAGGCAGTCTCACATCAGAGACAAATTACCCCAATGGAGACTTACTATTGTAAGTACTTTATGTCCCAGGATTAAATAACCTTCAGATGGTAATTATTTATTTATGCCAACAAACTTACTGTTGGTGTTTTTAAACACACAAGCTGTGTGTGGGCAAAGTTTGAGAGGTAGAACTGGAACTTAAAAATTCAATGCCACAACTGGGATTTGAACCACAGACCTTCCGCTTGCCAGGCAGCTGCTCTAACCATTGAGCTATTGTGACAAACTGCCAGAATGGCATTAAATTCTCAAACCAGTTCGTATTTCTCTTGGTAAACCACAAAGGCAGTCTCACATCAGAGACAAATTACCCCAATGGTGACTTACTATTGTAAGTACTTTATGTCCCAGGATTAAATAACCTTCAGATGGTAATTATTATTTATTTATGCCAACAAACTTACTGTTGGTGTTTTTAAACACACAAGCCGTGTGTGGGCAAAGTTTGAGAGGTAGAACTGGAACTTAAAAATTCAATGCCACAACTGGGATTTGAACCACAGACCTTCCGCTTACCAGGAGGCTGCTCTAACCATTGAGCTATTGTGACAAACTGCCAGAATGGCATTAAATTCTCAAACCAGTTCGTATTTCTCCTGGTAAACCACAAAGGCAGTCTCACATCAGAGACAAATTACCCCAATGGTGACTTACTATTGTAAGTACTTTATGTCCCAGGATTAAATAACCTTCAGATGGTAATTATTATTTATTTATGCCAACATTTATGTGGCATTGAATTTTTAAGTTCCAGTTCTATCTCTCAAACTTTGCCCACACACGGCTTGTGTGTTTAAAAACACCAACAGTAAGTTTGTTGGCATAAATAAATAATAATGCATTAATCTATTTAACAATACTTTCTGTAATACATTTTTCACCATATAGTATTCCTAACTGACAAATGTTGACTTGTTCTAGTCAGTAACACTTATTAACATCATCATAATGAGGATAAACATGCATTTAAGACAGGTTAGGTTTTAAATTATGAAAAACTGAAGCTATTAGCAGCGAAGGAATACAATTCTACAAATATAACAAATATACAACATATTACAAAACTAGTTTGTGTTTAATTTCAAGAACTTGCAGCAAGCAAGGCAGCACCATGGCTGAGTGGTTAGAGCATTTGCATACCACCTAGGTAGTGTGGATTCAAACCCAGGGACGCACATGTGGTATTAGTGGTGGACGAAGTGGCATCAGGGCAGGTTTTCTCCAGTTTCCCCCGTCACTCATTCCACCAATTGCTCCATTGTCACCTTTCCAATCATCGATTTCGCCTGCATTTCATATCATCCTCTTCCTCACTATCATACCTGGTGCTTGGCTGACCACCCTCTTCCAGGTCTTCACTCTGTCCGGTCCATAGGTTCGTCTGCTCCCCGACAGGCATCTGACTCTAGGCATTGGCTTGTAACTGCTAGGGGTGTAAGTCCTACATAAGGGGAGGGTAAACAGGAAAAGAAGAAGAAAAAAAAGAACTTGCAGCAAATACTACAATAAGTGAAGCTTATAGTCTCTAAAATATTTGTTATGTTTGTAGAATCAAGTTTGAAAGTTGAAATGAGAGAGTTCAAAATTTTTCAAGGTCCCTCTAAAATTAGAAATAGCAATATTGCATCAAGACTTACAACTGGGTCAAGGACTATCTCATAAGTTTACATGCCAGTTCTAAAACTGTAAAAGGACATGGAGCAATAGGAAATTCACATGCAGCTATTAATCAAATGAATTCAATACAATGCAACATTCTTTACAGGTGATATTTCATGAGAGACAATTACTTCATAGAGAATCTCAGCAACAATGTTTTACGTTTAAATGCTAGTAAATCACTTGCTTCAAGATTCCAAAAATTATTGGAAATTTGAAACAGAAAGCTAAGTGAAGGTTTGCATTGCAAATCAAAGAATTTTGTAAAATATGGCAGCTTTTGTTTAAAAAGAATCAGGAAGTTGTTTGACATTGTTGCTTTTATCTTCTCAGTTACAGCTTAAGGCTTTGTTGCTATTTTTATTTAGGTACAGATAAGTCATTTTAAGTCAAAGCAACTATAAACAAATAATTTTTAAAAATGCAATTATTCTCAACAAGCAAGCAATATTCAATGAAAAAATGAAGCTGTTAACAGCAAAGCAATACAAATCTACAAATCTAACAAATATATATAGACTATAAGCTTTACTTATCTCAGTACTTGCTAAGATTAAGATAAGTGAAGCTTATAGTACCTATATATTTATGATATTTGTAGAAGCAAATTATAATTTAACAATACTTATTGTTCCATCTCCAACTAACCAAACTTTTTATGTATATTTCTGAATCACTCTAAATATGCTTGTACAAATTTTGAGAATAGAAATGACCTATGTCATTCTCTCCAAGTATGGTAACATTAATTTAATTTAAAAGGTGAGTCAATTGATAACACTGAACAACACTTACAACATAATTTTCCGGGAACACGTTTCGAAGGTTAACTTTCCTCCATTATCAACCGGACAATAATTAGGTTTCCATGGTGTTTCATGGTGCGGATGGCGATGCTTCTTCTGATGTTTCTTCTGGTAATGGTTCAATGAACTTGCTGAAAATATTTTTCTGAGGAATGTCGAAATTAAATACTTGGTTTCTACTTTTTAAAATGAAGATTTGTTCCCATGTGGACAGTTCTTGTTTTCCGGTTATGTGTTTGAGAAGTTTCGGTTCTAGCTTTATGTCATGATTGATTGTAATGAAACATACATAGGAAAAACCAAAAGAAATTGAGAAATTAGATCCAAGGAACAGGTTAGGAACATCAAGAGTAAACAATTAGAAAAATCAGCAGTTGCGTTTCACTTTTGGACAAAAAATCATGACATAAAGCTAGAACCAAAACTTCTCAAACACATAAGCGGAAAACAAGAACTGTTCACATGGGAACAAATCTTCATTTTAAAAAATAGAAACCGAGTATTTAATTTTGACATTCCTCAGAAAGATATTTTCAGCAAGTTCATTGAACTGTTACCAGAAGAAACATCAGAAGAAACATCGCCATCCGCACCATGAAACACCATGGAAACCCACTTATTGTCCGGTTGATAATGGAGGAAAGTTAACCTTCGAAACGCGTTCTGAAAAATTATGTGATAAGTGTTTTTCAGTGTTATTAATTGACTCACCTTTTAAATTAAATTAATTACAACAACACTGTTTTCAAACTTCTATGAAAGGAAGATGGTAACATTACTTCATTAGGAACCTGCTCTGGTGTGTGGCACAAGTAAGATAGGTATGCACTGGGTGAGTACTAAATGTGTACAGGAGTGTATGAAAGACATGTGCAGCTTGCGTTGTTTATTATTAAATTACTGGCATAGAGTAACAATGTACAACTTGGTTTGGTGGTGAGGATATTAACCTCCTAATCTAAAAGTTCTGAACTCAATTCTATGCTGGAAAGTGGGAATAGTTCTTTTGTGTCTCATATAATATTTACAGAAAATTAACAGCAATGCTGTACCCAATGATTAAATGTAAATAAGTGAACATCTTTGCCTATAAACAATTGTTCCAAAGTAAAAAACTACCAGTGCGACTTTAGATGTAAATGTGGTATATAAATGCAACAATATACACAATGTTAAAGAGGTGCAGTCAGGACTGAAAAATTCAATGCCATAGCCCGGATTTGAACCATGGATCTTCCACTTATCAAGCGGCTGCTCTAACCACTAAGCTACCATGGCCAACTTGCCAGTATGACATTAAATTCCCCAACCGATTCATACTTACTCAATAGACTACAAGGGAATCTCACATCAGAGATAAATACCCCAAGGATGAGAGGTAGAACTGGAACTTAAAAATTCAATGCCACAGCTGGGATTTGAACCACAGACCTTCCGCTTACCAGTCAGGTGCTCTAACCATTAAGTTACTGTGACAACCTGCCAGAATGACATTGAATTCTCAAACCAGTTCGTATTTCTCCTGGTAAACCACAAAGGCATAAATAAATAAATGAATGAACGAATTGAATGGAATTGAATGGAATTGAATGGAATTGAATGGAATTGAATGGAATTGAATGGAATTGAATGGAATTGAATGGAATTGAATGGAATGAAACGTATGAATGAATGAATGAATGAATGAATGAATGAATGAATGAATGAATGAATGAATGAATGAATGAATGAATGAATGAATGAATGAATGAATGAATAAATAAATAATTACCATCTCAAGGTTAATTAATCCTGGGACATAAAGTACTTGCAACAGTAAGTCACCATTGGGGTAATTGTCTCTGATGTGAGACTGCCACGACCTTTTTTTGTTTAAGTGTAGAAGAACTTCATTGTTAATGAAAACACCAGGGACAATTACTGACACAAGAATTGACATGTAGAACTGTCCAGTACTTAAATCCCTAGACTTCTTAGGAAATCCATCATTTCTACTTTAGCTTAACAATATAACTCACAATTTATATGACGCATTTAAACATTTGCAATCATAATTCCCATGTTACATTACATTGAACTGTGGTTATGAGGAAGTTGATGGAACAATATGTAGAACTAATGATTTTCCTGTTACCTAACACAAATTTAACTTTAATAAGGTGGGCTTAATACCATATTACTTTATTTGGAATTATTTTTCACACTTCAGAGGACGGTTTGAAACCCACTTGAATGAAATTGCATGACTCGGCTCTTTATTTGGGTATTTTCTTCAACTCTAGGATAATATCAGGTAGTTATAATACTTTTAGTCTCCAGTTAGATTTGTATATTTATTTCAAACCATCATTCAATGTCTAACATAACATATGCAGTTACAGGAAGTTAAACTTTAAAAATGGTTTAATATTCAATTCTTGCATCTTTATTATTACACAAAAACTCCTTTTAAGGACTATTTTATTTATGCCAACAAACTTACTTTTGGTGTTTTTAAACACAAGCCGTGTGTGGGCAATGTTTGAGAGGTAGAACTGGAACTTAAAAATTCAATGCCAAGCTGGGATTTGAACCACAGACCAACTGCTTACCAGGCGGGTGCTCTAACCATTAAGCTACTGTGACAACCTACCAGAATGACATTGAATTCTCAAACCAGTTTATTTAATCCTGGGACATAAAATATTTGCAATAGTAAGTCACCATTGGGGTAATTGTCTCTGATGTGAGACTGCCTTTGTGGTTTACTGAGAGAAATACAAAGTGGTATCCAGCTGTGGCATTGAATTTTTAAGTTCTAGTTCTATCTCTCAAACATTGCCCACACACGGCTTGTGTGTTTAGAAACACCAACAGTAAGGTTGTTGGCATAAATAAATAATAATTACCATTTTAAGTGGATGTTTACAAAGGCTGTCCCAGAAGGACCTGACCTAACAAAGAAAGCACAAAAATTTTGCGGAAACATTTTTATTTCTCTGCATAGTCTCCTTTCAGTTCGATACACTTTTCCCAGAAATGCTTAATAACTTTGATACTCTGTTTGTAGTGAGAACCGTTGAGCTCTGCAAAATAGCTATCAACTGCAGACTTCACCTCTTCATTACTGGTAAATCTTTTACCACCAAGCCATTTCTTCAAGTTTGGAAACAGAAAATAATCAGAGGGAGCTAACTCTGGCAAATAGGGTTCATGAAGAAGCCATTCATACTATAACTCATTGAATTTGGCCATGGTGTTTATGGATGTGTGAACTGGAGCATTGTCTTGATGAAAGAAAACCTTTTTCACTAAATGCAGTCCTTTTGCTTGTTTTTATCACTCAAACGCTGCAACAAGTTTGCATATTACTCACCATTGATTGCTTTTCCATTTTGGAGATAATTAATGAGAATTACCCCATGTGCATCCCAAAAAGCTGATGCCATGACCTTGCCTGCAGATGGAACTGTCTTCACCTTCTTTGAAACTGATTCTCCCCTTTCAGTCCACTGTTTCAACTGTGCCTTCACCTCAGGTGTGAAGTGATGGACCCATGTTTCATCCATGGTTATGAATCAATGCAAAAACTCAGCTTTATGGCAGCAAAACATTGCCAAACACTCCACTGAAACATCCTCACGATGCTGATTTTGTTCCATTGTGAGCAAACGTGGCACCCATCTTGCACACAGCTTTCTCATTTACAAATTTTCTGTCAGTATGTAACGTACAGCACTTTTTAAAATGCCTGCAATGTCTGCTAGCTGATGCACTTTCAGATGATGGTCATACAATACCATTTTGTGGGTTTGCTTTACAATTTCTGGCATGGTCACTTCATTTGGTCGACCACTGCAATGTTTGTCTTGGCAGCTCGTATGGCCTCATTTAAACTCTGTCACCCAATATTTTATAGTTGTAAACGAAGCAGACTCCCCGAGAGTAGAATCTACTCAGCTTTAATATTAGTTGGACTAAGACCTTTCAAATGAAAGCAATGTATCACATAACAATGACCAGTTTTATCCGTGTTTACAAATTTGCTGAGAGTATTCACTATTGATGGCTGCCAGACAAATACTAAACAATGTAGCATCATCAAACTTCAAACTTAAGCTTTACAAGGTTGGTATTTTCTAATCATTTGTTTGAAACAGCAACTGCTATCTATACATCAGGTCAGGTACTTCTGGGACATACCTCGTACATAGTTTACCGCACTTAGATTCTTCCAGACTATAAAATGCATTAAGCAGTTTTATCAACTTGATAGCCAGTTAATGTTATTCAAATTTACTTCTTTGGATTATTTGCTTTGAGTTCTTTATCCATGTCTCTTAAATCATGATTATTTTTTGTAACAATGGTAGATACAAATTAATCTTAATTGTTCCTTGGGCTGTAATTATATGTATACCACAGTTTTTTCTCTTCTTTTTCCTGTAAAAATATTTCCTATCTTCTTTGTTGATGTCTAACATAAAAGCTTTCCATTTTTCAAAATGAAATTCCCTCCTGTGTTATTCCATATTTTATGTACAAACATATAAATGCATAGTAAACCTATGTAGCTGTTTTATTATTCGGCTTCCCAATATGTTCCATTACATAAATATCTTTATCTTTTAAGTTACAAGCATTATATATCCAGTTTGTCAATTGTTATTTCTACAATATTTGTGGCAATCAGAGAGATAGGCAAAGAAGTGCTTCTAGGGTTATATTGTGTGTTTTGGAACTCTATGTGACCAAACTCCACATGCGATTCTAAACTAATAACATTCCTATATGTATCATGTAAGTACTACCTTACATTGTTACAGGAACAGACAGCCAGCAGCCAGAACAGTTGCAGGAGAAGCAAGGTAATTAGGTCATTATATTCTAAGTAGGAAGAGACATACACCACCAGCTGATTATACAGATACATGATTATGAGAAAATAATTTCTTCCTTCTTTAAGTGTGCTTAAAACAGGAAAAGTTGCCAGCAGTTGACAATATCCAATAAAATCTTGGCTCAAAATAAAAGAGAAGTAATACCAGACCTATACTCTGGACATCCGAGCTCGCATAATCTCCACTTTCCCTATCACCTCGATTAGCCCTGAGGTGAGGCCCCCCTCCAGTGCCAAGTGGGATGATTGTTGCAGGATAGGGACCAGACTGAGGTAGTAGCAAGCCCCTTCGAGCAGAACCTCGGGGTGTGAGGCCGGCTCCGCTCAGAGGTGCTATGCCATGTGCATTATTTAGCCAAACACCTGCTGCACCATTAGTTGAAGGATCACGTGGAATGGAGATATCACCAGCCGTTCGCAGAGATATCACTCCTTCTCCTCTTGGCTCAGATCGCAGGTTCAGTGTGAAGCAAACTCTGAAAATGTCATGAGTGTTAAACATCATTCACAAAGTAAGGGTTATTTGAACACACTAGAAATCTGTTAATCCAAACTATCTTGGACTGATACCTCTTTATATTAAGATATTTTTAGATTACTAAAAATCCTTAAATTAAGAGCTAATTCAAACTAACTTGGACTGGTGTCTCCTTAATATTAGTACATTTTTGGATGATTTAAAATAGCATCATTTAGAGTACAGTAATAACACTCACTTGAAGGTTATATCCTTCAATGTGCATATAATTCAAAAAGACAAGAAAGGAAACTGCACATAATACATGTAGTGAGAAGAAGATTACTTATGTAGTGTTTTTAATGAGTGCAAAGATACACTATATGTTGTATTCAGGCTAAATTTCACTTGTGAATATAGTGAATGACCTAATTATTTTGAAAGATCACAGATTCCATGTTCTTCATTTTGATTTGGATGAGCCTACACTTCCAACTATCAAAGTTAATACTAGGAAAGTTCTATGACAATGTCAATTCCTCAGAAATGGCTGACCCAAGGCATCCTTTGTAAGCCAGCCTGCAACAGGAGCCCCTTGCCTGCATCTGAATGTTATTGGGATTTATTATAAATGTGATATAGAAAAAGCTTAGGTAATATTTATCACATAGATTTAATTGCTTAAAGGTATATTCAGTGAAACTAGCAATGAAATGGATGCCAGGGCATGCATTTGCAATCTGCTGTTCAAAGCATTGGCTTGTAAATATAAGGGACCCTACTTTGACTTCCAGTTAGCTGGGGTAATGTCTCTTTAATTAGAATAATTATTTTTCCTCCTTAGAGCTTAAAAACATTAACATAAGAGTGAATGTGCATTTCAAAACAATACAGAAACCTAAGCAAATGTAAAATTGAAACATAAGAAAATTAATACCCAGTGATTTCTCCTAAATACAAAAGCCACAGATAAGACCAGAATAGTTTAAGTCAGCTATATATGGCAAATAAAATAAAGTAAACATTTTATAGTTAAACTATCTGTAGGTGATGAACAATGTGAACTAAAATGTAGTTGTTATTTTAAACATTATTTACAAACAAAACATTGTGTTAGTTTTATTATATTTCATATTCATAAATATGTTTTACTGTCTTTTACTTCATTGTTAAATGTTTCAGTTCAGAACAATACATAACAGGTATTAAACAATCTACATAAAACAATTTACAACGACACAAATATTTCCAAATAAACTGTACTATTTTAATTAATAAACCATTTTTAAATAAAATTCATTTTAAATTCCAAAATATACCTATAGCAAGCAGTATACAACACATAATCACAATGCAGGAGGAAAACATAACCTTGTATTTCAAGCACACAGACCAAAACTGTATGGAATAGAAGACTCAACATGTAAGTATCCTGATGTTCAATAACTTTCCAATAAATTTTCAAAACTTTACCCACTTCTCACTTGCAAATTTAAGTTAACTAAATTTCTCATTAATAAGGCATGGTATTGATGACTACTTAGATGATATGATTGTGCTCTAACTAAAACAAATTCCCTGTCCTTCATAATATTTGTAAAGAACTAAACTTGTCTTTCACTCTGTGTGTGTGCACATGTGCATGTACATATGTGTTTCTCCACTATGGAGATCATCTTACACGACATAATTTCCATCCTATAACTGTACAATGTAATCATATATTTGGCTAGTTTTGCTCTTTGACCAATGTAACAATGTAGCATGCTAAAAAGAACAATAAAGAATTGAACTGAATTGAAAGATGGCATAACATCACAATGTATTGGATTGAAGCATAATGCTATGGTTCCCCTAATTGAATGTACTTGGGTTAAGCCTACCCATGTGGGTACAGTTTTTGGTCAATTTATAGGACCAGTAGCCATTCTGAGTCATCAGGAATTTGAGGAGCTATAGTAAACTAAAAGAAGAATGATGTTCCCCATATCTCCTGATACTGCTTGTAGATTGTAACACAGGATTGGCTGGTTCACTACATTAGAGCAGTGGGCAGCATACGGAGCCGAGAGCTTCCTTGTTGGGCAGTGAGTGATCACATCACAGCAGTGGCAGTTCAATGTTTGGCATAGCAATGCAGTTCAGGAGTTCAGCTATGACCTTATGCTTGATACAAGTGAACCTGACATAGTGCTGTATTATTTTTTCCTCTCACTCTGATGTGTTATACTCCGCTTCAAAAGTGATCTATTCTTTCTTTCCTGGGACAATAAATATTACGCAAAGTAGCATCTCTAATACATTATATTACCACATCAAATAAAACAATTTGGAGTGGGGCGGGGCGGGGCGGGAGTGGAGTGGGGTGGGAGTGGAGCGGGGTGGGAGTGGAGCGGAGTGGAGCGGAGTGGAGCGGAGTGGAGCGGAGTGGAGTGGAGTGGAGTGGAGTGGAGTAGAGTTTAAGAGCCCATCAACAGCATTTGGGAAAACAATTAGGATCATACATTGAATAATATCACTAATGAATTGTGTTTATTGGAGTCTCAAGAAACCACACAATATAACATTGTAGCAACACAGTACTGCTTATGGTTCAATTGCCTTGTGGACAATGGTTTTGAACTGCTGGTGTTCCTCTGTTTCCATTTTTCCAAGAAGTTCCCTCACTCCACAGGCGTTTGCATGTTCAAGGGCAAAGACATTCTGCTGATAAATTATTAGTGTGTGTTTCGGTTCTGGCTTTATGTTGTGATTTTTTGTCCAAAAGTGAAAGGCAACTGCTGATTTTTCCAATTGGTTTTCTTGATGTTCCTAAGAAACTCCTCAAACACATAACCGGAAAACAAGAGCTGTCCACATCGGAACAAATCTTCATTTTAAAAAATAGAAACCGAGTATTTAATTTCGACATTTCCCAGAAAGATATTTTCAGCAAGTTCCTTGAACAATTACCAGAAGAAACATCAGAAGAAGCATCGACATCAGCATCATGGAAACCCAGTCATTGTCCGGTTGATAATGGAGGAAAGTTAACCTCTGAAATGCGTTCCAGAAAATTATAAATGTAAGTGTTGTTTATTGTTATTAATTTACTCACCTTTTAAATTAAATTGATTATAACAACACTGTTTTCAAACTTCTAAGAAAGGAAGATAAATATATATCTGTTTGCTTGTCACCTAGGACAGAGGCCCACAGGATTTAAGATCTTGCTTAAGATCTTACGAATCAACTTGGTGAAAGGTGTGGGGATTTCATTATATTTTCATTGGCTCTGGATGAAAGTACTGATATTCATCGCACGGCCCATCTTGCTGTTTTCATCAGAGGGCTAAACATCATAGCATGTCTAGAGGAAAGTGTGGAAAACTTCAGTACTCCACGGGATCTGCTGTTTTTGGTTGCCACAGATGGGGTGCCAGTAATGGTTGGTCCTAAAATTCGTCTAGTTGGGCCCCCAAAACAAAAACTTAAGGACCCTAATTCAGATATACAATGTATTTTTACTCACCGCATATTACTCCAGGAAAATCTTTGCGCCCAAACTCTTAAATTTGGAACTGTTATGTGCATTGCGATAAAAAGTGTAAACTTCAATAGGCAATGCAGCCCCAACCATCATCATTTCAAAGCACTTCTAGAAGATATCAAATGTCACTATGGTGATATCTCTTATCACTGTGACATGGTTCAGCAGGGGTAAAGAACTTGAAATTTTTTTTGAACTTACTGAAGAAATATCCATATTTATGGATATGGAAAACAAAACTGTTCTTGAGTTCAAGGATCCCAAGTGGAACTGTGATCTTGCATTTCATGCTGATTTGACTTCGCATTTGAATGCACATAATGTATCTCTACAAGGGAAACGGCACGTAATAACTCAAATGTAGGATACAATAAAGGCCTTCAAAATGAAGCTTCTGTTGTGGGAATGTCAACTCAAAAATAACAATACTTCCCACTTTCCAAAGCTTGCCTCTCTTCAAGATAATGTTCAGCATAATTTTCAAGAGTACACAGAAATTCTTGTTAAATTGCATGAACAATTTGAAAGATTTTTCCTGGACTTGCAAGGTCTAGAAACACAATTTGACATATTTGCTACACCATTCGCAGTAAATATCGATTTGGTTCCTGCAGATTTACAGTTACAAATTACTGACTTACAATGTGACAGAGAACTAAAATGCAAGTACAATAACAAACTGGATTTGATTGGCTTTTACCAAACTTTTCCTTGTTTACGATTTCTGCACTTGCATAATCATGCAACTAAAATCTTATGTATGTTCAGTACTGCTTTATGTGTGAGCAGCTCTTCTCCATTTTAAAGTTGAGAAATTGGACATCAAAGTAACCTCTCTGATGTAAATCTTAATGCAGTGCTTAGAATCAAGGCAGCACAAAATATCACCAGAAATGTTCACAGGCTGGTAAACAAAAAGCTAACCAACGAAAACTAAAACATTTAGTTTGGGGTGTAGTTTAATTTTATTTTATAATTTATTTAAGCTAGTTATGCATAATTTCGCATCAGTTAGACTTTTTACTGTTCTAATTGTATTATCTGTCTTGGGTTTTTATATTATGAAACATAATTTTGTTCCTATTGCATTTAAGAGTTCATCAGTTAAATGTAGAAGAACCGTCTGTTTAATGTTTTACTGATCAAGTCGCTGTACATATAGGTATAAAATAATTCAACTCATGAAGTAGATAAATAGAACAAACGTATTCTACTATAAGTGTAACACAGAACTATGTGTGATAAACTGTGTGACAAATTGGAACAAATATGTCTGTAATTACATAGACACACTTTGTAATGCTATAAATGTAGAATATTGGTTCACTAATAATGACTTTTAGGTTAATTTGACCTGCTGTATGGTTAGCTGTTTCATCAGTAAAACACGCTACTGATGTAACCCAAGAGCTGCACTGAGACTTTAAGCTAGCAGCGAGCCAGAGCAAGGCTCAGTTGGGCAAACCCTGCTGGTGCCTAATGTAACACGTGAGAGGTCAGCTATGGCACAGATTATTATTAAATGATAGTACTGTCACAAAAGCTGTGTGCCTCAAAGAAGAATCAAGTATCAGCTACCTCACACAACTGCTTGTAAGCACCAGCTGGTAAACAATGCTGTTCCACATAGTTCTAGAACTCTTGACACGTGGGGGAAACTTGTTTACAACAGAAGCCAAAGAACCTACATTTCCAGAAAAGTTGCCGGTAATTCTCAACCATATAAGGGAGCTGGGACAGACTGAGGAGTTAGTTTATCATGTGTTGAATTGCTAACAATGCACTGTTGTGTAGCAGTGTCATGGACAGTAAGAGAGAATGCCTGTGAGTCGCAAGGTCACAACAAATAGTAAATTGTGTTACGATACAAGAGAACAGTTGTAAATTGTGATCTGTAATAGGATTAGAACTTCACTAACAGTATTAAAAGACATAGAGACATAAAAAGTAACCACACTTGTCATTTATCACATATGTAAACAAACACAATTATTGCATTTCAATCCTTTTAATACATTACAGTGCTATGGACTGTGCTAACAATACAGTGAATCGGAATACAAAAATGTTTCAAAATCACGGACAGGAAATGAAGAAAATTTTAAATGTTTTACTGCTGCATTCACTTAAGCATCAGTTTTATAAGCCCATATAATTTGAAGTTATTTCATGGTTAATATCTGAATAGTTTTAACTTTTTTTGGGGGGAGGAGCTCCGTTTTAATTTTTGAACCAGAAACTCTATTTTGCTCTCTTAAAAATAACAAAAACTAACCTGCCATTCTGTACAGTAGCAGAAGACATTGGCTGGCCACTAGTACCCATAAGGAAGTCTTCAGGATCACTTTCATAAGGTGGTTCATCATACCAATGGGGACCAAGCCCAGCAACTCGAGGATCGTCATCGTACATATAAGTGTTATCATCTGAAAATGAAAACATATTTCTCTGTAACTTAATACAACTCATTACCTATGCTGCATTAAATTAAATCATTACCAAATAATGAAAAGCAACACAATAGTTCTACGAGATCAATAATTCTCGTAAGATCACATATGCACAAACAGAAAAAGATTTAGTTATGCATATTGTGAGTTGCATTTCTTGTTAAACCAAAATTATCAGATTCTATTGAGCTTGTACTTTGTTCTTTTACTTAGCCAAAAAGGAATATTAACACTAAATAACAATTTGTATAAAAATACAGGCCAAAATGGTTTTTGTTTTTGCATGCTTTTTGAACAATGGAAATTTTACAGCCTTTGATTACTGTAGAAATTAAATTCTACAATCCATAAGGATGCATGTAAATATAAATTTACATGCAAGGTGTTTTAAAATGAACTCCAACCTTCAAAACATTATAAAATTATAATGTGTATACTGGATGGGGATGGTGGTTTAAAAAAAGACAGAAAAACTGTGTAAACAAAATGGTTTTGAGAGCCATAGCACCCACCTAGAAAGCAGAGGGTCTGTGGTTTAAATCCCAGCTGTGGCATTGTATTTTTATGTTCCAGTTCTACCTCTCAAACATTGCCCACACACGGCTTGTGTGTTTAAAAACACCAACAGTAAGTTTGTTGGCTTTGTTTTTAAGAGAAGTTAAAAATTAAAAAATTAATGTGAAATTGCTTTTGCTTTGGTATGTCCTATCATTTAGTTCTTCCAGGTTAATTTGGGATAATTTATTTCCTTTTGGTTAGAAGTAATTTTAAGTTATAAGGAATTATCGTTCTGTAATTATGATATAGGTTTTCTTTTACATTTATTCAGTTCAAACTTTATAGAAAACTATTTTCTATTATTTCACTACCCATTTCTTCATGCTTTCAGCTTGTTTGTAATTGAACTTTTCAGTTCAGCTATATGCTCTTTTAAAAATAAGTGCCCATGTTCTCAGGAATATCTCATACTATCAGTTATTATCTTAATAATGTGGATTTATAATGGTTCATACAGACTTCAGACTAATGCTGTAAAGATGTTTAATGTGTAAATATGCATTAAGGCCTTTATTTTAGACTTGAGTGTCAGTTACTAAAAAAAATACAAAATGAAATAAGATCAGTAATCTCTTAATACACGAGTATTTAACCAGAGAATATTTTTGAGATGTTTATTACTTCCAAAGAAAATGAGTCATAAAGTTAGTAAATTTAAAACTGGTTTAAAAGTATACTGTTGTTTATCAAATGTCATTAACAGACACATGAGTTCTTAAGCAGTTGGCTTCGAGTTGTCTGCACTCAAACCATATGTCATTAGCAGAGTTAGGAACTTGATACATTTGCACGTTTTTAGACAGTTTTCTGACGATTTTTACTGTGCATATAAATGCATATTTGTGGCTTTATAAATTATTATGTCACATTGCAGTAAATTTGTGCTCTCTGAAATGTGCCATATGGACATGACTGGCTTGGAGTTCACAAGAAAGCTCTGTTTTTAATATTGTGCGACTGTTACAGTCGTCAACAGCTGTGTTAGTATTAGTTCATAGTGTACAGAGTACCAAGACAGTTGCTAGTACTAATTTGTCGAAATGGACAATGTGTGATAAAACAATTACTAAACCACAATTGAAATATGAGGATAAGTTAGTGATAGCAAAACAGGGAAGACCTACTGCAGCTCTTCCACACTTGCAGTATGAGCAGAAGGTAAAAAAATAACAATCCTTAGAAAAGATATTTTAATATAAACAATTATGATAAGTAGATATGTGTGGCTGACTGGTTCATGCGAATTAAGCAAACTTTATTGCTGGCCATGCTGGTTGTTTGCAACTGAGAAAACGTCCTGAAATATGACGAGTTTTGCAAATTTAGCATATTTAATCACAGCTTTGGATGAACATAAGAGATCAACAATTAGAAACAGGATTTGAATAAATATGGTAACAAACTATGAGCGTTGATAATGAAGAGGGCAAAGAAAGGCCTAGAAAGAGGGATTGTCGTGAAGATGAAACTCATTCTTCATACTTGGGGACTTTCTGTGAAGTCAAGGACACATTAATAACTCAAACTAAATATGATTTGAATCACAGAAACAGTTGAAATTTCTGACCTTGCTGGATTCTAAAAATTTTGTGACTTACAATAAAAGTTTTCCAACAAATGTATTATGTGAACCGAGAGAATCAGATGTTTCCTATTTCGACATACTTTTACTTGAAAAACGAACTGAAAGTATTAATTCACCTCAAAAATTTTCTAACAAGTCCGTTCACCCCATTGCAAATTATATGAAATCAAATTGACTTCATGTGTACATTGAAATTTATAAACTATGTGTGAACTGATGTTAACATTTGCTTCCACTAAAGTGCAGAAAGGACTTTTTCAGCCTTGAAACGAATAAAATTTTATTTACGGGCAACACAAAGACAAATTGATCTGAGCAACTTGGCTCTTCTATCAGTGGAAAAATACATTTCTTTCATTCAGAAGGCACCACGAGGAATTTTTTTCTGATAGTGCGACAACGCAGTTTACCTGTAAAGAAAGATGGCTGGAATGTATGTATATATAAACAGGTATTCATTTGACTTTTATAATCGTTGTTTAGCTTGTTTTAAGAAAAATTTAAATGCACTGTTCATGAAGTTAACATTTAATCAACAGCCCCTATTATCAGGATCTGGTAGGCCTAGCTTTGTTGTAGTATTTAGCACCAGCTTTTACTACATATTGCACTGCAGGCGGTGACACTGGTGATACATGGAACAAAGATGGAGCACTGGTGGAATGAGATGGTGGAGGAAATCCACCCCTGCGCCGCTTTGTCCATCACAAATTCCATGTGCGGTCACCTGGGATCGAACCCGGACCACTTTGGTGAGAGGCGAATGGTCTGACCACTCGGCCACGGCACGGTCATGGTAGGTCTAGTGATAGCCCAAATCACAATCCCAGCGTACCCCACTGATATCTACCAATATGTTTTTTCATCGCGTGTGAAATTTGACGATGTATTTTGCTTCTTGTTTTGCGCCATTTTCCTATCATGCTGCACCCTGTTGAATTCATCCAAAGCTGAAATACAAGTGATTGTTGCTGCCCAGAAGCAGTGATTTTCAACTGTTTTACAACGTTGCCAAACTTATATCACGAATTAAGTTTCGATGATCTTAGTTTTATACAATGCAATTCTACTCCGATCTCAGTTCATGTTCTGACCTTACATTAAATGTGATCTCCAGTAAGCGATATTTATGCAAACTGGACCTTAGTCACAAAACTGCTGTTTTACAGAATATTTACAAGTTATAAATTAAGAGGTAATTCTCTTAAATTGTTAAAGTTTTCTAAACTTTTTTGTGATTACTGTTGATTTAATAATTAGTAATAAGTAAGCTGTATACTAACATTTCATGACAACCATTGATTACAGCTTAGAAATTCCTCTAGTAGCACAGGTAAAATAATGTTACAATCAACAAAATGGAAGCTATGGATAAAAACTAAATTTCTCTTTCTATCTAAGACATATTTTCTATCCCAAAAATTATAAGTGTTGCAATGGATTTGAGTTAAAAGTTTCTTTTATAAAATTAGATACATACACTCTACAAACACTTTTTTCTAAGGTTATTTATAGATATTAATTTTGTTACACAATTACGCATTAATTTTTGTTTTCCTCTTACTCACCTGGCATTGTTGGCCTTATTCCTTCTCTGCCATATTGCATTAACCCCTGTCGAATATCACGTAATATCTAAAATAAAAAAGAAACGATTAATACAGTAATTAAGATATTTTAAAATGGTAAACACTTTACTTGATATGTATTTCAGAATGAAAATTAACAGGAACCAAAGAAAGACTATGGTTTTATTTAAATTTTCAATGATGCAGAAACATTTATAGCTTCTTTGGGAGAACTGTTTGTATTTATCAAACTTACTGACTGATTATGAGAAACAGCTCTGTAATAAACATTCCCAGGACTTTTTATGTTAATACCTACACCCAATATAACTAATCTTTCTTCTTTATGTATTTTTTCTGCTTTCTTTAATATTTCTTCATTGTTTTTCTTCATTTTCATCTTACTATTAACACTGTTTATAATTTTGAAATGAGTCTTAATTCCTTTTCCAATAAGAAACAGTTTAGATACCATAATTTCATCTGCATAGAAACCTTTTAAAACTTGTTAGGGAAATATGCTATAAGAATAGGTGTAATTAAAAATTAATAGTATGAAGGGCAATCAAATACAAATGAGCCATACAAAAATGTACCACTGGAAATCAAGTATATCAAAGTCAATGTAGAAAACTGCTAACACATTTATTCCAACAAGAGATAAGCTGATTAGTTTCATTCTTGTAGAGTAAAATTTCCATCAATTAATTATTCTGTCCCCCCAAAAAATGCAAACATAAGTTTGTCAGTATTTTTCATTATTTGGCTGTACAATTTGACCATAAAACATATTACTATCTATATATTTGTCTTATAAGATTACTGATTTGAACTCGACAAAATATGTAAGATTGAACAGGGGCGGTTCTACCCTTAGGTCACGTGCCCCTCCAATCATGTTCTGGTGCTCTAGATAGAACTGTAATACGTTTTATTTTTTCTTTAAATGTGTTATTTGCAATGATTTTTGTTTGATATTCACGTTTGTATGCTTTACGAAACTTGACAACCCTGCGCGGTCACAGTCTCCGTGCGGACTTCCAACTTCTTCTATTTAACGTCATCCCCATACTCTAAGCAGCGGGAAATGACAGGGGGGTTATGAGGAATTCGCTTGCACATGGTCACAATAGTGATGAGACCTGACACTATGCGGCGCTGTCACTAAAACTTGTGATTTCCTTCCTTCAACGGCTTATTTCATTTAAAACGTTACAAGCGTCATTGTTCAGTTTGCTGCAGTAGTGTCCGTTTTAGTGCAGTGTAGATAATATATTTTTCAGTTTTAACTGTGAATAAAATTGTGTATATGTTTTCTTATTCAACTGCTAAGCTTAACATCACTAATGTATAGCGAGCGAAACTATTAAAATGAATCAGGTGAAGTTCTTACAAACTAAAACCTTAAGTTTCGAGGACCGATTGCTAGCAAAGGAATTAGGACCTCCTAGGCCAGATTTTTGCATAAACCAGGTTTTTAAAGATAAAAGCAGAACATAAAACAGAAATTTTAATAAAGCTGTGTATGAAAAATGGGAATGGATGTGCGGGTGTTCTGTAGATAATGCACTGTTTTGCTTTTCTTGTGTTATTTGGTGGGGAGGACAAGTGGGCTAAAATCGGCGTAAAAGACTTGAAACATTTGCCGGAAAAAAGCAAGAAACATAGTTTATCAAAGACTCATTTACATAATGAAATGAACCTCGCTGTTCTAGGTAAAACTGATGCTAGAATATACCTTGGTGATAGCTACAGGTGTCTGTTCGCAAACACAATGAACTTATTGATAAAAATAGGTACATTTTGTCACGAATTATTGATGCTATTAAGTTCTGTGGCAAATTTGAACTAGCCCTGCGTGGCCACGATGAAACAGACGATTCCGTTAACCCAGGTGTTTTTAAAGGGCTAACTATACTGTAGCACTTGACAATGTTTTGAGAGACGATTTAGAAAATTGCACTGCCCTTAAAGGTACATCAAAAATAGTTCAGAATGACATTTTAGATGCAAGTTCATCAGTTTGCAGAAATTATATCTTATCTGAGCTAGGTGATGTAGAGTTTCTATCCCTTCAGGCTGATGAAACAACAGACAATCCATGTAAAACTTTACTGCCTTTAATTGTAAGATATCAAATTGAAGGGAAAATATTTGACAGATTTTGGGGATATTTCGAAGTGACTCACAGGAGTGCCACTGGTTTAGCAGTAATTATTGTAGAACAGTTACGTGAAATGGGGATAGAGGAAAATCCAAGAAAACTTATATGCCAAACTTATGATGGAGCTTCTGTTATGAGTGGGAAGAAGGGTGGGGTGCAATGTTTAATAAAAGAAAGGTATCCTAACACAAACTACATTCACTGCTATGCACATCAAGGAAATCTTGTCCTTCAGAGTGCAACGCCATCTTCATCTCACAGCAGAATATTTTTCCAAGACTTACAGGGAATAGGGACATTCTTTTCGAGGTCTCCAAAAATGATGAATTATCTAACTGAATTTGTTCATAAAAAACTTGGCAATGTCCCACCGACACGGTGGTATTTTCTGTATCGCACTGTTAATACCGTTTTTGAGCAGAAAGATAATCTATTAAAATATTTCGAACATATAAGAGATAACGAATTAAATGATAAAAAGCGTCTAGCGAAGCAACAGGATTTGTACGAACATTGAGAGACTCTGAATTCACTTTTTGGCTTGAATTCTATCACAAAATTATGCCTCATTTAGCAGTATTCTTTGACTGTATCCAGAAAAAAAAGAAATCGATGCTGTTAAAGTTAGTGAGTTTGTCAAGCACTTATTTAATACTATAATGAAAGTTAGGAAAATGTATGAACACGAAGAAGTGTCTGTATACGAACCCCCAAGTAAGAGGCAACGTGTTGAACACAGCAATAGTAGGAGTAATAGGGTGGCAGCTCTAGAAGTTTGTGACATGATTACAAGCAATATCAGTGATAGGTTTCAGTTCTCAGGTAATTTGTCTCGAAACTATTTTTGGTTGACAGGTTTCCCCAATACTGCAATGTATTTCCTGAAAGTGCCTAACATACAACCTTGAAATTATATCCCACAATCAATGGTCCGAAATTTCGAACTGAGTTAGAGGTGCTGAATTGTTGTGAAGATTTGCGTAGAGCGTCCGGTGCAACGCCTCTTCTCCAGCTTTTATGTGAAAACAACATGACACGGTCTCCGAGTGTGTGATGGTTTTAAAAATAATTATTACCCTTTCAATGACGACTGTAGAGACCGAACGATCATTCTCTATCCTCAATAGAATAAAGACATTCTTACGAAATTCCATGGGGAACGAGAGACTGAACGCGCTGGCGATGCTATCAATAGAGAAGATGATAAACACCATTCCAGACTTCAACAGACGTGTGATTGAGGAATTTTCTACAACAAAAAATAGGAGAATTGAGCTGATATACAAAAAATAACAAGTAAGCCTTACATAATAATTTATTGCTTAATTTTCCTTATATCGATTTTTGTGTGCCCTACCACATTTAAATGTCACGAACCATGAAGGGCAATCAAATACAAATGGGCCATATAAAAATGTACCACTGGGAATCAAGTATATCAAAGTTAATGTAGAAAACTGCTAACACATTTATTCCAACAAGAGATAAGCTGGTTAGTTTTATTCATTCTTGTAGAGTAGAATTTCCATCAATTAATTATTGATTTTGTCCCTCCAAAAAATCCAAACATAACTTTTTCAGTATTTTTCATTATTTGGCTGCAGAATTTGACCATAAAACATATTACTATTTATATATTTGTCTTATAAGATTACTGATTTGAACTAGATAAAATGTGTACGACTGAATAAGACTAGAAAATCTGTTAGAACCCAAAAAGTTTCTTCTGACCATCTTCTCTTGTGTAAATGACTTACAATTTAAAGAAATTACTCTTAAAGTAAAACACATTCAATGACACTTCTTTGGCATTTAAGTCATTTCCATTTGAATGTTTCGTATCTTTATTGCTATCCTCAATAAACAGATAGCTGTAGATTAAATCCATTAAAGTGATTTATTTTGTCCTATATTTTGGAAGTGTTGATCGAAGTATTGCAGATGTGGTATGATAGGAACTGAAATATTAAGTCCCGCTAACTTCAATGCTTTGAGTCAAAGAATAAGCTAAATGAAGCCAGGAATAAACCAAGGATGGTTGAAATGGAGAAACTGAACTTCCAGAGGCCTTTTAGTCCGGAAGTTTCCAGGATTAAAAGGTCCACGCTAACCTCTTCTTAATTCTGGAGAGTTGGTAGCGGAAGCAGCTAAAACGTGTACTGCGCACCTAGGTGGTAGAGATTTCTGGTGCAAATGTTGTTAGGAGAAGAGGAGGGAGTGGAAGGAGCTACTTCACGGCAACTTATTGGAATCACTGTAGACAAGTTTACCGAGTCCCACCCGAGTCCCTTCCACCTGTTTGTGAACTTACTATCAACACTCCGAAACTACACAGTCTATTCGGTTTTGGAAAGTTGGAACAGTTCCCTCGCAGCTTACGATACACTCCTTCCCATCATACCAACAACTTATGCTATTAGTGCCAGGTTTAAAAAAGTGTGCAGGTTAAATGGAACGCACTGCTGTCACGAATGTTCCACATGTGCTCACCACTAACATGTAAGCTGCAATCATTCTGCTGATTTAATGAACTGCCACGAAGTGCAATGTCTTCAATGCTAATTAAAGGAACCTATTGTAATATACATAATTTTGAAGTGCACTGTGTCTTGTATGTTTTCACTGCACTTTTTAAATGTATTTTATAGGTGCAGATCGACAAAATCTGGTATCAAATTATACAATTTTTGTAAAACATGTTGGTTTCCTTTCGAGTACATTCATCGTTACTTCTTAGCTTACTAACACTGCCCTGCCCCTCTTCCTGTTTTGTTGCGTCATTATAAAATAATAGATGTACACAAAAAGCCAAAGAAATAAGCTGCAAAGAACTTTATTTTGTAACGGGGTTGGGAAGCCACTTGTAACAGAGTAAGTTGGTGCCACTTTTGTGACGGTTTCTTTTCTGTCACATGAAATGCCTTGCTAGCTCATCCGGTGCAGTAGCTGCCTCTCCGCTGTGCGCCGCTGCGTTGCGGCATGAGTAGGATATTTCTCAGGCGCGAGGTTAGATGACAAATACAGCACAGACGTTTTCTGATTTTATTCTCCATCACGTCATTGCCTCGAAGTGCCGACCTGAGCAAGTTTCTGGTATTTCGTTGTGCGATTGCTATTTACTTCACCTTGCGCTAATCACTGTCGCCTTTCACACATCGACGTTTTTGGTGCGGAACTATACATATTCGCGATACAGGTTCACCCTCGTAGCGACATCGCCACAAACAGACCTGTTCTCTTCCAGTTTTTCCTATTTATGTATCTCACCCCCGCACTTCCTCTCTAGTCCCGTTATGGGGGAGGGGTGTATTTTCCCCAGCTGTGTCCTTGGACTTTAGGCAAAACGTCCCTCGGCGCGAGATGACAAAAGATGTTTGTCCTCTGGCCTTCAGAAATGTACTCAGGTCAACATACTTTCAAGAGGCAGCTTCTTTACACAATTTATAATACAAAATTATACTTATACCTAAAAGTCTTATATTTACATTCTGATTCTAAAATTACAAATATATATACCTAGAAGTTCCCGTCTCAATTTACACATCCTAAATTTACGAAAAAACCTCAGGATCGGATTTTTATAGCTTCTATGCCTCCTGTCTCAGTCAACATGGCGCCAAATGGACCGGTGAGGCGTGTGTCAATGAACGTACGAAATCAGATCTAAGAAAGCCTGGACCGAGAACATTATCTTCATTGATATTACGCTTGAAAATGATGGAATTCAGTCTCATAATTAGATGTAAATTTACGATGATCTTGACTGTACAAAAGCCCTGTCTCTAGGACACTTATATTGCGAGCTATGCATTTTTTAATTTCACGTGATTATCGTTACTTAACATTCATTCAACACAGATAAGCCTGAAAAACACTATGCACCTTTTATCTCCACATGGTTATTGTCTTTCAACATTGACATAACACAAAACATCCTGAAAAATACCACAAACCATGCAGTTTGAAAAGGAATGAGCTAATGTTCAGTTCGTTTTCAGAGTAGTGGTATGTTATTCTATTATTAAAATGAACGGGCATGTGTTGAGTCGTGTTTCAAACTCGAGCTAAAATATTGTTAATAAATAAATGAAATTATTTATTTTGCTTTTCTCCTGTGTTCGTGATACGAGTGTGTGAAAAAGTCCATCAAATCTGGGACAAGTGATTTTTTTCTATTAACTAATGTGAAGTGATCCATTTATAGGGCAGAAAAAATTGCATTTAATGTATACGTACAACGTTTAAAAAACTCCAATCCAGAATATAGGGCAACTGTAGATTTTTTAAAAACCCAGGAATTGACGTTGGAATCTTGTGGTGTAGGCAGCGTCCACACAGTGTCACGAATTTGCAATGAAGCAGCTTCATTCCAACAAAATGGCAGTGTACTTGTATTTCAATCTCCGGGAAAAACACACGAAGTTGGAAAGCGAGTTACGGATTTGGACGATTTTGAAAAATACGTTTCCTGGTTTAACAACAGCAAGGTTCTACTTTAATGCTTTAAGGATACTCAATGTGTTGTTTAGTTACAGAAACATTGGGCGGCGTCGTGGCTTGCGTATAAAACGAGCTCTGATAATTATACAGTTACCGCCAATACACAGACACACTTACTACATTTGGTAACAGCGCCCCGCGCGAGAATTAGCCAGCGTTCATATGCCATTAAGTTTTGTGCTTCCTCTTCCAGACGTCCGCATGTGGGATGTGTGGTGGACACACAGGCGCAGGGACGGGCTTTCTCCGGGTTCTCCGGTTTTCCCAGCCAACATTCCACCAATTGCTCCACCCTCCTTTCCTCTCCCTCCATTTTCACATCACTACTCATTTCGTTCATCCTTTCATCCGTTTAATCTCTTTCAGAGTAGAAAGTGTCAGCAGGCGTTCAGGTGCAGCATGGTGGGATGAAATGCTCTGAGTGACTCCGTCCCCTGTCACGGTAGCCGGGCTCCGGATCGTGTCCACACCGAGGCCCTTCAGAATCGGTGGGTGCCCCTGTAGGTGGCGCTCTGCGCGAACCGGTGGGACCAGTGTACTGGCTGGTGTCAGGGAGTTTCTAACTGGGAAAATGTAGGGACCCTGCACTCTGCTGGCATGCTCTCCTATGGTCTGGCCGCCCTCTGTCTCTTGCCGTCTCACCCTTCCCTCCCAGTGGCGCCCCTTCGGGGCATAGTGTCAGCCAGGGGTGAGGGCTGCGACTGGAAGTACATAACCAGGGAACAGGATGATAGAGCAAGACTCGCTAGTTAGCCACAAGTCCCCTTTTTATTATTATATATTAACACATACACCACTTGGGTTTCCGAGATACAATTCTGACATCTGTTTCCTGATTGATATACACTTCGAGTTATTACAATTATTACATATGAATTTACAATTAATGTGATTATTGATCTAATACCTAATTTAGACTGCCCATGGCAGTTGTATTATTGATGAAGCGGCCTAGCGGGCTTACCTTGGTTGGGCGATGTCACGAAGCCGTAGGAGAGAGAGTAACGTCGGTGTGGTACACAACTCTGGATCAGAGCGGCCGTCGCGACCCCGCAGCGTCTCAGTGGCAACCGACCCCAAGCCGATGCCCGTTACAAAATTTATAGAGATTCTCCTTCCTAGGGGCTTCCGGTTATCTCTGGGCCAAGCCCAACTATCATGAGCTTCCGCCCTCGGTTTTGTGCTTCACGGCCAATACGTGTACCTTCTAGAACTTCCCGAGGAATCTCCCAGTGACGCACGACAGCTCCGGCCTACGTGACAAACTCGTATGTAAACAGGATGCTTATGTCATGGTAAAAATCCCTTTGGGATTGTCATGGGATGTGGGTAACCAACCCTTTTCTGTTAGTGTCACCAGTTACTCAGTTCCAGAAAGAAGTATCTTTAGAATTTTCATGGGATGTGGGTAACCATGCCGTTCCTGTTAATGTTGTAAGCTGTTAAGCTCCAGAAAGTCATAAATGATTCTAATGTACAAAGTTGCCAGCGAATATAAGCTTCTTTGTCCAAAAACGTATAATGTCCAAAATGTACCCACAAACCTGTTCTCCCATAATGGCATACGTGACAATAGGCACAAAAGATCTCCAGGGTCGAAGTGCCGAAGTCCCCCTCCACGTCTGTCCTTCTACCTTCTACCTTCTTGCGCTTCTTGTAGTTTATTTTAGACACAGTTTCCAAGCATTTTCGGCACATGCTCTCTACTGCTCCCTGTTGTAAATTTTCACGCTAACGTATTTGTTAATTTTTTCGTTTCTTGCTGCAGAAGCGTAAACATTTCATAACTGTACGTACAATTAAACATCATGTCCTTTATTAACGGTGCAAATTCATAAGTTTACGTTAACTAAAAACAAATACGAACATCAACATTTTTCATATTTCTGGGGTTCAAACCAATAAAACTGTGGCAATTCTGTTTTTCTTTTTTAATTGGAATTATTATTGTTAGTTGGTTTAGCTCTTTTATTTTGGCGTTGCACGATACTAGGAAAGAATATGTAAAGTTGTAAGGTGGCCTATAAGTTTTGTCTAAATAGGTCAAAGGGTGCTGCTTTATATGTAAAGGGTTTAAATTAGTGGAGTGAAGTTATTAAAATTTGCAGGAAGTCTTATTTTGCTTCATTGACATTGGAAAGGTGACAGGGAAAAAAGGGATAGAAAACAAACCAGTCGTGTTGTATACCACCCCTGAGAGCAAAGACCCATACAGCCCTGAATATACGTAACCCAGAATCCATCCTAAGAAATCCCATGTTACTAAACTCATACACGTCACCTCCCACCAATGCATAGCGTCCCAACACACACACGCGCGCGAGCACACACGCACGGACACGCGCACGCACGCGTAAGCACACGCATGCACGCGCACGCACGCGCACGCACGCGCACGGACGCACACACACACGCATGCACGTGCACGCACACGCATACACGCGCGCACGCACACGCATGCACGCGCACGCACACGCACACGTGTCTTTTTACACTATTAGTACACTTTTTTGCACTGTTCTTTCACCAAGGAACTTTGAGTGCCCTTAACAGTTTTACACATTCAAAAAGTAGTGTGTATGTGAGGTCATGGTAAATGGAATCAAAATATGCTTCACTGTGGTTCAGAGATAATTGGAGAGTAGGCAATTGTTCACTAAACCTCCCTTCCTAAACAGCACTCGCCTTTATATAGCTCTGAAGTTTCTTAGTTTCACTATTTGTATGCGGTGAAAATAATAGCTCAAATTTAACCTTTCTTCTCGCATACTACATATGCTGTTAATACAGATCTGTTGAAAAGTTTTGAATTTTATTCGAGGGAGATACTAGAGTAATGAAAGTTGAGAGATTGTATTGAGATATAAGCAGACAACCATTTACTGTGCGGAATTTATCGACTGCGCAACATTTTAAAACAGAGACAGAAATTAATTTTTACTGGCAGCTTTTTCACGTCGACTGGATGCTGGAAGTTCGGTAAGGGGAACGTGCATGGGCTCCCGAAGGAACGATAAAAACAGCCACGCAAGTTGACACTGAAACTTTTATTGTGAAGTGTGTCTCCATGCAGTAGCCCTATCTCCCTATTCAAACCCTCTTTTGTCTCATTCGTTTCTTCTTGCGGTTGCATTTTTCCAAAGTTCAGGGCAGGGATAACAGCGAAAAACACAGTCCTGCCCTCCAATTGCCAATTTACTGCCTTTGCTACGATGTGAGTTTTACAGGTCCCTAAATTAAAATATTTTCTCGTAAATGATGGGTTTTTCATGTACATTTATCTAAATAACGAAAAACCCTGAGTGAAACATTAATTTTCTAACAAATCGTATTTGTACTTTGTAAGGCGATTGTGTGAAATAATGTACTACGATATGGGTAGAGAAGTGAGTTTGCACAAACGAGGGAAGCGAGCTTTTTATCCTCGACTCTACTGACGACTTCATAAAGGTGAATTGTATGATATTTTTACACGGTCTATGCTACAAATATAATACTAATTTGGCTTAATTGGATCCACTGAATGAGAAGTGACTACGTGCAAACTTGTACATTACATTCATTACATTTGTGTAAATAATTAGATGATACCAACATAATTTAAGAAAATACTAGCTTAGCTAGGACCTCGCATGAACCACACTTTTGCCAACTGCATGCTATTGTAATATAATTAATTTGTTATTGATTATAATAAAATCATTAGTTTTTGGAAGCTACAATTCACTCACTTGAATCCGTCAAGAGTGTGAATAGTCATTTCATCACTAAGTTGCTTTCATTAAGCCAATTTACTGAGAGAGATAGCTCCGTGGTAATGTGTGAGGCTAGCATTCGGGAGGTCGTGATCTCGGTTCGCGCGGCCGATCTTCCTGACCCATGGGGTTTTTCGGGGGTTTCCCAAGGTTTCCAAGCGAATGCTGGGAAGGATAATTACATCCCCCGAATTTCCTGTCTTTCCATTTCGTTACATTAATCATTTTATTCATTCTTCATCCTGTTGGTTCTTTCAGGGCGACAAGTGTTAGCGAAGGTTTCAGGTGCAGCTTAGCAGGGATGATATGCGCACAGGAACACTTTCTGTCCCTGGTCGTTCATGGGATCCGGGTGGAAAAGAGGGCGGCATCTGGGGTCATTGAACCCCGCGCCGAGGTCGCCCTAAGTTGGCCCCGGAAGATCTAAAGACTTCGAGGTGTCGTCAAACTTGGGAAACCTTTAGGAACCTCTGTCAATGTCTGTGCCGTTAGTCTGGATCTGGCCGCCCGGCGTCTCTTATCACATCATCCTTCCTCTCGGGGGTACCCCCTTGGGAGTCTAGGTATGTACAATAAGCCTGGCTTCAGTGCCGAACCCCCTCTGTATCTCTCCTATTCCTAAGTCAGGTCTGTCAGTATTTTATATTTTGAAAATATTCGACGTGCAAAAGGTATAGTTGCATATGCTTGCGAAATGCTTGTACAAAATCTGAAAACAAAAAAGCGCGCTTTCCTCACTTTGTTTCGCTATTGGAATCAGGAGGAGAATTAGCATCAGCTCAAGATTAGGGATACGATGATAAACACTCAAACTAGTCAGGGGCCTAAAGAACTAAGTTTTACCCTTATTCGTCTTGCAGCAAGATTCACAATAAACTGATAAATGAACGACAGCGAGAACAGAGAGTAAAAAAGGCGAGTGAGTTTGGTTCACAATACACCGGGTACGAGAACTGAATGGATGACATTATCCATAACAACGCGGAAAGTCGATTTTGACAATGGTGTACCGTTTATGTACTACCTTACCCAATATTCATATTTTCAGGATAAGGGTCATCCCAGTAAAATCCTTACCCTCACCCCAACTGAGATTTGAACTCATAACCTCTTAAACATGAGGCAGACACATTACCTCCACACCACGGAGAGGGCGGGAGGTCGTTGGTCTATAACTGACCAGCAATATCAACTGCTTAGAATTCAGCCAAATAATACATGTTAACCAACTTCAACAATTTAATTCCATAAACATTTCTGGATATCACATCATTACAATTACCGATCCTCCTGTGAAAGCGTTTGTGATAAATAACGTCCATTAAAGTTTGTGTATATGTTTCCTCTTTGTTGTTCCGGTTCTCTTTTTCCAGGTTTGCGACTAGAGAGAACTCTACTAGCAGTTGAAGTTCATGGTCTCATATAGTTTCTATCACGAAGACAACAATGCACAATATGGCATGCTGTTACCGGATTGGGAACGGAAAAAATTAAACTTTGCCAAATGTTCTGCTCCTGTTGTGTGAACTTTAGGTGTCTGGTTATTTTGCGTCAGTCTTAGGGGAAAATTACGGGGGAAATAAAAAACTCATCCGGATGATTTGAGCTCGATCCCTGGGAATTACTAGGTAGGCATGACCACTATTTAACAATGGACGTGAACAAGCTTATGCTATAATATACAGGTGGCTATAACGTTTCAAAGCATTTTTGAGAACGGATGTTAGATATGTACTAAACAAACACTGAATGAAATCCTAAGCACAATCTTAGTAGTTGCATGACCTCAATGGAGTTCATGCATCTCCTACACTGCTGTAGGAATATTATTATTATTATTATTATTATTATTATTATTATTATTATTATTATTATTATTATTATTATTATTATTATTATTATTATTATTATTATTATTATTATTATTATTATTATTATTATTATTATTATTATTATTATTATTATTATTATTATTATTATTATTATTATTATTATTATTATTATTATTATTATTATTATTATTATTATTATTATTATTATTATTATTATTATTATTATTATTATTATTGTTGTTGTTGTTGTTTTATTGTTTGACTGTTTACAGTAGTGTGAAATAATTATGAATGGTCACAAGCTTGTTCGGATGCAAAATTATTATTTTACAACTCCATTATACAAAATACAAGCTGACTGCCTCTGTGGTCTGGTGATTAGCATGCTACCCTTCAAATCCAAAGGTTCCAATTCGATTCCCGACTGGAGAGTGGGAATTTTTTTAGCTATGATTATTCCCCATCCTCCCTAGAGTCTGGGAGTGTGAATGTGCGTCGCGTCGCTAATACGCGTCTTACGGTAGGTATGCTTACAGGGCTGACGAACATTACTCAGCAGGTGTGAACACATTCCCCTACTTCCCTCCCTTCGTCATTACGAAAGTGGAAAGATTCTTAGCACGACTTCCTTCGGAAGAGAAGTAATGCCGATGGTCTCGTGTCGTAGATTTACGACACGTGAAAGAACCTTAGACCTGATAAAGAGGCCTCTGAGCAAAATTAAGCGCTCTTTCATGCGCAATATAGAATGGGACGCTGAGAACCAACGCAGTTAAAGAACGTCCATAAATACAAACTCAATATCAATAGAACAGAATGCCCCCAACATTGACACTTGTGGATATTTTACATGCTGAATGATGTTTTGTACGGTATGAAGTAACCAGTCCCTTGTGTTTCGTCGATAATAACTTTACCTCACTCTTTACGTCTCTATCCGTCCCAGTGGAAAACTATTGCACTATACCTTGTATTTGAGTTGGATGGTATTAACTTCACTGTTGTCATAAAACTAGATGTATTTTGCTGACGATATTCTGGATACCATTTACTGTTTTAAACAGTAACTTTGTTTTATTCACCTGTCTCTCATATTTTCTACATAACCATAAAATCATCTCAGCACGATATCCTTTCTCAGCTTGAATCTCACAGTCGGTTTTATTTATCAGACCACCTCTGCAACGTACTGTAATAACTAGACCGCGAGAGTGCGGGCCCTAATACGGCGATTGTAGTTGGCTATGCAGATGGCATAGATGTGACGCAAGTCTCACCCCCTCCTCTCGTCGTACAGTTCCGTGCATCGGAACTCCACAATTCCGAGTGTGCTTAGCTGCGATATTGAAGAGTTGCTTGTGTCAAGCGATTCATAGTATAATGCCTAAAACAACTCGCTCACGAAGTGTAATACTAAATGATTTAGTTGAACAATTCGGACGAGATATATTTCTTCGAGAAGAAGAAGGATATGTGCCGTGTGTAGTTTGAGATTATTACGAACTAAAAGGTACTATTTTGGAAAACATTCAGTTCAAACAGTCGGTCACAGTTCAATAAATATTTATGTGACATGATGAATTAATTCAACTGGAAACGTCTGGTCTACAAATGTCCAAGGGTATTCAATTAAATTGAGAAAGTATCGGAAACAATTAACCAGGTACCCAAAGGACCCTGTCCTGATAAGATAAAATAAAAATTCTATAGTGTAATGAAAAAAATAATGGCTATGCAATGTTGAACAGAATGGAGAAAAAAACGGGACAATCGCTTGAATGACAATGTAAATCTTTTCACGTACGCTGTCGGTCTGGGTGGCCCAGACCGATGGTTTTTAAGTGTGCTTAAAAACGACAGCTCCATGTCAGTAGATTTACTGGCATGCAAAAGAACTCCTGCGGGACAAAATTCCGGCACACCGGCGACGCTGATGTGATCCTGGCAATTGACAGCGTCGTTAAATAAGAAAATAATTTTCCACGTACGCTCAATTAATCCCATGCGATGTCGGCAGTACAAATTATTCTAGGTGATAAACACAGAAATTTCACCTTTGACTGTCTACATATATGTACTACGCTCGTGCATTGTAATTCCTTCTTATTATGATGAAAAGGACGTATATTTCATGGTGCAATTTATTTTCTCGGAAACTTCTTAAATAAAGAAAATACCTTTCCTAAGCTTTATTTCATCTTTATTTCGGAGTTACTGAAGCTTTCACTTATGGAACCGCCTTCAGTAAAGAAAGGAAAAAGTTAAGAGTTTAAACGATTTTGTCGACATCGCATCATTTAGGTAGGTACGAAATGTAGGATTATTGTATGTAGGTTAATTCATAAATTCCGGACTGTGCATCTGACCAATACATCGTGATCTGCTTCATTGCGAGGTCAGTTACGTTCGCTACGAAACAGCCCAAGCACGCATAACTTGCAGTAAAGATCCCGCACTCCAGCGGTTTAGTGATAACGCTTTCTGGTTCTCAAAAACAAAGAAATTTACCATTCATACCGGACAAAATTGTATGTAGTACCCAAGCAGTCTTTCTTTTTATGTTCTATCCTCGGAATAATGGCTTAACCCCGCCTGTAATCACAGAATAAGTTATTCCATAATAATTGTTCTCTTGGCAGGCGCTATTCGGGTGTAGTATAACACAATCTATCTCTTCACTAGGGAATACCGTCTAACAGAGGTTTATTCCGAGTTCGTACAATTGACCCTAAGATAACTATTGGACAATTTTTAGCTTAATAACTCCGGACTCATTTGAGCGTCGCTCCACCAATTCCATTTACTGTTTCTTTAAACTTCAGTTGTTAAACGAGACTTAAAAATAAACAAACAAGCAAACAAAATTTCCTTCGGAACATAGGATAGCACCAAAATAAACAGAAAATTCATTAATAACATTAAAAACAAATACCCAAGCTTAATTGTTGATACTGAAACAAAATGTATTGTATGTCACTATTATGTACCTGCAGTATAAAAAAAACGCTTTGCATTTGGAGTTCCATACAACATCGACCACTGTGTTTCCAAAGTTTATATTCCGGTGTTAATCTACTAAAATAGCAACAAGTAATGCTACACAAAAAGTTAGAGTAGCTGAAGAAACGGTGGCGTTACAAACCGTGTCATCTTTGGACATACAGATCCGTGGCTGAACTTCAGTACATATTAATGAAAAAGCTTTCTGATGACAAGAAACTGTCAGGAATTTCCATAGTGCAAGAAAGAAAAAAAGATTGCCTTGAATGAGTTCTAGAGATCATAGATGCTATGTGTTTCTACCAATAGCAATCACTTATTTCCAATCATGATACAGTATATAGAATGAAACGTTTTCGATTTACAAAACCTCCTAGGCAATATCAGTTGTTCTAATTACTTACTAAACAAAACACAACTTGTTTAAGTAACGCGTTTCAATTTGTGGGGACTAGGGCTCGGAAGTTCATGCCCTAAAAAACACTGAAATATGCATGCAAATATGCTCTTAAAAACTTGAAAATATGCCAAGAAATATGCACTATTGAATTAAAACAATGCCCCTTTGCAGTAGACAAGGCGAGTTAGTATAAATAATAAGGTTACCTTATTCCTTAGAGGTTGAAGCAGAAGTTGTCCCGCTGCTAGTATTAACTGCTATATTGCAGTTCACAATCAACACTTTGCACAAATTTTCAACTGTAAAACATCGTCTGTTGTCTCGCAAAACACTTTTGTAACGTGAAAAACTTCTCTCCACGTCACAAGATGTTATCGGGGCATATTTAAATGATGTTAACTGCTTCACAGAGAGAGTCAAGTCTCTTGGTGTGACAGATGGTTTTCTTTCGAGGATGTCTCGGTATCGCACATCTATTTATGACCAGAATTTTTTGAAATTCCATAATTCACTTTCTCTTTTACTTTTTGTCCTAAATCACCAGGAACCGAACTTAGATCACATTGTTTTTTCAAAGACAGTATGTGATTCATGCGAAGGAGATCCTACAGCTTCCAATGCCGTTATGGCTGTTGGTAAGAAAGAAAAATGGGCAGATATGAAACTAAGATCCTCTTTTAACCCAGTGCCTGACAGAATATTTTGCACAGTTTCTATTAGGTGTTAGGTGTTTTCGAGTCCAATGAATTAACAACCTCTTCGATTATTTCTATGTGCTCAGCATAATATAAAACTGTATAGGCCCATGTTCTCCATCGAGTTAACGCTGGTGCAGGAGGAAGTCGGATATTAGGTGCTGTTGATCTGAAAAACTTAACTCCTTTAGGAGATTTAACAAAAATTCTCTTTGTACAGGATACAAATCTATCTACCAATGGGAAAGAATCACGTATTGTCTCAGAAATGCGATGAAGAGCGTGTGCCAAACAAGTTATATGAATTAAGTTAGGAAAAATACCTTTCAGAGTTTGCTCTGATTTTACCATACAAGAACCTGCATCAGTAACAAATAAAAGTAACCGGTCGTATTTGATTCCACATGGCCCTAGTAATTTCAAAGTGTCCATCGCAAACTGGGTTACAGTTACATTGTCAGTGGCCGACAATTCGCACACATTAAGAAGATAAGATGTAGTCTTTTGTTCATTATTTAAAGCACCCACGATTACATTCGCAATAGAAAGACGCTCAGAATCAGGGGTTTCATCAACAGACAACCACACAAACTGATCCGCTAATTCATTTTGTATATTTGACAGTGCGTTATTGTAACAATGCCCGACCTAAGTCTTACGCAGTGTACTTTCTTCAGGCACATGTCGAGTGTACTCGGCAAGAAAGTTTTTAAATATCGGATTATTAATTTTGAACAAGGGAATATCAGCAGCTAAAAATGCTTGACACAAGTCATAGGAAACTTCAGTAACCCTACTTTCTAAACACTCTACTAGCTGTTTTTGAACAGGTTCTCTGTTTGCGAGTTTTCTGATTAAATTCTCCTTATGTTTTGCTGTGTTTATGTGCTGAAATATTTGAAATCTTTTCTCACTCCCTATATTTTTGTCACACGCTCCACAAAACAGTGCCTTATTATCTGTAGATATTAAATCACCCGAAAACTCTTTCTGTAAATTAATTAATCTAGCACTCTAAGTTGGTTTTATTTTCGGCATTTGAAGAGCTCTTTAACATTTTATACGCCTAATTTAATTTGGAGGGAACCCGTTCACAACACTGTTACGTTTGAAGACCACGCAGAGGCAAGCGTTGCTATAATCGTGCTGCTCAAAACGTTACCTGCACTTTATCTTTGTTAATATAAACCTCTCAGATAACGCACGATTATTCTCTACCCACATGCATATAATGAAAGGATGGAAACAGGGGATTCACTGCATAACAACATAACTCAGCATTGCTTCTCGCCACCTCGCGAGTTACATCATCATATGCAACACTACCAATATGAAAAATATTATCCAGGTGGAAAAAAAAAAAAAAAACAAAAACATAAAAATCATAAAAATATGCTATATAGAGGCTATAGTATTGAAATAATATTCATTTATCAAAATCAAGAAAATATGCAGTTATATGCACCATAAAATCACGTCCAAATAACTTAAAATTCCATAATTCGTGCCCATAATGTAAAAGCATACATTTTTAACCCCTATGAAAAAACATGCAAATGCATGAACTTCCTAGCCCTAGTGGGGATTTTGCCGATGAAAATTTTAAAGGCATGGATAGACGGTGAGGTAAAAACTTTATTTTTCATTTAAACTGCTAATCTTTTGTTCACATGTCCTACTTCTTCTCATTAACACGTCTGATTTTCTGAAATTTAATTTGCCAGCTATCTAATAACTTGTTATATGTTAAAGATCCCTGGATTTCTAATGAATGAAAAGATGAACAAAAAGCAAAGCTTCACTTATCTTCCACAGCAAAACAAAAAGCTTACTCTGCAGTCTCCGTTTATTAAAATTCTGCAAGCAGAGTCCTAAATTATTTCAGAGTACCGTAATTCCTTGCGGAGAATGTTTACTGTGTTCTGATGTCAAGCTATTTGAGCTCCCTAGAGACGCGGGCTGCAACTGGTTCACCAATAAAACCGTCTAGCCGGGTCAAACTCCCAAATGTCAGTGTAACACCGCTGTCTACGTCTTAAATGTGTACACTCCACCTTGGCAATGTAACCAAACTTGTCTAAAGATGTACATGTATTTCCAATTCAACAGTTGCTGGACTTTGCTAGAAAAGTGTCCATACTTCAGAGTTTCTTGTTTTCCATTCACATTACTGAATGTGTCGCTTGTTCCCTAGGGCAAGGGGAATATTGTATTAGAAAACTGATATGTTACATGCATATGGCTTTCTCTACACACTATCATACTATTTTTATGAACGCTTGTACTTGCTTATCTCCTTCATGTGAGATAAACTTTTAGAGAAATGATTTCATTATAAATTTCGTTGTAGACTGAGTGAGTGAGTGAGTGAGTGAGTGAGTGAGTGAGTGAGTGAGAGAGTGAGTGAGTGAGTGCGTGAGTGAGTGAATCAGTGAGTGAGTGAGTAAGTGCGTGAGTGAATCAGTGAGTGAGTGCGTGAGTGAGTCAGTGAGTGAGTGCGTGCGTTAGTGAGTGAGTGTGTGTGTATGGTTTAAGGACCCATTGACAACTAGGTAATTAGGATCCGTTTCGTTGTAGATATAAGAGGGCGAAAGCGGAATAGGCAGTCACACGTCCTATATTGGCCTTGAAATTCCATACTCTTTCCACGTGAACATACTGAAAAATTCAAACCAATAACAATGGAGATCTCCGAAATGGAGATTCACCGTGTGAATGTTATACGTTGCACTTATATTTCAAGTGTATGGAAAAATGTATGGATTGTTTGTAGAAGAGGGAGTAGTGTGTTAGGTAAAAGAAAAGAGAGTAGAGAAAACCATGTGAACGTAATACGTTGCGTGGTAAAATGAATTGCAAGAAAACCTTCTTCGCTATGAAAACAGATATGTAAATTTTCATGGTAATCGGTCAACTTGTTTTGGAGTTCACTCACTCTTCAACATACGATATGTATAGGCGTCGGTATGTATGAAGTTGATAAACGATAGAGAATAACATGTGAATTGTTACGTAAAACAAAAGTGAGTAGGGAAAATAGTATGAATGTAATACGTTGTATTTCTGTTTCAAACATATAGCAAATTGTATGAATTATGTGTTGAAGGGCGAGCAGCGAAAGAAGACTGATTTTACCACGTAAAAGAATTAGTAGAGAAAATCGTGTGAATGTAATACGCTGCATTTACATTTCAATCATATAAAATTATATGAATTGTATGTTGAAGGGCAAATATATTGTGTAGTAAAATTGTTATCATAAAAACTTTCTCCATGAAAAAATACATATACGTGCCGAATTTTGTGATGATCGGTTAAGCGGTTTTCGAGATTATATATATATATCTGTGTGTGTGTGCGCGTGCGTGTGTGCGCGTGCGTGTGTGTGTGTGCGTGTGATATGAATTGTCTGTAGAAGAGTGAGTAGAGAAAGAGATGTGAATGTGTTACCTAAAAGTAAGTAGAGAAACCACTGTGAAAGTAATATGCAGCATTTCTGTTTCAAACATAAAGAAAATTATGTGACTTATTTGTAGAAGAGTGAGCAGAGAAAGAGATGTGGATGTGTTACCTAAAAGTGAGAGGAGAAAACAGTGTGAATGTAATAGAATTTCTATTTCAAACATACAGAACATGGCATGACTTATTAAGCGAGGATAAAAATGTTTTTTTTTGTGTAAAATCACCCTTTTTATGGAAAATTATTTATAGAAGAGTGAGTAGAGAAAAAGATGTGAATGGGCTACCTAAACGTGAGTAGAGAAACAGTTATGAATGTGTTACCCAAAAGCAAGTAGAGAAAACAGTGTGAATGTAATACCTAGCATTTCTATTTCAAACGTGCACGAAATTGATTGACTTATTTGTAGAAGAATGAGTAGAGAGAGATGTGATTGTATTACCTAAAAGTGAGAGGAGAAAACAGTGTGAATGTCAAACACACAGAACATAGTATGACTTATTTTAAAAGCGGGGATAAAAATGGTTTTTTTTTGTTGTTGTAAAATCACGTTTTTTATGGAAAATTGTTTATAGAAGAGTGAGTAGAGAAAGAGATGTGAATGTGTTACCTAAAAGTGAGTAGAGAAAACACTGTGAATGTAACATGTAGCATCTCTATTTCAAACATACAGAAGATTATATGACTTATTTGTAGAAGAGTGACTAGACAAAGAGATGTGAATGTGTTACCTAAAAATGAGAGGAGAAAACAGTGTGAATGTCAAACACACAGAACATAGTATGACTTATTTTAAAAGCGGGGATAAAAATGGTTTTTTTTTTTGTTGTTGTAAAATCACGTTTTTTATGGAAAATTGTTTATAGAAGAGTGGGTAGAGAAAGAGATGTGAATGTGTTACCTAAAAGTGAGTAGAGAAAACACTGTGAATGTAATATGCATGTATACAAAAATTTAACCAAATCTTTAGAGCCGTTTCTGAAATACCGGGAATGTATATATACAAGAATTGCTCTGTAGAAGCGGGAATAAAAACTTATTTTTTATGTAAAATCGCGTTTTTTTTTCCGGGAATTACACCTATGTAGATGAACTTAAAAAGTAAAACCCTGTCTGAATACAAAATTTGATCGAAATCGTTAAAGCCGTTTCCAAGTTGCGCGGAATATATATTTAGATTAGATAGATAAACGCTTATGCTTCACTATGTTCCGCTGTTTTACAAACTTGGTGCGGCAAGAGTGATCTATCCAGCAGCATCTTTCCCTATCTGAAACTTTGGAGCAACTTCTCAATTTAGGCTTCAGCATCTGGTTTTATCCTAGACGGCTTCCAAAGCTCAATAATCTCCCACTGGTGGATTTTTCGCGCCCCACAAAGCGTCTCAAATTTTTTTATCTTCTTGTTTCTTATTGACCTTCAATGTTCCACACGTCGACGTTTATCAGTTCCCACCATTGCGGTTACCCGATCATTGATGCACTCTTTATTTTATTCGTGAGATATCCCCTCGTTCCACTACACTTTAGTATCGAAAGAAATTAAAGCTCTATGAAGGTATTTCCTGAAGTTAAAGCCCCCACTTCACTATAAAGGAAGGAAGTAGTTTCGTCCCCTCCCGTTCAGGAGGGAAGGGCGTCATGGAGTCTCTCCCTTAACGTACCCCATATAAACTGTTTTATGGGACGTGGGGTCATACACCATTGACGTTGACCTCTTCTTTCACTCTCTTATCCCCCCACATCTTCTCCCAGTTAATTCCCTGTACGCAAATAATCATAAACCACCGCCATCTGAATCCTTCGTTTCACCAGAAGGATGGGGGGCGGGGGGGGGGTAATGGTTTACTACTGGGGAAAGCAAAAAGGAACCTCGTTAATGTATGTTTGTCGGTAAGAATATCCTAAAATTAACGACGTGCAAGCCTTGAATAAAAAGAAAAATGTCATCATTTGATATGCAATTCCGCGTGTGACTAACTGACATTTACACTACATTTTCTTCTTAAAATGTCTGTCTAATGGTCAATATAGGTGTAAAAATGTTATCTTAACGACATATGATGACAGAGAATACATTGGCGGTTGTGATAGGGAATATAAAAACCTTAAAAAGTGAAACAATTATTTAATAATGAGCGCTAAACTTTTCGTGACTAACTGACCTACAGTTGACAAAAATGTTAATTCCCGTTTAGTTACACGCGGAATTGCTCGCTTAGGTAACAGAATGCATAAGGGCAATGTAAGACAAATATCAGATGTCTTAGCACTCACAGGACTTTCTCTACCCATTAACGTACCACAGGTGCTCCTTATATACATTATTTACACACAAAATCATTCTTCTGTACTCTTTATGTTAATCATTATAAGATTTGTTTCCTTGAAATGGTTTTAAACGAGGTTAGATGCAAGATAGGTAAACATTTGCTCATATCACAACTAGATTTTTGTTTATCGTGAGATTATGTGGAAAAAGTTGCTCAGTTTTAAACGATCATAATTGCACAAAACCTGGACATTTTTAAAACACATAACTGATATGTCGCAGACGGCTAGTTCTACGGAAGTAATTCGACCCAATTGCATACTTAAATGAACCCTGTATTTTTTCTGCGCAAGTACCTGATTATCTATTTGAGTTTCCCAGTTACATAAAATTTAATAAGAATGAAGAGAACTTTACATGACTATAAAGCCGAACATTATTTTCATGCCAATATATCAAAGATATATTTCAATCAAAATCATTGGATAAACTTTAGAAAAAGGTAAAAGGTAAATTATTTCTAAATGAATGATGACTTGAAGTGGAGGAAATTTACTGGAGATCTCGAGTGTTTAAACAACGAGAAAAGTGCATATCGTGCATTTTATTTTGTTTACACAGTTATACAATATGAAAATATGAGATGCTCATCTTCTAAACCAACCACCTTGATGTAACCCGCTGAATTGCGAAATTACTCGCTATCAACGTAAAGATCCCGGGATCGACGGATTCGAGCGAGTGGTCAGCAAACATAAAAGGCACATTTTACTTTCCAACGAGCTTAATAATAAAGCTTTACAGCATTGTCACGTAGCTTGGCAAACCTGGATTTTGTACAAAACTAGTAAAATCCACATCGGCGTTCACGTCGGTACTAAACTAGGACCACGTGATGGTGCAAATGTTTCTTTTGTGAAACTCTTAGTTCCAGTACTGCTATATGCATAAGAAATAATTAAGAAAAACTAAATATATTGATTTATTGATGTTGTTCAATAACCTTTCATACCCTAAACTTCAGCTTCTGAGATACAATGGATTCACTGTTTATTGTTTCATAATATTGTGACAAAATAACAGAATCAGTCCAGTTACTTTATTATCACTTTATTGCCTTCTAAAATTTTATCACAAATACAGTTTTCTTCTCGTCGTTGACACAGTCCACAATCTTTCGTGGTATTACAACTCACAATTTGTCTGTCTGTCTGTCTTTGAACAGCATAACTAAAAAGCGTAAGGTCGGTTAAAAACCAAAGTTGATATTTCAGTTTAATATCTTTCAAGGATACAACACTAAGATTTTGAAGAAAATTCCTCTACCCTAAAGTACCCTTTACATAGAACATTTTTCGAAAATTCTGATTTTCTCAAAAATGGCTCTAACGATTTTGATTAAAATGCCATTTGTTTAAGATATTTTATGGCAAATTAAATGTATATTTTGAATTTCCTCGCTATAGCCCAAGTAGTCCTGTTTATTCTTGATGACTTTTGCATAACTGGTAAATTGTAAGAGATAGATCACATCTTATCATACAAAAATGTAGTTCTCGTTAAAACACACAAATTATGTCCAAATACTTTTTGTGGAGTGAACCATTTCGATGATATTCCTTGTTATTTGTGTGAGTTTTGAAATACTTAAGCTTTTCTCAAATGGAAGGTTATTATTCACCTATTTATCTCTTGGCCATGCAAAGAGAATGGAATTTCAAAGCATTTATATAGTGACCAACTTTAAAATATTTGACTGTCGGTCAAGGCCCACCGTATTCCCATACTCTCCTTGTACTTACAAGAAAATTAGCAATAAGGTAATTTCTGCAAATGTTTATTTCGACCAACATGAAGAAGACAGGAATGAGAGTTTGTAAGAATAGTCAGTACGAGAAAGTCATGTGAGTACAACACATAAGATTTTTAGAAAAAGGTCCATGTGTGTATTTGTGTGTGTGTGTGTGTTCGTGTGTGTGTGTGTGTGTGTGTGTGTGTGTGTGTGTGTGTGTGTGTCGTGTGTGCATCTCTGGGTATCTATGTGTGTCTGTCTGTGAACAGCATACATAACTCAAAAACGAAAAGTCGGTTAAGAACAAAGTTGGTAATTAATATCTTCTAAGGATGCGACACGAAGATTTTGAAGAACATTTCTCCACCCTAAACTACCCTACCTGTAAACTTTTTCGAAAATTTTAATTTTCTGAAAAATGGCTCTAGCAGTTTTGGTTAAAATGCCATATGTTTAAGATATTTTATGGCAAATGATATGTATATCTTGAATTTTCTGGCTATAGCCCATGTAGTCCTGTTTACTCTTATGACTTTTGCATAACCGGTAAACCGTAAGAGATAGACCAAATCTTACTACACAAAAATGTAGATCTGGTTAAAACACACATTATGTCCATATGCATTTTTTGTGGAGTGAACCACTTCGGAGATATTCCTTCTTATTTGTCTGAATTTTCCAATACTTTATTTTTCTCGAATGGAAGGTTGTTATTCATTTATTTATCCCCTAGCTATGCAAAGAGAATGGAATTTCAAAGGCATGGCATAGCGACTAGCTTTAAAACATTTGACCATCACTTAAAGCCTATTGTATTCCGATGTTCCCCTTGCACCTACAATAAAATTAGCAATAAGATAATTTTTGTAAATGTTTATCTCTATTAATAAGGAGTAGAAAGAGGAATAAGCGTTTGTAAGAATAGTTTGCACAAGAGTGAGTAGAGAAAGTCATGTGAGTGCAACACAGATTTTTAAATATTACTCAGGCGCATTCTTGGCAACAAAGGCTTTACTTAGCTTTCAGATTTATAACAGCACTCCATTATTTGTCACGCAAATATCTTAACTATATGACATTCCAATCAAAATCATAGGAACCATTTATGAGGAAATAATAAATAACGAAGAATTTTGGATGTAACGGATAAATTGATTTTCCTGAAAATCTTAGTGTCGCATTCTTGGAAGACACTGAACCTAGATACCAAGTTTGGTATTTATCCAACTTTTTGTCTTTGAGTTATACTGCTTAAACGCCACCGACACACACACTCACGCACGCGCACGCACGCACGCACGCACACACACAAATGGAGTTTTTTCTTCTTACCTTGCCTTCTTTGTTCAGGTGGCCTTCAGGTGTATTTCTATTGAAATCTTGACATCGAATTTTTGGATAGAATGTAATGCTTCCTCTACCTACGGCGGTGTTGGACAAAGTAAAATGCTTCTGATTAAAGTTCATGGTATACCAGCGATAAACTTTAGGTTTGAGACGTGTATGATGTTTTATGCAGCGTCAAAACCATTTAATGAAAATAAAAAATATTTTATGTGTAAACTTTACTGTACTTGCGAACATACGGGGTCGTTGTTTGGTATATTTCACCCCATCTCCGCCGCAAGAAAGGGGGAGGGGGAGATTTCTTACTCCCTCGACAAAAATAAAATGGTGTGTTCTCCCTCATAAGTTGCTTGATAATGAACTTTATACAACCCACTATAAAATTCATTTTTACGAGTGTTGGGTACACAGCCCGCAGTGGATTGGGTACAAAACGTGCGTGACGTCCAAAACACGTATGAGACACAGTCTAGGCGCGTTCGACTTCGGTCACAAGAAACACGGAACTTTGCAAAGTAAGAGCAGTTCATGATGCCAAAAAAGAAAAGAAAGAATATGACTCCCTTTCCTGCAGAAAAGGTCACAGAATACATTTGAATAAATGTAAGTACTATACTAATTTCCCCTTGTTTGGTAAGATTAGAATCAGAGTAGTACATAATGGAGCGTTCATCTTACTAAGAAATGTACTCGTAATTGTAAAGAAAACAGCCCGTACCTATGTTCTCACTTTTACTTCATTTTTTCTCATGCTGAGTATGATTAGAGGTGGGAGATTGTTCTGACTCCTTGTGCTTTAAAGTAGGGAAATCTGAAACGCGTGGAACAATTAATGGTCTTTTGTTAAAGCATACATGTAGCCGAGTACACTATGGCATGGACTCGTGAACGGGAGGTCTGGAGTTCAAATTCTGCTAGGACCTCCTCTCCGACAGGACTTTTTTTAGATTCCCCTGTCTTTAGCTGGCAAATACCGGAGAGGTAGTCTAAGCTTAGGTCTGGAACATTTCCTTCTCTAGTTATAATTTAATTTCATATATCATCAGCGTCATACACAAGCTTAGGCATGGATGTCAAAGATACTTAGTCTTTTATCATTTCACGAAAACACAGTTATATAGGTCATACAACGGAGGGGACACCTTGTGCACTCCAACCTACATAGGTCTATTGTATCTACTATCCTTCAGGAGAAAGGGATGAGGTAAGGAATCACAGGAGGCTACAGGCCGCTAGCAGACTGGACACAGAGACGCGAGGGAGTCCCTAACAGTTCTAGGCTCGAATACCCGTTCCACTGTTGGAGCTGCCAACGGAGGGCGATGAACGATCCACGACCAAGCAGCCCTCTTGTCTCCACGAGGAATATCTTGTTTTGAGCAAGCATCCGCGCCATCTTTCTGGCACCGCCATATGCTACTTAGAAGCACATCTGGAGGATGAGAAGGGAAAGGAATTATAGGGAAATGGTGGAAAGGGAATCGTTGTAGATGGGATCCCACCCCTAGTGATCATGGAAATTCACGAAAACTCCAAGGTCAGAATGGGCGGTCGATGGAAATCGAAGCTGAAACCCCCGGAATGCGAGACTTATTACCGTGGGGCCAACTCGCTCGCTAACATAACAAAGTAGCAGTGAAACAGCACTTGGTAATGTAGTTTACCATGTGAAATCTCAATTGCAAAATCGACTTTCTAATGACATTATCAGAAAACTATTCTGGGATTTTATAAACTTTCGCTTTGAATCTCCTTCCAGTATTTCTAGAATTATAGGTTTTCAAGATATTTGCTCTGTCTTCATGTTATTTATTGCTTTGGTAACTGAATTTATCAATGCTGCTGCTGCGAATGTTGCTTGTAATTTCGTGATAGTTCTACATCTGGCCTTCATTGCAGTGCGTAGATGAGGGGTGTTGAACATCACAGCATAGTTTTGTAAAGGTTACTTGTAAGCTAGAAATGAATGCAGAAAAAGAAAACAGAAAAAACACAGTAACATTTTTCACCACAAACACGAAATGCCAAGCAGTCAAGCAACACAACATATTCAACGATGTTGTATGTTCAAAACAGCTAGACAAGGCCTTTTTATACCTTTTTAGTCTTATGAAAATGAGAATGGTCTCAGTGAGTGAAGGATATAATCATACAAAGTGTTCATAATCACGGGTATGAACTTATGCCTTTTGTTGATATGGCCCATTAATATACATCCAAGCTCTCCAAAAGGCTCTGCTAAAAAAGTTTTTAAAATGTATGTACATCAGCTTAAGTTTCTTACTAGTGAAATTCTCCTTTTTCTTGCTTGAAGGCACACAATGAAATGCCACAGTCTTACTGTGTAAGACCGAAGTTTAAAATGCGAATTATTTCTAATTTACGTCAAACTGTAAGAACAGCTTAAACTCAAAGATAGTTTTGAGAAAAATTGTAACTTGTTAACAATATAGTCTTAGAAGGGCACTTGGTGGTGACGACAGCCCAATTTTAATTGACAAAAGCTCTTGACATATCTCATAAATTCATAAAAATTGGAGTAGATGTAAAAATTGTCCTAATGGATTAAAGACTTTCAACTCATGTCAACATCGGGTATTTTCTCAACAAGTAATGAGCATCAACTTTAGATATAATTATTTAAATGTTCGTTTCTACAGTAAATTTGCTCTCTGGTGGTCCTATTTTCTCAGTAGGTATATGGAGAATATACAACTTGACAAAACGAATGGATAAGTTATTTGCTTATTTAGGGAAAACGTACAGCATCTAAAAAGTGAAGGGAAACAGCGTATTTAAAGTTCACGTAATTCTAATCTATGCAATTACAATTTATGATTTTTTGGAACAAATAATTTCGCCCATTTTAAAGTTCGTATGTGATGTATATACATATAGGCACATTTAAAATTGCCAATGAGATAAATAAGTGTACTGAAGGTGCAGCAATTACAACAGCCAAAAGAATTGAAAAGGATGCTTTATTCACTGACTAATAGCTACACAGCTTTACACATTCTGGGCGCTTAAAGTTTCAGGATCACGTAACTAACATACTTAGATGGAGAATCCATAAGTGATATTTTTAAGCCTTTGCATTTGCAGGTAATGTAAAATTATTCTAAAGAATGCTAATTAAAAGGAGACAAAGGTACTAACTTATAGACAAACTTAAATAGCATAGAACCATAATATACGTTCTTAAAATGCTGGTTTCCTCACATATTTTTACAGCGTGTTTGTGTGGTAAACTTAAGATGTTTAATAACAAAACAAAAGAATAATGCGTACCATTGCTCGACTCACCTCCTCGTGCTCCTTGTGGAACCTCTCTCTCTTCTTCAGCACCTCTTGAACCTTCAGCTGGGAAACAAAAGAACATCCATATCAGTCAGCTCCCCCTTTTGATTAGATTAGCTCAGTATCACACACCATCAACCTTCAGTAGCGGTCCACAAATTTTTTATCCCCAAAAAGGCACGCCCAGTTCAAAGTGCTTCCCCTCCCCCTCTGGGAGATTTGATTTCTTCACATAACTACCCAAAAATGACTACTCAGCACCAAAGGTTCATCATGACTAAAGGATGAAAGACTAAAGCATGAAAAACTCTGTGTTAGTTTACATTTTTCAATAAAAAGAAGCATTGGCTGTCAACGTTTTCCACTAACCGTATGCTAGACTATATTATAAATATATTAAAAACGTTCATAATATTTAAACTATAACTAGAGTCAGGCAAAACATGAAATATCTATGAAATCTTTTGTCCAAATACCAAAATTTACGAAGAAAAAAACTAAATATTTGAAATTCAAATTCTTAAGTCAAGGTTTCTTATACTTCAAGAGTTTGGGGCAGGTTTGCTTCATTGGTTTCTAGAAATAGGTTGGTAGATTTTTGTTCATATTTAATAATATATCAAACGGAAATACAACAAATTACACGTGGTTTATGGATTTTAATCATTGTGAAACACTTAAACTCAAAAAACCGCATTTACCGGCCGGGAGGAACTCTGGGTGCTAATCACGTTTCTTTTGGGGGAGGGGGGGGGGTGGATGTATAAATATTGGGTTGGTGCTTTTATTTTTAGTCAGTTTTCACTTATTGTTAGTGTGCTGTGACTATTTATTTGTCCTTACTATTCTTTATTTATTATAGTGGGGCATAATAATGCATCATAATACGATTTAGCGCTTTTCTGTGGGTTGTTTATATTTAAGATGCTATACTTAGTACCTTTGGCTTACTTCTTTTTTCAGCAATGGTATTTTCTTGTGGCAGTATGCCTTTTTCTTTTCCTTCTATTTCTTGTCGTTTTTAATCTTGGTTATTTCTAACGATGTTGAAAACCGTTTTTAAACTTTTAGGATTTGTATTTTTAAAACCACTGCTTGCATAGTTAAAGACTTTAACTTTGTCTCTGGAATATGAACTATGAATGGCTCGCGAAAGAGACGGAACGTCGGGTCTGTCTAACTAGGCTGGGGAAGAAACGTCCGCGTTTCGGGGTATTCCAAATTCTCAAGTAATATTTTTGGTCAGTAAGTACCATTTCAAAATTATAATATTTGCACGTGTTTGAACAATCATTAGGGCGAGTGCTTTAATTTTAAAAATGTGTAATTCAAAGTTAAACGCGAATATAGAGTAGTAAGATAATCAAGGATTTTATAAAGCTTCAAGTGTAAATTGGCAAAAGTAGAGAGGCGATTACTGAATTCTAATCTTGAGACATATTTCTTAACGTTAAAATCAAAGTCTTCAGAAATGTGAGCTGTAATTACTAAAGGCTAAGAGACGAGTTACGAATGTTAATTAGGAAAATATTAACGATTCAAGTTTAAATATTGGTATAGTACATACGGCCTGTTCCATTTCATTTCGTACAACAGGAAATCTTGCGGGTTTTTTTTTTTTTTGGGGGGGGGGGCGTGGGCAGGGTTGCCAGGTCTACTGATTTTGCAGGAGATCTGCTCTTTTGCAAATCTGATGATCTACTGCTAAAAACTGAACGCACTTCAGTTAACATCATATAATTCGCTCTTACGAAAAATATTTTCAGGCAAGGCATTTCCCTTGTGGATGAAAACAAAAGAATACAAAAACAGTACACCACATCTGTTGTTTCTGCATTGCGAACTACCCTTGACTGCTACATTAAACCTGAACGTCTGAGTTCCATTGAAATAGATAATGTTGAATATAGCGATCCAAAATTATTTCTTCCTGTGGAAAACATGTATTTTGGTGCCAAATACTAAGTCGTTTTTCATTAAGTGATCCTCCTCTTACAATGTTGGAAGTGTTAGAACCAGCTAAAATCCAAACAGCTCAGCCACTTGCACCACTTACTTCTCGGTTTCTTAATTTGATGAAAGCAGAAGTCCAACAGATAGATACAGAATGGAGGCTATTGCGCAATAATGACATTGCAAGTGACAGTAACTCTACAGCGCACAAATTTTGGAACGTCTATTTATTATTATTATTATTATTATTATTATTATTATTATTATTATTATTATTATTATTATTATTATTATTATTATTATTATTATTATTATTATTATTATTATTATTATTATTATTATTATTATTATTATTATTATTATTATTATTATTATTATTATTATTATTATTATTATTATTATTATTATTATTATTATTATTATTATTATTATTATTATTATTATTATTATTATTATTATTATTATTATTATTATTATTCATAGCAACACTGGGCGGGGAGGGTTCAATTTTGTGTCACCTAAAGTAGACGTTAAGTTAAAGTCTTTTGCAAAATCACAGCTATGATAAACAAGTGGTTCAGAACTTTTTTCTAGGGTCGAAGTTACCGTAATTTGATAAAATTATGCGATTCTGAGACTTGCAGCTCAGAAACTATTCAACATAAAATTCTCAAGCAAAATTCAAAATGAACCTAATATTTTGTAGTTTGTGGTGGTATTTGTTTGATATTTTTAGATCTTACATTTAGCGTAATTTTCATCATATTTCGTGTTTCTTTCTGAAAACGGCCATTTTGAATGGAATTTAAATTATACCATATCATTCAGCATTTAATTTCAAAACAATATTAGTTAACATTTTCATGGCACATTCGATGCACAACTGTAGAAAAAAATAAAAAGTAAAAAAATAGCGTCAAATCCCCTAGTTGCGCCGCACCATATCACGCACCGGTCCATGAGTTGTTTTGCAACACAGCAAACAGTGAATATATATTGTTTTATTATTTTCCTCCACGTTTCAAACAAAGGGTTCCAGAAAACTGCAGTTAAAGTGTAATAAAAAGAGGTTTAGGCCTACATAAGTTTAATCTTTATAAAAAAGGGCATTTATACTTAATACGTGAAGAAAGCGATTTTTAAAACATTGTGTAATCATTGCGATGTTATTGTTATATGCCATCATCAACAACATACATTCAGCTTCAAAATGAATTGTAGCTTACCGAAATCCGATGCAGGGTCCTTGAGTTATACGGCACAGAAGTTGTCCCATTTGGAAATTTTACCAAAATTTTACCAAATTTTAACTCGAAAACTAAGCATTTAAGAGGTAAGCTTCTCAAAGTTGTTTTCTTTTAGTTATTGACACATGCAGAAATTATTAATGATTTCAAAAAATTCGAGGTCAATTTTCTCATTTTTCGTCCGATTTGAAATGGAATAGTCATATTCATGCCAACATGTTACTCTGATATTCTAATTTCTATATGTGTGCAAACCTTTACTCGATTTTCTTTTCCTGCAGTAAGATATATTTGAGTAAAGGAAAAAAAAAACCTTTCACATCTTCTGGGGGTTCAGTTCATGTTAAGTACATAATGCTAAGGTAAAATGGGACAATTAGTGGTTACTGTAACGTGGAACTTACGTATTATTTACAGAGTAATATAACAAGTGTTACGAAATAGTAATAAACATAGCGCTACAAATGGAAACATTATTTCTTCAGGAGTTTTAGTACCCCGGATTCTCTGGAATACAAGTGTAAAAACAATTCTGTGTTAAAACATGCACAAGACGTCAATAAATGTATAACAGTCCTCCATCTTGCAACCTTGGTTCTAGTGTTTCAAATATATGCTAATAAAAAGAACACTTTGAAGTAAAAATGTAACTTATGAGAAACTAGCTTCAAAGTTAACGGTTTATTTCAGCAGCACAAGATGCATGTCAGCTTCCTCCAATTTCCGGTTTGTAACTTCAAATAATGTTTATCATATTTCATTGTAAATGAAAAATTTTGTACAGTACGAATAAAGCAAAAATACAACATTTGAGTACTTGAAGATTTCCCTCATTTGTTCTGCAAAATATCAAACACATTTATTGAGTTGAATCACAATAGAGGTGTTTGAGCTAATTAAGACTTGTTAATGCAAATTGAGAGTGTGCCTTTCGCTCTTTCAACGTTCGCTTGAAAAACTGCTATCGCGTATATTTCCATTAGTGAGATAACAAGGCCATTGTGCTGCAGGAACGCTTTTAATGAGCTATTGATTTTTAAAATATTGGCACAATAACGTCAACTGATTATTTACTTAAGAATAAATAATTCTTTGACATACTAGTCCCGTAGGGTGTCTTTAGCTAATGTGCATTTTAAAATGTTCCAGTATGATCACATTTAAATACTGTAACAATTTTTGTTAGCATGTTTCAATTCGCTGAAAATTACATGTCGTAACTTAAATTATGTACACTGGATGCTCCATGTGTTTCATACATGACCTTATGGGTGGGTATTATATTAAATGTAGTACTGTAGGGTAAGTAAGATGATCAATTATAACTAAAGCTCGGATTTCTAAGAAAAATAACTTAGTAAAATAAGCAAGCAACTAAGCACGAAAAATGAAAATAAGCACCAAAAAATCAAAAACGAATGCATGCAAATCTGATAATAAATAGTTTCGCAGAATGCTTAGCTTATTGAAGGCTGTTACAATACACCAGGAAGGTCAGCCTGAGATTTTCCTGTGTAAAACTCCTGCGTCTATCAGTGAAAAATGATTGTACAGTGAAAATGTTCTTTCCATGTCGCATGTCACAGGTGCATGAGAAAAGCACCACAGTTCTTCGGTGGATTGCTCTTCGATGGATTGCTCTTCAATGTGTGTTTCTTCGCCAGAAAGCTTTTTAGAAATTTGACACAGTGTTTTGTAACCGGAATTTTTCTGTAGCACCTGATTGAGTTTATCAAGCGCAATGTTTGCAACCCCGTGTGTTTCTGACGACAATGTTACTGAAACTTCGTGAATCAGAGAAAGTGAATGTTCCAAGGACTTATTTCGAACTTCCAACTGCTTTAAAATTTCAGGTATTTTGGAGAAATGATTATGAATCTTTTCTTGTATGCCGTTTTTAACAACATATTCTTGTGCTGTGGCAATACTGGCTGTATCATCTGCATTTAGGGAATTCAAAGCAGTTTTCACTCCACTGAAATGTCCTGCATACACAGGACACATGACACAGCCTCTAACCACGTTCCCCACTGAGTCAAAACTGGCTGAGGAGGCAAAGATAAATTTGGAAGAAGTTCGCGGAATTTTTTAATTCTAATCAGTGACTTTGCGAACACTTTCTTCACGTTAGAAATAAGAAGATCCACGTCTTTATACTGGCTTCTAACAGTTTCAGCGACACGATGTAAACCATGAGCAAGGCACGTCAGGTGAACTAATTTAGGGCAAAGGACTTTTAATCCAGCTCCCGCTTTAACAATATATGGGGCAGCATCACTGACAAATAGCAACACATTGTCATACCGTATCCCTTCTGGCCACAAAATAGATAACGAGTCATTGAAAAATCTGGCAACACTTGAATGATCTACTTGTTCGAGTATTTGTATATTCAGAAGAAATGATCTGCTACCTGCTTTCATAGCACCAACTACAACACTGTCCCGATGTATCTGTGGTTTCATCAATAGAAATCCATGTTTTCATGCTTCAGTGTATTCCGAATATTACCAATCACTTCTTGAAAACACTGTGGCATATAGTTTTTGCGCAATGTAGAGTAATCCGGCACCCTTTCATTTGTGTATTTTTCTAAAAATACACGAAGCTGCACATTATTCAATTTATACAATGGTATATCTGAACCCGCTAATGCTAAACATGTCTTTGGAAAATGTATCACTAGAACTCGATTGTTCACCAACATTGACTTTAATCAGTTGATGGTTTAATTTAGAATTATTCTTTAACCTCTCTTTATGCCGAGTTGTATTAATGTGCTGCACGTCATATTTTTTCTTCGTAGAAACATTCTTTGCACACACACACACACACACACACACACACACACACACACACACACACACACACACACACACACACACACACACACACACAAGTCACTACCATCTTCACTGAAAATATTTTTCCCAAACTCGTTCACACATTTGCGTAGGAAAGCTGACTGAGAAGTTTCTGTGGGTGGCATTCCCTAACTGCAATATCGAAGTGAACAAAAAACCGTAGCGCAAGATGATGCAGCTCGGATCTCAGGGAATCAGCATCCTTGTTTATGACATCATTGCGATATCTGATTCCACCTCTTATGCTCTTTTAAATTTACAGTTTTGTGTAAAATATGCTCTTTTAATTAAACACTGAAAATCTGTTAACATGTTATGTTACTTTAAGCAAATCCTATGGCTACGTTCGCGTTGTTATGTTAGCTGTAGATATTTCTTTGTCACAATTTGTCCCTCTTTCTCCCTTTCCGTCTTCTTGGCTCTCATCCTTTGGTCCAGCTGCATAAGACGCAAGGAATGTACAGCTTTTAGACCTTCGAAAAATTGAACACTTTCGACTTTTATTGGAAAACAATTATCGAATAATGTACTCCAAAATAAAAATGGCATAACTGCTTTAATTCTTTGTACTGAAATTTTGTGAACAACAAAACTTATTAGAAACACGCTTAAACATTTTTCACAAAGTCCAGTAACAGGTAAGTTTTGGGCGTCGTATCGTATTAGAGCAGGAAGTAACTAAAATGTCACAAAACCTATTCTCTTATTTGGTATTAAGGATTATATTACACATTAAGTTTCATGGTAATCGGTTCTGTTGTTCTTAAGCTAACAGCTTATATAATACATGCAACAAGCTTAAAATGCTATCTTTAGCTTTTATGCCCGTAAACCTCGGTTATTTATCCGAAATCGAAGACTGGCAGAAAACTTTGGTTAGGGATTTATTATATGCATATATTATAGCAAGAACTCTTACTTAGGTGGGGAGATATTCCAAAACGTGCACTCATATGTCGTTATTTGGTTATTTTAGACAATTTTGCTTATTCTGGTATGAATATGCTTCCAGATAATTGTAACCATCAATGCCAGAAATTCAATAAAAAAAAATGTGTAGAGGAAGTTGGTTCCTTGGTCTACGACAAAAAAACATATTTTCCTAACAGCGGAGACAGAGAACATCGTATCATAAGAGCAACAACTACTTATAATTACTCATACTGCATTGTTTCTTAGTATAGTAGACTAAACATTCTGATGCGTTACATTCAACTGGCTCTCTCTACCTAGTACCGTTCATTTTGTACAGCTTCTATGGTGTTCTTACCAAGGTTTATTTTTCATGTTAATCTACTCGTATATAAAGCTTAGCAGAAACAGTTTCATTACACATTTAGCTGTAGCAAGGGGCAGAGGAAGCCGAATCGACAGTCGGATGTTTTCAAGCTAGTGGTTACAAACTGGCCTTAAAATTCATACTCCTTTATGTTGAGAAACAAATGAATAGCAACAAAACTTTAAGATGTCAATTATGAAAAATTCAAATCAATAATAACAGACATCTCGGTAATGGCGGATGCCGCAGAAACAGTTATTTATAATAAAGTGTGTTTTGAAGAGATCTGCATCGTTTATAGAGCACATTTTTGTCTATTTCTTATAGTTTACTCGTTATACGAAATTCCCTACGAATAAAGAGGACTTCCCATGTTATTACTATAAAATTCAAGATATACGTTTTATTTCTCATGTAAATATCTTAAATACGTGCTATTTTAATAAAATGGTTAAAATGAGTTTTGAGAAAATTAAACATATGAAAAAATTCCAGTATAGGGAGTTTGCGGTGAGAGGGTTTTCTTCGTGGCTAACGAAAAAGACAGGCTACGGCGCAATTAGTGACGTAATTCTCCCAATGAAGTAAAACCACAATCGCCTAATACATTCATATTCTAAACAAACAAAAACATTGTTCGTTAAATTCATACAAAAGATAGTTTTATCTTGACGATACACAATGTTAGCCATGTGAGTCATTCCACGTCAAATCGAACAAAGTATGGCAAAAAATGACCTTGATCTCTCAGATTTTCTTGAAATTTTTTTGGGTGTTTTGGAACAAAATATATTTGACCTGTGTTTCTTCGTTTTGTATAAAAAATTTATTTTGGCAGATATTAATTTTTGAAATGTCCCAAAAATTGCGCGCTCCTCACTCTTCGATCAATCATACCTCCGATTGTAATAAAGCAAATTACTTGATCCTTGGCTCAAATTAAAGATAAATTGTAGTATTTCGTGAGGTATTTATTATAAAATTTTATTAATTATTGTTAATATATTTTATACGATTAAAGTTTTAAAGTTAGATAATAACATAAACTCGACTATTTAAAAATCTGGGGAAAAAAAAACAAACTAAAAATGCAATGAAGTTTATTCAATATTCTCAGAAAAAATCAGAATGGAGTCTCTAATAGTTCAGTTGTAAATAACTTTGCAAATCAGTGCAGCGAATTCGCGTGGCAGCGGTGGCGGCTACAGTAACCTCACACAATTGCCACCTTCCATTGCGGCAACTGTTCATTGCTTGAGGTTCCATGAACGTTACAACAGTACAGTAAGGAGAACACTGCTAGCTGACACTATTACATGTACACTATTAGCAACTTCAAAATGTTTTTAAAATATGCATTTTAAGCTAATGTTTCCATACAACACACAGCTTTACCTCCTTCTTCGAAAGAAAATTGTTTCACTAAAGCTTCAGTTTTTGACAAAGGAATGAAGGAGTGTAATTTTAAAGCACACCTGGACCCATCGTTCTTGGTCCCTGACCTTGACTGGAAGTTCTGTTGGCGAATCCATAGCTTTTGTCTGTTTCATCAGCTCATATTGTATAATTCTGCGAATGAAACCATGCACGTGGGGAGGGAGGGGGAAGGTCTGCATGTCTTGCTAATTCAAAGGTGCTTTTTAGTGCAGCGTGCAGTTGAAGACATAGACCTTTGCGATAAAGAGTGAATATAGTGAGTTTGTGAGACATTGATCATAGCGTAAATCAATTATGCCACCTTTAAGTTCTAAATTAGGGACCAAAACATTACACAGTCAGAGTAGAGAAATTATTTCAAATGTATGGACGTACATGAAGGAAGAAGCTTAAAAGCAAAGAACTGTTTACATCAGAAGATTTTTTCAAAAAAATTCAAAAGTTCAAAAGCACGTATCAGATGCCACAGGAGTATCAGAAAGAAGGTACATTGTGGAGACATTTTTCTGCATGGACTGTACTGCCTTAGTAAGAAGTTATCTGACTAGCATAGCTGACGCGGCAACTCGCAGGCTGTCTGCAGTCACCTGGCTTGTTACTCGTCCGTGTGCGCTTGCAGGCCTCCAGAATAAAAAAAAAATGTAGCAAATGCATTAATGCAAGCTCCATGGTTTTCAACATCTTATTTTATAGGTAAAATGTCAGGGAATACGTGTGTATTTTTTTAGATTTTTAACACATCGATTTAAATTCTATTTTTGGTTTTACAAAATATACCATAAAAAAAAACAGTCCAAAATTTATGTGTAATAATGATTGATCGAAAGTTGTTAAAAGTGTTACATTTAACCTTTCCAGTGCGCCAAACCCCAACTCTCAACTCTATATGAACTTAGAGTAACAAGTGATTTTATATTACGGTGCGCGCAGAAATTGCTTAGTTTCTGATAGCCATAACTAAGCAAGTAATTTAAAAATACGGAAATAAAAAAATATAGGTCTCCTTATTTTATGCCTATTATTCATAAAAACATTTTGAACCTCCTACGAAAAAGTCGTGTTTTACGGGTGTTCGATTTGACGTGGATTGACCCATGTATCAGACTACCATTAGTACGGAACTCCGATCCGCGCCGCAGTCTGTGTTTTAGTTAGCCATGGTTTTCTTGCAAATCTTCGTTGTTTATCTGGAAGATACTGAACATAAATACAAAGTTTGGTATTTATCGGGCTTTCGTTTTTTGAATTATGCTGTCCACACCCGTATGGAACCTTTCTCTAAAATATTTTTTTCCCGCTTCAGTAGGTTTCAAAACATTTCCGGTGAAATCTCGACAGCCAAATTTTGGGTTGAATACAGTGACCAGTTCACCTCCCTTCCTTAAAATTACAGCTCTCCATGGGGTAAGTGAACAAGCACAAATATTTCCCAGATATGCTAGTCGCGATCCAGGATTCGAGAAGAAGCACATAAATATTGAATATCCGGTAACGAACTACCAAAATATAATTATCATTTAACTCTTTTTATGTTATGAACTTTTCTTCTTACATTGACATTACTCCAACATAACACACAAATAACAATTACTATCAGAAGGAAAGAAATTGACATCAACACTTATATCTTAAAAGAAAAATCCATAATTTACTCCCTTTTCGTCTTGTAACCTATTCCGATAAAACACACCAGTTTGACTCAGTTCACGTGCCTCTGCTATTCTTCGCTCTTCTCAGCGATATTCTAGTTACTCGATTACTCGAGAAGTAAATGTTACTTTACTACAACTGTAGTCTGGGTTAGTGTTTTATCGTCGGAACAGTACAATGACGATATATAAGTTAAGCTAAATTTCTCTACGATAACCTGGCCAGCTATGTACAGCTTTAACTGACCTATTCTTATAGTGAAACACAATTTTAGGAACGTACTAAAATATTTAACATTATTACAATTTAAATGCAATTAAATGCAGTCTTTTCGCCTTTATCGATTAGGTAAAAAGAAAACTTTACAATATACAAGTATTTTATACATATAAAGATGTCTTGAGCTTCAAGCTATTAATATTCCAAACAAATGTTCTAAATAAATGCTCCACATAAATGTTCTACTGACTTGTAATTCTAACAGTTACTAGGACAAGAAGGATTTACTTAGCTAATTTGTGATGCATGCTCATTTTTGCAAAATAATATTTGCACAAGTAAAATATATTACATGAAATTTTCACTCCATTTCTGTGACTAGAGAATACTTCATCCATAAAAGAATACGCATATGTATCGTTTGTATATTAAACGTAGACTAGCCTGGAACACCAATACAGGGTGTAAATGAATAACACCGCAGGAAATTTACTGGTAGTAGAGGATTCATACACAATCAATCTGAGATAGGAAACCAATGGTCTACGACGTCAAGTTAATAAGTTATACGTATTCAAAGTAATTAAAGATTGTGACCAATAAATCATAAACAGAAAGAAATATGTCAATATTATTCACTGGAATCGAAATAGCGCTCATTAGGAAGTTAGTAAAGTCTGTCTGCTGTCTCTCTGAAGAAGCATTTCTAAATTGTAGCGTTACCAAAATCGCTTAAATTGTGGCTGCACGCCACTGCAATGCATAACAGGTTGAGGCGAACGACTGCAGAAATATATGACAGTACTGGAACGTATGGTTTGGCCGTGCGGTTATGCCGACTGGCTGTGGACCTAATGAAACCGCGTTCAAACCCGGAAATAGGTACTTCTTTTTTTCTTCCATTTTGAGAGCAATGTTATGCTTATGCTTCAAAATAGCAAAATACTACCATCATATGCAATGCACATAGTATTGTTTACTTATATTAAATAATTTATTTCCTGATTGTTTCTCACTCTCCAATTCTGTGCACCACAATGTACAGGTCTAAACATTTGTCTGACTATTCTTCTCTCGAAAGATCGCAAAGCCTTTTTTATCTTTCATTGTTCATTGTGGTAGACCAACCTTAGACCCATAGGTTACTACTGGCCTTATTAACGTTTTATAAACCTTGAGTTTAGTATTTCTGGTTATTATTCCATTAGAGAAAATCTTTTTATTTGCATAATAGACTCATTCCCTGCCTGTATTCTTTCTCTTATTGTATCACTTAATTTATTATAAGATTTAATTAAGGTACCAAGATATGAAACCTGCACTTATTCATTATTTATTTCCTTACCTTTGTTCTGCTTGTATCTACCTATTGTATTGTAATGTTAATATTAATTCAACTTATGTTTATAATAATTCAATCGCATGTAGTTCTTTCAAGTGCTTATCAATTATTTACTTGTTTCTAAGCTGCTAGTTAAGCTTGAACCATCTCATTCAAATGAAAACAAAATTCTCAGTGTGTACCTTCTATTTAGACCATGTAAGTGTAAATAATAGTTAAAAAAGTTGAAACAAAGAGTTTAAACTTTAGTTACACGAAAAATTACAAGGCGACACGGATGCTTCCTGTAAATCACATTGAATTAAGCATGCGCTTATGAAGGAAGAAAGAAAGACTGAGAGAAAGAGAAAGAAAGAGAGAGAAAGGAGATAGAAGGAAATAAACAAATAAATGAATGAAGAAAGAAAGAAAGAAAGAAAGAAAGAAAGAACGAAAGAAAGAAAGAAAAAACAAGGAAAGAAAGAAGAAAAGAAGGAAACGACAAGGAAAGAAAGAAGAAAAGAAGGAAACGACAAGGAAAGAAAGAAGAAAAGAAGGAAACGACAAGGAAAGAAAGAAGAAAAGAAGGAAACGACAAGGAAAGAAAGAAGAAAAGAAGGAAACGACAAGGAAAGAAAGAAGAAAAGAAGGAAACGACAAGGAAAGAAAGAAGAAAAGAAGGAAACGACAAGGAAAGAGAAGAAAAGAAGGAAACGACAAGGAAAGAAAGAAGAAAAGAAGGAAACGACAAGGAAAGTAAGAAGAAAATAAGGAAACGACAAGGAAAGAAAGAAGAAAAGAAGGAAACGACAAGGAAAGAAAGAAGAAAAGAAGGAAACGACAAGGAAAGAAAGAAGAAAAGAAGGAAACGACAAGGAAAGAAAGAAGAAAAGAAGGAAACGACAAGGAAAGAAAGAAGAAAAGAAGGAAACGACAAGGAAAGAAAGAAGAAAAGAAGGAAACGACAAGGAAAGAAAGAAGAAAAGAAGGAAACGACAAGGAAAGAAAGAAGAAAAGAAGGAAACGACAAGGAAAGAAAGAAGAAAAGAAGGAAACGACAAGGAAAGAAAGAAGAAAAGAAGGAAACGACAAGGAAAGAAAGAAGAAAAGAAGGAAACGACAAGGAAAGAAAGAAGAAAAGAAGGAAACGACAAGGAAGGGAAGAAGAAAAGAAAGAAACGACAAGGAAGGAAAGAAGAAAAGAAGGAAACGACAAGGAAGGAAAGAAGAAAAGAAGGAAACGACAAGGAAGGAAGGGTGGAACGGAGGAAGGGAGGAAGGGAGGAAGGGAGGGAGGAAGGGAGGAAGGAAGGAAGGAAGGAAGGAAGGAAAGAAAGGATAAAAAATATGGGCTGATGGGTATTTGAACCTGCACTTTTAATACGTGCGTACCTTCCCATTGTGGTATCATATCCACTACGCTAAATAGATAGGCTGCGAAATCCGCCCGCTTGTTCTGTCATCATGCGGTATAGCTGCAGTGGACATGGTCAGTGGCATGCGTACCCTCAAACAATTTTAAGGCACAGTTCTGTAATAAGTAATCCTAGACCATACTATCTCAAACTGATTGCCTATAGACCGTCTATCACCAGTAAAATTCATGCGGTGTTATTCATTTACACTCTGTGTATCGGAAATACACATTTCCTATCTTCTTGTAGATCTCGAAGCGCTCAAAACTTAATCAAAATTCCTGCTTGTTCGGTCCACCAACTGCTGCCTTGTTCAGATGAGAAGTTCCCTGACATTCTTCCCTTAGCCGGAACTCGAACCCACATCACCCCACATCACCCCACATATCAAAAAATGTAAGACACAACATAGTCTTAATATACCATTCTATGGCAGCGGTCCGCTGGGTTCCATTGGACGATCCACGTATTCCTACATCGACAGTCTAGTGAATTTGCGATGGAATTTGCAATTAGAGGATTCAGACACGACTAGACCGAGTTACCTTTTAAGCGATTAACCCTGCTTGGTGACAAGATTCTGTCACATCGCAGTCCCATTAGCCTAAAATATAGCCATGTCTATATGTTTTTCACGTCGTTACCTTTTGTTGATTGTGCTTCTACTTTTTCGTTGCTACGTTGTTCAACTGTTTACATGACTTTTCCTTTGCTTTTTCCCTCCGTATCAACTTTAACGTAATCCAACGAGCGCACAGTTTTTCATATACTAATATTGTTTTTATTGCTCGTAATTACCCTTGAGTCATTCGGAGAAGAAATCTTCCTTCAGCTCTCTTTTATCGTTACAATACAAACTGTGGGCAGCAGAGAGAAGGAAAGGGGGAAAAAACAACAACAACAACAAAAGCAAATAAAACTAATTTCGTGGTGGCATCATTTTGGAACAAATTTACACTCTTGTGCTTCAGGGTTGGCTATACTACTGTTCCATGCGTTCTCCACACTCTTCTGTCTCAATGTTGGACAAAGTACATAGTAGTCGAGCTGTGCGTTGTCTCGGGATGATTCCATTGGTTTTAGTTACTTTCGTTACCAGCTATCGCTTATTGCGGCCGATTATCAAATCGTATCTCGTGTCTAGCAATGGTAACTTCAAATGTAATTCTATATAAATAAATACTTCATGGCAAAAAAAGGAATAACAGAACAATTTCCAGTGCTTTTGCAGTAGTTCCTTAAGGTCCAATATGTTGCAAAGGACAACGGAGATTCTTCAGAAAATCGTCCAGGAATACGTAGGAATAGTAAGCCTTTGTCCTTGTGATATATTTACTTGCAGCATTGACAGTGCATGAAGAGGTGTGGGGGAGCGTGGTTTTCAGACGAGAATTTTCGGAGGAGGGCTATTCTCTGTTCTGTTAATAGAAAATTAAGCGCCCTAGGGTTGACGGCGAAGATAAACACTTGAAAGCAGCTTCTTGCCAAGTAAGGGAAGATTTTTCCATTGTGTGCTGCGGAAAATAGAACTCTGTAAAGGGGAACATTATCCTTGTGTCTACTTTGACTTTTTCGGCTTTGGTAGGCAACATTTCTTTGGGGAAGGGCGGAGGTTACAAAGCACATGGATGGATTGTCATATTACTGAACTGCATGCTAGTGAAAGTTCTTTGGGAATGTTTTAAATCCCCAAAACTGCGGAAAGACGGGATTTCCAAACTACTTACGCATATTTAATTTCTCTACTACTTATACGTTCGGCATTTCACGGGAAGTACTTATATTTTTAGCCATGTACAACACCCATATTTGAAACAAGGTAACACAGACCACAAATGGAGGGAATAATAAATAATGCGACGTCGATCGTCAAGCTACCTCACACCACATACCAGGTTCGGCGCATATCAAAGGCGCTCAAGGTCAAGCTGCACCACAGCACTCACGTGGGCAAACACGTGACAGCAATCAGTATGACATTAGAAGGGAGTTGCTAGAACCTTTATGAATCCTCTAGCTGCCGGAAAGTTGGAGAAAAGGTGAAGTTCGAGAAAAATCTGGCTACACCATCGCCGATATAAGAGCTTGTGGAGCACGCGAGTGAGTCAGTTTTTAGTTTTAGTGTCTCTCTCTGTGTCTGTCTGTGTGTGTGTGTGCGTGCGTGCGCGTGTGTGTACAGTCATCGTGAGAGAACCGTCACGTCGAAAGGAAGATAGCGAAGCAGTTAATGAGTGTTGAGTGGTCGTATCGTCAGAGTTAGTGTTTGTGAATCAGAGAAGAACTGAAAGACAGCAAATTGTTTGTTAAAGTTACGAGAAGACAACGGTTGTGAGTTGTAATATCACGAAAGACTGTAGATTATGTTAACGACGAGAAGAGAACTGTGTATTTGTGCAAAAGTTTTGAAGGAAAGTAAAGTGACAAAACGTAACGACTGGATTTTTGTCATTTTTGTCATTTTTGTCATAAAAATATCACAGACGCCATTAGTGTCTAAAATTACTGACATGCAACTAGGTAGCTGTAGGTAGCTTATACCAATCGAGCGAGAATTGACCTTGGATCCACAAGCTGGACGGTAGTATTGCCCCCTCCGTAAACAGAATTGCAGTTCATGGCATCACAAAATCACTCTCCAATTGATTTCTAGATAAAACTTTTCCAGGTTCTAAAATATTAAAACCATTCATAAGCTCTGGAAAACAAAGAAAACAATAATACACTCCGAAAAGAGAAAACATGAACACCAGATAAACAGTGTACAATGGAAAAAGAGCTTAAAAGAATCCATAAAATGTGAAAAATAGTGTAGAAAATTATATGATCGTTCAGCATAGTAAGCACAGTTTATTGAGATACCCCAAAAACAAGCTTGACGTTTCCCCCCATTATGGTGCAGTCTGGTTATATTTGGTGATATTCCATCCATTAGGTTGCATTAGTGTCGCCAACTGTTCGTAACATACATATAACCACGGTACAGCTACGGTCATAGCTGATGTTATTGTATGCGTTATGTTACCATAGAAGCATGGGCGTCGCGAAGGGGGGCCAAGGGGGGCCGCGGCCCCCCTTTGAAGTTGGTGAACTTAATGTGCAATCAATTACTTACTATTAAACTATTATTTTAATTTTGATGTAAAGAACAATTTTTATATAGCACAAATTAATACGGTTATTTGCAACAAATATTATAAATATTGACAGTAAAATAATGAATTAATATTATCTGATTGCAAACTTCCAACATGTGCCCCCCTCCTTGGAAAAGAGTCTGCCGACGCTCATGCACAGAAGCCCTTATTCCAGGGAGGAGAGAATAACGGGAGATGGCGTGCTTTCACTATCCATGCAAGACAGTTGAAGCCAATAACCACGCCCCCTCTGTACTTAAGAAAAATGTCCGCTTACATTAAAAGCAATGATAAATACTCCGGATTTTAGAAGTTTATAATCGATTAATATTGCTTAAAATGTATAATCGACATCCTTTAATATTACAACCGAACCTTTCAATGCAATTCCTTGGCAGAATAGAACACACAGCTAAGAGAGAACTTACAAATTAATCGAAATCTGGTCGGCATGCTCATCAAATTATGCTACCACATCCACAAACAAAACTCCTTTATTTCATTTAATCGTCAAAAAATCATACTTCAAAAACGCACTTAGGCCTTAATTATTCCATTGACGTGCTTGGCAAGTATTTTATAAATAAAAATAACTCTCATACATGCTGGAAATACAATAAACCTATTTTATTAGAACAGCACGTTATCTGCATGGTACCTAATCAAGGAAGATACTTTAGGTACTAATAAAACACATGATTAGGATCTATTACAATATTCATGTATTAATTAGTGTGTATAATGTAAAGCACATTAATGACTGTGTATAATTTAAAATATTTACATACATAATTCAATTAGGTTTAAAATTACAAGGGCACAACACCGACAAATGTTGGAAACCCTTACTTCAAAAACGTACTTAGGACTTAATTATTCCATTTACGTGCTTGGTAAGTATTTCATAAATAAAGATAACTCTCATACATGCTGGAAATACAACGAATCTATTCAATTCAAACAGCACATGTTATTTGCATAGTACTTAATCAAGGAAGACACTTTAGGTACTATGGTAAAACCATGCTGTATAACCTAGAATTTGCTGTTAAAACTATGGAAGAAAACCGAATAATCTGTCACTCACAGGCTATTGAATAGTAATGCACTAATAACGTGTTCATTATGAGACGTGTTCATTATGTCACTGGATTTGCTAATAGTGGCTGAAGATAAGAGTGCGTTACTGCCACCGGATATTTATTGCATTTTGTTTTACGATACTTACGTTAAACACACGTTTCCCTGACAAAAAGGAGTTAAAGAGTCTACTTTTACTCTTACCTATGGAAACTATTATCCTTATTCTTTGTTGATTTGTGCATCCATATGCACAACATGAACACATTTTCACGTTGATATGTTTTGTAGTAGTAGCGATAGTATAACAAACACAATACCAAACACTACTAGCATGACATACCACGCTATTAGAATGCAACGAATACAACCAATACAAAGAAGTACAAGCAAGGTGCCACGCCTCCTCTGTACTTAACTCTCGGCTTCACAGCTGCGCTCTCTTGGCATCTCCCGTTATTCTCTCCTCCCTGCCTTGTTCAGGAACGCATTGCAGAGAGGCCAACGATAGATTTTAAAACAAGACTATGTTTAGAAGCAGTATAAATTGATTAATTAATCTGTGGACGTACTGCTCGTGTTTGCGTCATTTTGTCTTGAATTCTTTTAGAGCAGTAGGTATATGCAGTTATAGTTACTGTTGTTATTTTTGAGCTCGCTACACACTAGTGCGTTAAATATATATTATGATATTTAGCGCTCGGAAGTGATTTTATACAAAAGTGATATTGCAGAACAAGATTTGGCGAAGGTGAGTACGTTCTTTGTTGTGTGGTAACGATGTTCAAGCATTATTATCGTTTGAAAGCGTGATACTTTAACCATGTGATATTTGAGGTTAGAGGTGCCTTGATTATGTACGTTGGCGAAACTGCTTTTGGGATACTTACGTCTGCTGTTTAGTGTAATATACAGGAGCCAATGTTTTATAACTTGAAAATCTGCTATGAGGCGGCGCCGTGGCCGAGCGGTTAGCGCGCTCGCCTACCACCTAGGCGGCCCGGGTTCGATCCCAGGGACCCGCATGTGGTATTCGTGGTGGACGAAGCGGCGTCAGGGCGGGTTTTCTCCGGGCACTCCGGTTTCCCCCGCCATCTCATTCCACCGGTGCTCCATCTTCATGTATCATCAGTGTCACCGCCTGCGGTGCCGTAGTAGTAAAAGCGGGCGTTAAACACTACAACAACAACAATCTGCTATGAAAACTATTACAGACAGTTTTTATTTGAATCATTGCAATAATTTAGTTACTTGTTATCTAAATATTTAATTGAAACACAAATTACAACCTAGAAGGTACGGTTTCGAAGGTCAGTTGATGCATGTAGCCTGGATAACTTTTTTTTCTCCCGGGGATTTATCTGTATTCTCATTATACAAATTCCGTAACTTTCAGCTCAGTTGTCTCCGGTCTAATTTGAGCACTTCACTAAAATCAATCTCCGTTTCTTCAGACTTTAGTTATTAAAAGGGATGTAAAACACTTAAAATTCTACTAGTTTCCCAAACAAACGGATATTTGCTTTTAAATACACCATATTCGACACTTTTAAACATACATTTATACCCAGAAAGATACGCTTATTTTAGAGCTCGTAAACAAAAGACTTCTATCGGAGAATTTGCAGCTCAGCTTATAAACTGGCCGACGAGGAAAAAAAAAAAAAAAAAAAAAAGATGCTTCTATGGCAAGGAAATGAAATTCACGTTTTAATTCTTTTAAACATTCACTTAATGTAACTGTATGAACGGTTTTGCAAAATAAAATGTGATTACATTTCTCAAAACGGCGATGATACACAACGGCATAATTAGGGTGTTCAACGAGATACGCATGTCAATTAACCTGTTTGAAAGCAGCACTCAGAGTCAAACAATCGGAAGCGCGTGTTACGTCAAATTCTCCTGCATAGCTATATTACCTATAACGTATTCATGTATCGATTCTATGGGGTACACTTAATGGCTCCTTTAAAGCTGCCCTGTGGTATTCTAAACGTACAAGGTGCGGCAGAAACAGTGACCCATTTTAAACTGCGGGACATTGTTGGGAACGGCCTCCTAGAGAGTGGATGCTGGTACCAGCGTGTAGTTAGTTCAGTTCCTAGCATTTTCAGCCAGTGTGGAGCGATGGTCAACAAGTGTGTTTGCAGTTGAAACGATTTTTAAATGTAGTGACAGTTCGTACAATGTGCCAATATGTGCAACACAGGAAAACGTTTCATTTCTTGAATGTTACATCTCGTACATGCCATCCATTTCTGCAATGGCGATCTGCCAGCTTTTTGTAACTTTTAAACTACGAGCTCAATAACATTAATTTATCCATGAATGTTGCCTTTAAGGTGTACAAGCACCTATGAATGACTTTGTTCTTCTAATACCCCCACAGAAAGAGAAAGCTGGGGATCTTGGACGGAGTGCAATATCCATTCTTCCAGATCTCTTCTTTACCAAACAGCCAGAAAACTGCCATGGAAATTCTAGGTGTGTGCGCTGTGTCACCAAGCAGCTAGAGCCATCTATTTCAGTTGCTCCCTTGTACCTTAAAACCATATTTATAGATAAATAATGCTACTTCAGTTAAAATGTTAAATTATTTAATGATATGTGTTGTAAACTAGTACATTGTCGGCAGAGGAATACATGCCATTTGCAGGATATAATTTTCAAGAAATGAAATGTTTTCCCGTGTTGTATAAAATAACACATTACACATAATATGCATAGTATAATTGTTAATTTAGACAATAGTACAATTAACGTTTACTGCACAATTGAAAACACATTATTTTCCGTTTAATCCCTATGTACAATAACTAACTTGGATGTGAATTATTTTCTGAATCGCCAATATAAACTTGACCATAAGATTAGACAATTTTCATTACGCACTAGACCGGAAAATGTACAAGTATTTGTTCCTTAGAATAGAAGCAATAAATAAGCTACCCTTGTAATGCGGCTGCAATTAGCAGAAGATGAGGCAAATGACATAACACATTGCGAATTTGGCAACGTTTGAGCCTCATCACTTAAAGGACACCACCACGACGACCGTATCATATGAAGCACATACACATCACATGTATTCATAATCAGGGTTAAGAACTTGATATATTTGCACGTTTTTTTTCTATATTGTTATTGATATGCTGATATATTATCTATATGTTTCACAACTTTTGCAGTTTTCTGACAGATTTTTATTGTGAATATAAATGCATAATTGTGCCTTTATACATTGTTATGTCATATGTAGTAAATGTGTGCTTATTCAAACAAATTTAAACCCTTTCTTTAATTCCCTTCTATTTCTGACTGAATAAAAGATTACATCACGTTTTAAGTCGATGACTCAGGTCTGTTGATCATGTGAATTACGAATGCGCAACAAGCTGAAAGACGCACACAGGTCACTTAGGGAGTTTCCCACCTTACTGCAAGTTTCACAAGAAAGATATCAGTGTTTCTGTTTGCCATTGCCAGTGAGGGTGCAAATCTAATATGCCGAAAACTAAACAAAGTATTGCAAATAGGTGTAAAAAGTTTAGAGAGTGAATTTTCTAGTGAATTTATAGGTGCAGACGGTAAAGTAATATATTACAAGGCGTGTGAAAAAACTATTGGGAGTGAAAAACTGTTTCAGATTGTCCAGCATATTAGTACTGCGAAACATAAGGAACTCCTAGCAAAAAAGTGTAACAGAAGTGAAGGCGTTGAAAGTCTATTAGCGGAGTATATGGGAAACAAATTTACTCGATTTTCATATGATCTTTGTGAAGCATTCCTAGCAGCTGACATTCCGTTGTGGAAAATAAACAATCCAGTTCTGTGTAGCTTTTTAGATAAATATACCAAGCAACATGTGTCTGATCAAAGTACTGTAGTAAAACATACGTCACTCATTGTTGCAATTATGTATAATGTCTAAATTGCAAGGTCAGTTAGCAAGTGAGTTTCTTTGGGTGTCAGTAGATGAGACTACTGATGCAGAAGGGCGTTTCATTGCAAATATTGTAGTGGGTACTTTAAATCAACACAAACCAGGTGTGCCATACCTCTTAAACTGCTATCACTTACACCATACTATCAGTGCATCAGTGGCTCAATTGGTGATTGATTCAAGGAAATCAGCATGGCCTAGTAGTATTAAATATGACCATGTACTTTTGTTTTTAACTGATGCAGCAAGTTATATGATCAAATCAGGGAATACACTAAAAGAAATGTTTCCTAATAGCATTCACTTAACTTGTCTCATTCATGCTTTGCATAGAATTGCAGAAACGATTAGACTGTTTTCCTAAAGTAGACAAGCTAGTCTCTAATGTAAAAAAAAAAAAAAAAAAAAAAAATATATATATATATATATTTCTTAAATCTGGATATAGGACTGAACAGTTCAAAACAAAGGCACCTAATATTCCATTACCACCTGCACCTGTGTTAACCCATTGGGGGAGTTGGATTACAGCTGCATTGTATTATGCTGAACACTTAGAGTTAGTTCAACAACTTATTGATTCGCCAGAGGCAAGTGATGCTGTGTCATTTGATTGGGCACATAATATTCTCTCAGATGAAGAACTCAAAGGAAACCTGTCCTTTATATTAGCACATTTTTCTACTCTTCCTGCAGTCATTAAAACACTAGAAACAGCAGGTCTTGCCATAAGTCGTTAGATGTATTTGATACTACCATATCTGATTTAAAGTTCATTGCAGGTGGTGTAAGGCAGAAAGTTAAAGACAAAATTAATTCTGTTCTTTCAAAAAACCCTGGATACTCACAAATCTGCAAAATTCAAGACATTCTCGAACGTAAATCTATGGGTAATCTTGAACATTTGGCCCTCTCTGTGGAAGAAATAACAGCTTTTTAGTACTCGCCAATATCATCGTGTGATGTGGAAAAGACTTTTTCAAGGTACAAAAGCATCGTAAGAGACGAAGGAGATTTTCCATGGGAAGTATCCATCACACAATGATCGTAAATTGTAATTCGTCCCTTATTTTGGATGTAGAGATAAAAGCATCTACCTCTCAACAATAACATAGCGAGCTTGCATAGGTACAATGCCTAATTTTGACATTTTAGTGCATATTTTAGTGCATATTGAGCACATTTTAAGGGCATATTTCAATTGTTTTAAGGACATGAACTTCCTAACCCTGAACATAATACACGCCACTTAAAGTTAAAACTCTGATACTGTCAGCGCTGTACGTCAATGAATCCCTTATACAGGCTCTTTTTCTAATCGTTATCTTCAATCAGAATCCCCAGAATCTCATATACGATGTGCACTCGTTTATTCTAGTGCCTCATTGTGAGTACCAGCTGATCATTAAATAATCTGTGCATATAGTCGACAATGGAACTGGAAGAAAAAGGTAACTGGAATTGTACTTAACAGAATCTGATATGTACACTTTCTCTACTCACTCTTGTACATACTATTCTTAAAAACGCTTATTCTATCTACTTTATGTTAATCAAGATAAACTGTTGTAGAAATCGTTTAATTATATATTTCCTTGCAGGTACAATGGGAATAGGCGAATACAATAAGCCTAAGCTACAGTTAAATATTTAAAGAGTTGGTCGTTATGTGGTGGCTCTGAAATGTCATTCTCCTTTAATGTCCAGGGCATAAAAAAGAAAACGCATGAAGCCTTCCCATTTGAGAAAAGTATAAATATTGTAAAATTCCAACATATAATAAGGAATATCTCGGAAATGGTTCAATCCAAAAAAATGTGTTTGTCATAAATTGTGTATTTTAAAGAGAACTACATTGCTGTGTCGTAAAATTTCGTCTATATCTTACGGTATACCAGTTATACGTACAAAAGTCATTCAGAAGGGGGCTTCTGAGGACATTTCCAGAACATCCAAGATATACATTTCGTTTGTGATGAAAATATCTTAAACATATGCCTTTTTAATAACAATCCTTAGAGCCATTTTTGGGAAAATAAAAATTTTCGAAAAAATGTTCTACGCATACGGTAGTCTGGGGTGCGGGGATGTTCTTGAAAATCTTGGAGTCGCATTCTTGGAAGGTGCTGAATTTAAATACCAAGTTTTCTATTTAACCGATTTTTCGTTTTTGAGTTAAGATGTTCACAGACACAGAATCTCTCTCTCTCTCCCTCTCTCACACAGAGACATAGAGAGATGGATGTTGTTCTAAAATGCTTTTTTATATTCGGGGATCTCAAAACAGGTATTTCCGGTGAGATCTCGGTATCGAATTTTTGGGTGGAATGCAGTACTTCCCCTACTGACTATATGTAGTAGAGAAAGTACACATAACGATTTCTTTAAAATTACAATTTTACGAAGAGTTAAAGCAAGGTATTATCCTGCGAGTAGAGTAAAATTGCTTTAAACATGCGTGCCATACCTATTTTTCATAGAGTCAATATTTATAGACAAATTATAGGTTATGAATTAGATTCCTTTTACCTATTCGTATTTATGATGCTCAGTACGGCTGTGAATGTCACTTGTTTCTTTTAAGCATCAGTGCTGACAACATGAGTTAAAAGAGGACATCTAAAGAAGCCTATAAGAGTGACGAAAACGATGCAGAAACGGCAAAATTTTAAGTGACGGCAAAGAACTTTAACATGAAACGTTATAAAATTATTGATCTTTCGAGTAAAGAGGAATGTTGACTGCAGATTTATTACAATAATTTCAAATGGCAGGTCCTTGGGCTAAGCAACATATATATACTGGGTATCCCTAAAACACCGACAACGCTTAGTATATTGTGCGGGACGGCAAACTGATCGGTTTCCAAGTCCGGAAATGCACGGTTTGGACGCTGGAGAGCGTCGTAGTCTGAAAACGAACGGCTGTGACAATTTGTTAACATTCGTTTTTGGCAGCTTAATACATAAGGTATGCAACCCTTTAGCCATCTGTGTACTGGGATGAACGACCTGAGCATAACAGTATACCTGCGCATGCGCTAAATCCCTCCATATAGACCTTGGTGCGCATCCTACTGTGTTACTTGTGCAGTTTCCAGTACAGTAAGGTTTTTAACAGCAGTACGACACGTACCAGTACACAGCTGCGGAAATGGTCGACATGAGCTCCAGCACACTTGGTGTTAACGTGCGGAATCATCTCAACGTCGCATATCCAAATCGATGGATTGGTATAGGTGGACCAGTTCCATGGCCAGCACGATCGCCAGTGAAGTTGTATGAAGAGTATGCTGTATGGCACTCCTGTAACGTCAGCAGAGGGCCTTATGCCTCGAGCCCATGGAACGATTGAAAACCTTCAAAGACAACCGCACGTATTGGGACATGTGCATAAGGCCCTGCAATGATGTAGGAGGTACATAGTTCGAAGTCAGTTTGAAATGTAGAGCGCTCGATGTTGGGTTTATTGAAATTTGAACGTACACCCATCTCACACTTCGATGCGCTACAGCGTACACACCGTACATTCCCGGACAGCGGTTCCTATTTAAAAACATATCAGTTTGTATATATTTATATTGTTTTGGCTTTATCTTCAAAATAAGCTAACAACACATTTTCACTATAACTAGTTTGTACGTTTGTTACCTTGAAACTTGGAAGAAACTTGTTGTATGCTATTTTGCACTGTGTCCTTGACTTCTGACAACAATTCTAATGTTACTCTTTCCGCTGTTTGTGAAATTCCGGCTGGTTCTTCAATCCATTATTAGTGCATTCAAACTATCCGCCATTACACCAACAATACAAGCGTCTTGAGTAATCTTCATATCTGCCAGGAAATCAAAGTTGGTAACTCTAGAGAGTTATACTTTTATACCACTCTGGTATAACTTGTTTCGTTTTAATTAATATTATTTACCGTTAAAGTGCTGCTTTACCTTCGATTGTCTAAAAACATGTTATTGTAACTAAGTAAAACATTTATTAGGTAAATAAAATTCATCTCAATTACTTTTCTATCATCACTTAGATTCATTGTCTGCAAGTTTAATTTAAGAAGCATACATTGAACATTTCATTTATTAATCTTCCATATCAGCCTAGTTAACTGATATATAATTCATTATGGAAATCATTTGTATTATGGCAATTATGCAAACCATCACCAGATCATTCGTTTATAAGCCCCCTCAAAATATTTGAAAATACTAACTTGCCTGCCTTTTCTTTACATTCTAAAACATTCATGCTAAAAATGCTTCAGCTGCCAGTAGGCAAGGATATAAACACATCTAGAACAAAAGATGCATTAGCTGCATAGGGAACATTGTGTTAATAAATGAACACAAAATGCATGTTTAATTCTCTATAACGCACGCCGGAACAATAATCTTTCATCTTCTAAGAGGCAGTCACAGTAACATGTCCCTAAACGTTAGGCTACCATTTCTACCTCAGTGGATTGTGGTGGCAGCCTTTCAACCTCGTCCGCTTCATCGACACGCCACACAGCTGATGGTGGTTGTGTTACTACCGAAACAATAAACATTAGCAACCAAACACGAATGTGTCAGAAAGCGAAATGCTCTGGAGCTTATGCTAGAAACAGGGGCGGTGATTTTTAACATTCTGTAACCAGAAGTTTAGCATTTTAATTTGTAAAGTTAGAATTATGTATAATTTATGTTTTCAATTTAGCATTTTATAGTATTTTGGTGGGGGGGGGGGACCATAACTGATAAGCAGGTAATGTCTTTTGACAAAACGATAATGTAAAATTAAAGTCGCATTTGTAAATTATTAATAGTGAAATACAATTGTATTGTGACAAAACGGCAATTCGACGAATTCCAGTTCCTGACACCAGTATGAGAAAACGACAGAAATCAGTCCAGTTATTTTTTAACACTTTATTGTCTTCTAAAGTTTTACGATACAAATACACACGTTTCGTCTCGTCGTTAACACAGTGCTATCACAACTTACTACTTTTACATCTTGTAACCTTGCTCAGTCGTTTCAGTGTTTTTCTTCACTTTCTCTGTCTCTCATACACTAACTACGAAGTTAGTATTGACCCGTATTGAATCTTCTAACGACGCACCGACACCCGCTCAGCTTCTCACACTCACACTGAGAGACTCGTGTCTGTAACTGTAACTAGCTAACTGCTCTGCTGTTACCTCGCCTCCTTATATAGAGGGGGTGACGTCACACGGACCTTTCTTGATCTCCACACGCACGCCGGCTACCACGTGGCCAGATCTTTCTCGAAAGTTCTGGAGAAAGCCCTTTTGTGTAGCCGATTCCTTGCTGTTAATCACGTACACAAAAATAGTTGTGCGAGGCAGCCTGATCTTGAATGTCTTTGCCCGCTCGCCGGCCCGGCATGTGGTGTGAAATACCTTGGTTCTTTGTTGTACTCCGAGCCACCACAATATAAAGTAAACTGTGCCTTTTTTAAGTTACTAGCAACAAAGAGAAAACTAGAATTGCTACAGGCTGAAGTATAACACACAATAAAAGAGAGATTCTGATGTAAAGCCAAAATAATAAAAAGACAATAGAGAAAGACAAGTCCTGCAAGCTTCTTAATCAGTAACACTGTTCAATGAAATCATGGAACAGGCCTTAACATTTTGTTTTGTCATTCCTGTTCCCCTGCAATTATAATTAATTGTACTTACTGAAATATTGTTCAGCACCTACGTTACAGATAGGACCCCAAATACATTGCAAATCTGCTTAAGCAAAACCTGGGTTTTCAGCTAACAGAGAGTAGCATTTGCACATTTATTTTCTTGCATAGTTAGGGATGAATTCACATACCATTAACGGCTCCATAAACTGAGATTTTTCTTTTGCTCTCACTTAAATCTTCAAACCTATTAAAGCGGTGATAGGACTGAAAAGTTTGCCAATTACTTGGGAAAGAAAGAACAATGATTCTCGCATTTTCTTCCACGTGTCCGCTCAACCTTTCGTTGCACTTAAGCAAACATTTCATAAACATGTTTCCTTTTACTTTTTCCATTTTAATTTTAAAATGAGTCAGAATGGGAATATATTTCATCCATATATTTACATAGCATTGTAGTATAACGTTTCGCACTTTGAGTCCATTTCGCATATCATTGCATATCCAAACATATTTAACAGTGTTTTATATGTCCTGAAAAAAGAAGATACAAGAGTTCAAGACTATCAGGATTTCGCGCTGCATCGCATTTGCAAAATTCATCATCCCAAAATATCAAGCGTGCCCTGATTTTGACTGCGATACCATTTACTATTTGCATTATGTCAAGTTTAAGCACCTATACATAAGTATTTTTCAGGTATAGCACTCACACACCTGTGGGTAAATTTGCCCCAGCAGCGCTTTAAGTTATAAATGAGACAAAAACAAAGCCACTGAAGTCATAATGTAAAATAATTTACATTCATTTTGGTACGTCGCTTTAGTATCAACTAAACATTTAAAGGTGCACTTTTACTGTAGAAATCATATGACTAGTCATGTTAACATCTATCTAAAAATCATTCCGAAAGTATGATTAACGATTTTTAAAACCTACTACCAATTCGTTATTATTTGCATATTTAAAACCCCAATGGAGGCTTATGTTGGATGAGGCATATTTTGGATTTAACATGCAATTTACAAGACATTTCAAGTTGTTTTAATGGCAAAGCTTGGACATTATGAATGCAAAATTTGATTAGATTTGAGGTTTTCGAAATGGCATACAGCAAAGCCGAGCATTATTTTAGCCCCATAGATAGTCATTTATTAACAGTTGCAAGGTGACAGAAACAAATCTTGCAGAGAAAGTGGAATAAAACAGCGATTTTTTACAGAATTAAATGCCTCAGATTTCTAACAAGAAAACCTCTTTGTCGCCTTCTCAAATTTAGACGTTTACGCGCATAAAGTACCGCTGCAAACTGGCAGATGGCTCTACTTACCCTATGGATTGTTTCCTCGAAACTGTTCCCCGTCCCCCCGTTCATTTGAATGAATCGAAGGCGGTCGTAGTCTCTCGGGTCAACTATAGATGGCAGCATGCTCTCTACTACGCTGTCCGGCGTTCCCACCTGAAACAGTCAAATATTTCAGGTTTCAAAGTTTGCAAGAATTTCGAGTGTTGTGTTTAGTCTTGAGGCGGCGCCCTGGCCGAGTGGTTAGACTGCTTGCCTACCACCTAGGCGGACCGGGTTCGATCCCAGGGACCCGCATGTGATATTCGTGGTGGACGAAGTGGTGTCTGGGCGGGTTTTCTCCGGGTTCTCCGGTTTCCCCCGCCACTCATTCTACCAATTGCTCCACAATCACCTTTCCATTCATCGATTTCGTCTGCATTTTGTACCATCCTCTGCTTCACTCTGGTGCTTGGCTGACCACCCGCTTCCAGGTCTTCGATCTGTGTGCTCCCCGACAGGCGTCTGACCCTAGGCACTGGCTTGTAAGTCCTACATAAGGGGAGGATAATGAAATAAAGAAAGAAAGTGTTTAGTCTTTATTGTAACGCTCATAAGATTAAAATTATGTCTTGCATGATTTTGGACCAAACAGCTTAAAATGATTAATAAAGCACATTTGATTTAGGTTTGGTACAAGAATACTGTTATAACTTGATTCAATAAAACAGGCGTATTTATTACAATCCAAAAATTGGATGGTGAGCGTTTCATTGGAAATACACGTTTTGAGAGGTCCTCTGAATGCAAAAGGACTATTTTTTACAACAAATACCGTGAATTGTCCTCTCTGAAGAGATAAATATAAAATTCGGATGTTTGCCAAATTACATAATCCTGTCAGGCACACTTACGTTTCAAGTAATTATCCTTATATCAAAATACACTTTGCTGGAAAGTACATTATTCTTTTTTTTTTTTTTTTTTTTTTTTTTTTTTTTTTAATTTTCTTCAAATTACTAAATATTGTTGTTTATGAAACATGATACACTTGCTTGCCGCAATATGTGTATTACTTGAATTTGATAGTAAACAGACTGTGGAGTATCTTCATTCTCAATTTTTAGGATTAGGAAACTATAAAAAGTGTACACAGACTTATAAATTGGAAAACATGTCAATTATTATTGTCTTTTCTTTACGTTGCATTAGTTGATTACGAAATATTCACAGCTTTTTTTTTCTTTCATTTTCAATATTTTAAGCACTAGGTTTTTGAAATATTAAGGATCGTTGTTCTGTTTCTCATGAAGTGTTATAAGGAGTATTTATCATCATGGCTGACATTCTCGCCTATTTTTAAACAGTTGACGGTTTTCTCAGCCCCTTTATACCTACAGAAATATATATTTTAATACTATATTACTTAATACTGAGGAGTATTTCTCACGGTTAATAAAAACCGAGGTATAAAAATAAGCTTATGTGTGATTGATTTGTGAAGTAACTATGCAAATAAATATGAATGGGTAGAGCAAATCACATGATAGTTTAAATAAGACTTTTAAGTGGATTTTCTGTATTCCTTTTCTCTCAGTACAAGATCTGTATCGATTCGATCTAAATGGATACAGAGTCGAGCTTTTAACAGGCAGTTTCGCAACATATTATTCAAGTTAAATTTGTGCTGATCACCGAAAATGTTTATCTGATAATTTGCAACTTTGTCTTTTAATGCAATGAACGTAGGGTAAGAATTGTTCGTAAGGATACTTCATGACCTCTTAGTTTCTTCCTTTCATCATTCTCTAAGAGCGTCCAAAAATATTTCGAGTGATAGATATCGAAAATAATGAGACACACATGAAGTGCAACTTGCTCTGATGTAGTGAAATTGTCGTAAACTCTTTCCTATCTGGAGAAACCGTCCAAATACATTTGGTCTACTTATTCAAATGTTTCCTCTGCCATTTTATTATCAGTTTCACGGGGATTGCAGCAAGTATATATTTAATTCCGCTGCGTTTTTCTTGCATATGGTATATAATCATTGGGAAGTGTCCGCTCAAGTTGAGCAGTAATGCATAGTTTAGCCTTTACTATCGTCCTTCATTGTTTTTGTTCTCTTCTTGCACTCTACAATGTATGTGGTACTTCCCGCACTTTTGATCATATAACACATACTTGCAGTCTTCAGTCGGCTCATGGTGTGTTTTGTTTGTTGTACATATTTTGTGGCGAAACCCATATATTACGAGTCCTGTAACGTGTCTCTTTGGCCCAGTTTTCTTTCAGCATGGCTAATGTAATGGAGAAATTGTATTTCTCTCTTCTTTCTGTCCCAGATGTTTACCATTTCCTTATATGATCTATGGATGACAGCAAGTTTTTCAATCTGATATACTCTATGAAGCAGATCTCCCTCAAGAGTTCATATACCATCCGGGATGGCGCCGTTCTTCCTACTCTTAGTATCCGTTTCATAAACATTGTTTTCACTTTCTCATATAATCTCTATTCCATATGTTGCAACTGCTGCCACTGTCATTCTGAATAGCTTCATTGTTGTGTTTGTCGATAGATTGGCAATGTTTGGGATTTCGTACGAGGCTCTGATGGCTGCTGCTGCTCTCTCGAGTGTGTTCTCCGAAGGATGTTGTTTGCATTGTAATTGATATTTATATTTCCCCACTACTTGGAGTGGCTCATTGTACAGTGTTACTATATATTTGGGTGAGGACTTCCTTCCTTTTCTGAAGCTCATTTGCATTGTCTTCGCTTTGTTCATCTCTAGGTCGTTCTCGTCTGCACATAAGACCTATAATAACGTTTTAAAGTAATATGACTCTCCACCTATTATAATACATGGTACACCACAGATAAAGTATGCATTATCAACAGGAAATTTTAATTATTTTCTCTACTTTATATACCACCTTGGTAAATATATGTATAAGAAAATTTTATAATTAGGCATTATGAATAAAGAATAGGACTTAACATACTGATCATACTACTTAGCATAGTATACCTTTGTCAGCCATGAGCAAACGGTTTATATTACAAATATGGTAGGTTCGATAAAATGACTAATTTTCAAATATTCTGAGATGTCATACCGCAGCAGGCTTCAACTTGATAAGATAAACTTACAGCGGCGAATAGTTCGGAAGTGATTAATGGCACGAAAGATATTTTAATTCGTGTTACTTTTTCCTGCAATAAGATGACGTCCATCTCTTTCTGACGCATAACGTTTTATTAAACTAATGATGCTTCACTACATATAAATTGAAAATTAAAACAATGAACTTCACATGACATACCAATAACTCGAATATATTATATTTTATCTAAACGCTTAATGTACTCGCATATGAGAAAATAATAGCTTTAACGAAATATTTCCCATTAAAAGGATTGTTTTTAGGGTAAGGGGAATTCTTTAAATACTCCAACTAATAAGGAATTGGTATTTTCTTCTCATTTCCGAGTTATTATATTCACATATACACACACATTTTTTTTCAGGCTTCAAAATCAACGCTTCCGGTGAAATCTCGATAACTAATTTTTGGCTCGAATGAAATATTATTTCCACCTTAAGTGACATGAATTCATTGCGTTTTAAGTATAAGGGTAAATAAGTCTTTTATTACCTAAAATGAAAGTAGGCACGTTGAAAATAAGGCGATACACAGCTAAACAATTGTTTCAGAGTCCAGCCCGAAAGGAAATGTTCCTGTTTATATGAAACTGAAATAGTGCAATCACAATACACCAAAGGTTCAATCACTGGCAACCGCATGTGGGATTCATGGTGGACGAAGCGGCGCTGGGGTGGGTTTTCTCCGGGTTCTCCGGTTTCCCCCACCATCTGATTCCACCGGTGCACCATCTTCATTCCATGTATCATCAGTGTCACCACCTGCGGTGCCGTAGTAGTAAAAGCAGGCGTTAAACACTACAAAAAATCACAATACATATTTCCGCTCTGCACCAGAACCGAGACATTGGTAACGCGTAGTATGACATTTATCAGCACAAGAGAGAACTAAATACTGAGCTTAACATTTGTATTTGCTTTCTGCTGAATCAAAGATTATAGAAGAAACTGTCTTAAACGTGTATAAGTATTATTACGTTCTATACCACTACATAAATATTAGGTAGATTAAACATTTTGACATGGAGATTTCGCCGGAAATACCTGTTTTGTGGTTCCATCAATAAAAATAATTTTTAAAAAAAGATGTGTGTGTGTGTGTGTGTGTGTGTGTGTGTGTGTGTGTGTGTGTGTGTGTGTGTGTGTGTGTGTGTGTGAACAGCATAACTGAAAAACAAAAATTCGAATAAACACCAAACTTGGTATTTAAATTCACCATCTGCCAAAGATACAATACGAGGATTTTTCAAGCAAATTCCTCCTCCCTAACTACCATTTACATGGAATATTTTTCAAAAATTTTGATTTTCTCAAAAACAGAACTAACGATTTTGATTAAAATATTACACATTAAAGCTATTTACGTTAAAAAGTAAATGTAAATACATTTTGAGTTCTTTGGGAATAGCTGTAAAGTCCTCGTGATGCGGAAGGTTTTTGTAGCCTTTGTATAACTGGTGTACGATAAGTCACAGATGAGGACGTACCACACCAAAAATGTAGTTACGTAATTTATTTTAACTTTTTTTGTCACATAACATTTCTGAAATATCAGTTATTAATGGGTCGAATTGATCAACACTTCGTAATTATTTTAAAGTCCGTCGATTTTCAGTTGTTTCTTGCAAGTGCATGGGAAAAGTGTGGAAGTGTGGACCATCGTAGGTAATAGAGTCGAGTTTTTAAACACGACTATTGTTATTTCCTTTGTATCTATAACAGAATGTGTAGTGTAGCTATGTCTGCAACGGTTTATCTCAATTAAAATGAGGTTTGCAAGTGTTCCTAAGGAAATATTTTACTCCCACTATTAAACGATAGAAGGCAGAGAAAATTATGTGAATGTAGCACGTGAGAGTTTTCATCTACTTTCACCTAAAGTATTTTCTGTGATACTGAACAATGGTTTTCTTGTTAAACGCCATTGTCTTTAGCAGGAATCCTTTGTTATTTTATCGTACGAGCCAACGGAAAGCGGCTGTTATTGGCACAGAACTTTCTAACTGGATCTAGGAAGAATTATGGAAAGAGATACAACCGGGTGTGTTATGTGAGTGTTTTATTGCCAGAAGATAAACAAATGAAACTGAAAATGCTGTGACTTCACACATTTCTTCTTTTACATTCCAGTTTGGTTCTTCCTCCCTTCCTTGGTTTTGCCTTTTTGTTCTTTATTTTATCTTTTTGTTTCCTCCCTCCATCCTTCAGCGTTTTTGTGCGCATCCTCCTGCTTTATTTATTCCAGAGCCGTTCTTCCTGTATTCTTCCTGTTATCTCTTTTGTTTGTATCTCCTTATTCCTTTCTGTTCTGTGTAAAACCTCCCTCTCCCGGCTCTGCCACTGTTAACCCCCTAGTTTACTACAAGATTGATAGTTTTTCAGCATGATAAGATCCGCACACGAAATTTCCTCGCCACCCAGAATCGATCGAGGAAAACCACGATAAACCCTCTTGCACGGCCTACAAATAGAATCCGCTCTTTCCGTGATCACTGAATTGGGCTATCAAACACGTCACGAAAGGGTTGTTTTTCATCTCGAAGTGGATTAAGAAACGCCGCTAAAATGTGCATTACAGCATTTCGGAAGCCAATCTGGAGAAATATGCTTACAAAGCGGTACAAGGAGGTGGAGCATTTTGTGTATCATTATGCGACAGCAGCTGGCAGTATATCCATGGTTACTTAACATCGGTTTTAATCTATGCTGCACCTGAATTCCCTTTAACTTATATCGGCAAAGAGGAAATTCATGAACAAAATCACCTTTCGACAACACATGTCACTGCTACCCTTCTAAATAACTCTAAATACTAGTACACGCGTACACGCATGCACACACAAACCTTTTTCTCAGTATAATAAACGTTAATTTTCAATCAATAGTAAATTGAGCATCAGATAGATTCTAGGACTAGTAGGTAGAACATTCCAAAATACGACTGTGACAGACTTAGCAATAGCATACACATTTATATTCTTAACTTACTTCCTGTATGTGTTCTACATCATTGGAAGACACAACAACTTCCAAATTTCGCACAATATCCGTTATAGATATCTTTAGCTGTGCCAAGATATGGGAATCTGATATTTTAGTTCCATTTTTACGTTTTACTTGCTTCATTCGCCTAAAAAGTTGCTCGTAAGTATATGTTGAGGCAACCATTGCCAATGTATGGTCGCTAAATGCCCTAAGACAAAGATATTTATTTATAGAAGCAAGTTAAAATACTTAGATTCCAAAGCACTCTTTACAAATAGTTTTAATAATACTTTTAGACGGCGACATCACTCCGTTACAATTCATCACTATTTGTTACGAGAACGATACATTCACGGCAAGTGAAGGGGTGAGTCGGTTGGTACAAAGTCCACGCGACACGCAGGGAGGGTGAGCCAAGGTTGGCTCATGAGCCTGCGTTTGGACATGGCTTTCTTATGGATACCTTCACATTGTGACAGAACTGATAATTAGGGAGCGGATTTTTCTGTGGTAAAATAAGTTAAAATATTAATTTTTGTGTGCTAAGAACGTTAAAATATTTCGTAAAAATGTCAAAATATTTGGTAAATTTGTTAAAATATTTTACTAATATTCACAGAAATGAGAGAAAATTATTAATTTATTATTGTTAGAGATACCACCCGTAAATGTATAGCAACTCCTGGCATGTTCCCTTAAAATTGCAGTGGACAACAAAAGTCTTGTCCAAATTGTCCATCACGAATGCGGGCCGATTGTCTCTAAAAGCGTTTTATGTTGTGGAAATAATCTTTCCACATCACAGGATATCAGACGTGCATATTTAAACAAAGGGAAGTCACTAACACTCACACACTCTAAATCACCTAATTGTTACCTTCCATGATTTGAGCCACTCTACACAGTTTTTGAACATCACTGTTTTTCTCAAACAAATTTTTAAGTTTGTCTTTTAACCAAGTGTCCCATCAAGTGACCACTTGCGCAGGGGGAACAGAAATATTGTTTTGTTTTTTTTCCTCTCTCTCTCTCTCTCTCTCTCTCTCTCTCTCTCTCTCTCTCTCTCTGAAGAGATCAATCCCCAATGTTGATTTAAGAAATATTTTTTCTCATTTGATACAAGCCTAACCACGTTGGGATATAGGAGTGTGATACATTCACATAATCTATAAAGAGCATGAACTACACAAGTGACAGGAATTAATTTAGGAAAACTCACAGAAAGGACTTCACCTACTTTTATCATGTTTGGTGCTGCATCTGTGAGAAAGAGTAATACGTTGTCGTATTTTATACCATTTGGCCAGGTCTTGTGTATAGTTTCATTGAATAACCTCATAATCGTTATATTATTTGTTCCAGATAGTTCTTTACATGCCACTAAATACGACTGCTCATTATTTCGCCAGTTTTCACTACACCGACAACGACATTTCCTATTTTTCTGAAACTTGCACCTTGAGTTTCATTGATGCTGACCCATAGTTTTTCATTTTCACACGCTGCCCTATGTTTTTTCAAAGGTTCATCATAGCACTTAGGAACGGAGTTCTTTCTATATGTTAATTCTTCAGGAGGCTCAATATTGATATATTTAGTTAGAAAGTTCCTAAGTTGAAATTATTTACTTTTTGAGTGGTATGTCGGCTGAAACAAATGCTTTAAATAATGATATAAATAATACTGGGAACACCTCAATTGTCCTACACTGGAAGAAGCCGGTTCACTTATCAATAACTGTCGTGGATTCAGACGAGTCGCAGCAGCAATATGTATATTTCCAGATAAATGTTGAGTGACTTGTGAACCCTGGTTGTCCGTGGTAAATATGTTTTTAAATTCGTCTACGCATTGCTGAAGACGCGATTTAGCAATTGATTTAACTTTCCGTATGCTTTCAAGGCGCAGAGATTACACGGAACACTTATACATAAGAACTGAAGAAGCAACGCGGTGCCAGTCTTAGTGTTGCCAAAAGTATTTAACAAAATTTCGCCCGATTCATTAAGAAAGTCGTAAAAATTAAGCTTACTTTAAAATTGTGAAGCTTTCTGGCACCTAGAGTAGTCCTAAACAACTAAAGATGTGCATTTTCAAAGGATTCTTATAATTTGACTCTGCGTAAGTAAAATAATTACTGCCGGACTTAAAATTTTATTGTATAAGTTTCATTCCCATTACCACTGTTGTGGCTGAAGAATACCTTCTTCGTCCTTTCCTCGAGCCACTTTCAGGAATCCTGTCATTGAAAATATTTTTCAGTGAAAACTCACAGACACTCGCCACTGACATTCTCCAATAATACATGTATCCCTTAGTGATTGTAGAAAAAATTCGGAGAATTTAGGATGTGTATGACTTAAACAAATGCTGGGAGAAAGAAACTGCATCTTTCAAACAATGGATATATTTAAAAAATAAAAAAAAAAAAATTGATGTGTTACACTCACATGACTTTCTCTACTCTTGTACTAACATTGCATATATGCTTGTAGGTGCAAGAGGAATGTATGAATACAGTAGGCGCTGGTCGATATATGAAGTCTTTCAAATTGCGTTTTCTTTGCACGGCTAAGATATAAAAATGAATAACGATCTTCCATTTGTGGAAAGTGTAAGTATTGTAAAACTAACACAAATAACAAGAAATATCTCCGAAATGGTTCACTTTACAAAAAATGCATTTGGACATAAACTGTGTGTTGTAACGATATCTACAATGTTCAGATTAATCTCAAGCCATGATTGAGTGGACATTTGTTCAAGATTGGATTAATGACTTCCCCACAGTGCTGTTTATGTAAAAAAAATGACTTAATGAACATTGATCACCTAATTGTATTTGAAATTCTCCAAAATCAAGAAGATCTAGTCTCTAAATATTGGGAGGCAAGAAGAATGATTTTATCAAATTCTGAGCATTAGACACACACACATTTTTGTAGAGTAAGACAGTGTGTCTCTTACGGTTTATCAGTTATGCAAAAGTCATCGAGAGTAAACGGGACTACATGGGCTATGGCGAGAAAATTCAAAATATACATTTCATTTTCCATAAAAATATCTTTAACGTATGGCATTTTAATTAAAATCGTTAGAGCCATTTTTGAGAAAATAAGAATTTGGACAAATTTTCCACGTAAAGAGTAGTTTAAGGTGGAGGAATTTTCTTCAAAATATTCATGTCGCACCCTTGAAAGATATTAAACGTATATACCAAATTTGGTTTTTAACTCACTTTGAGTTATGCTGTTCACAGACAGACAGTCAGACAGACAGTCAGACAGACAGACAGACAGTCAGACAGTCAGACAGTCAGACAGACAGACAGTCAGACAGTCAGACAGACAGACAGACACGCGCGGACCTTATTCTAAAACTGCTTCCTTTTTGTGGATTTAGGGGACCTCAAACATATATTTCCGGTGAAATATCGACATCGAAATTTGGGGTTGAATACAACACTTTCCCTACTTACTATAAGGTGGTAGAGAAAGTAAAAATACCTCACGTCATGTACAGTGTTTTCTGCTCCATATGAAACTGCAAAGCAGCATTACCATAAAAGTAATAATTGGCAGAAATATTTTAGTAGCTCAAAAATTCGCAAATCGCCTTCCTAAAAAATTTGTCGTAGAAAGGAGTCTTTAGTAGCCCAATCTGCGACTTTTCACTCAATCTGGCAACACTAGCGGGTCTGTATGCATCATTCACACTCTTTATCCCAAGCACTTGGTCTAGCAGTATAAACATATATGGAATATAATATGCATATAGCAGTGAAGGAATAACCAGGGTGCCAGCAAGTTTGTTTATGATGGCCTAATCTATTCGATTTACCTTAGGCACCATGATATGGTGAACATTCTCTGATACTTGTGATGCAATACAAGTAAATCGTAAATAAATCGTATTTGTTTATAATAGCACAAATTTAAAATTGTGCGGATAAATAATAGAAAACAATCAAAGATTAATTCAAATGTATGTATTTAGGAGATTATCTGAAAATATGTATATACACATTTTTTCTTCAAAATGTGCATTTTTATGTGAAATAAGATTTCATATTTATGCTCATGATCTCTTATTCAGAGTTTTCACCTTTTTGTAGGCATATATGTGTTTGCAGAAAAAATATTTATTTACCTACGAATCCGCTCCTTACTGACAATGAAGTGGCAGACCATGTGGTAAAGAAAAGCATACATAGATAATTAATCCAGAACATCCATACTCCTCACACAGATTTACTGCGATTCTTAAAGATTAACAAGCTTTGGACCACACACTGCAATGAAAGCGGCTAGGGACTTCTAGATGAATAAATGCCATCTATACAGGTGTCCCAAAAGCACCGACAAAGCTTAGTATGTTGTGCGGGATGGCAAACTGATCGGTTTTCAAGAAGGACCACCTGTCTGAAAATGCATGGTTTGGGCGCTGTAGGTTATTGAAGTGTGAGACGGTGTGCGTTCACATTTCGTCAATTAACCCAATATGAGTAGCCCATCGAACTGTCTACAAGACAAACGGTCTTCGAACCGTGTACCTCTTACGTCATTGCAGAGCCTATATCGGAGGTGGTGAGCCTCATGCACATGATCCAATACGTGCGGTTGTCTTTGGAGAGTTTCAATCGTTCCGTGAACTCGAGCAATAAGGTCCCCCACTGACGTTACAGGAGTGCCATACACCATACTCTTCATACAACCGCATAGCAAATAGTCGAGAGGTGTCAGATCTGGCGACCATGCTGGCCATGGAACTGGTACACATCTACCAATCCATCGATTTGGATATGCGACGTTGGGGTAATTGCGCAATTTTACATCAAAGTGTGCTGGAGCTCATGCTGGCCATCACCGTAGCTGTGTACTGGCACGTGTTGCACTGTTGTTAAAAAACGTTACGTACTGGAAACTACACAAGTAACGTAGTAGCATTGCACCAAGGATTCTAAGGAGGAATGTAGCGCATGCGCAGGAATGTTATTAGGCGCAGGTCGTTCATCTGCAATTCACAGATGGCCAAATGTTTGCATACCTTCCGTATTAAGATACCAAAACGAATGTTAACAAATTGTCACAACCGTTCGTTCTCAAACTTCGACGCTCCCCAGCGCTCAAACCGTGCATTTTCAAACAGGTAATCCTCCTTGAAAACTGATCAGTTTGCTATCCCGCACAACATTTTTTTTTGGGGGGGGGGGCGGAGGGTGGGACACCTTGTATACAAGTTACAAAGAAGAGATTAAGTTTAATTGACAAGATTAAGAATTAGACACAAAATAGCTCACTCCTATCTGATATACAAAGAAGAGCCGCCAGAATGGAGCTCCTATAGAACACTCCTAACAGTAAATCACATTCTCAAATAATGGATCACGTAAGCACATTTAGGAAGACAAACATAATATCATAAATTACCATTACTCTGAAAATATACAACGTTCTTTCGTGATACTATTCGTTACGTATTGTGACTTTTTGGTGTGGGTGTGAAGTAAAGTAGACAGATGTAGTCGAGATAAAGAAACACTTTTATTTCCGTAAACAGTAACTTGTACACTCGTTGCAACAGCAAGAAAGTCTTTTCCGATTCTCCAACAGCACGGCTCCGAACTCGTAACACAAAGAACTAACTCTTCTCCGTCGGCACGACTCCTCAACCTTCACATACGTCTGACTGCCTCTTCTCACACTTTACCGCTATTTATATCTCCCAGGCACTATTCTGGAAGCTTCAGGAACGTTCACTTATTGCGGTGAGATACAAAGTAGAAGATTCCAGTAGCCTCTATCCTTTTCTCTCTTTCGGCAAGCGCCCCAACAATGCGGTCATTCTCTATCTCTTTCCTTCGGCTCCTTTGCGGTAGTGCCGACAATAATGCGATGGGTGTGTTACGCCTCCTTTTGCGTTCTACTTACACCTACTACCTTTCCCTTTCTCTTTCCTTAATAACGTATTCCGCAGGATCGTGACAGAATACTACCAAGTAACACAACAAACTACAGCATAACATAACATTTATTATAATGAAAAGTGTTAAACATTAGCAAGCAATTAGTAAAGACAACAATAATTTTAAAAATGAATTCTGTTACATAATAACCTATAAATATTAAAATGAAACTACAAATTTGATAATGGACGCTGTTAAATATTAACATGAAAATTCTAAAATGAAAACAAGAACCTTTCCTACATTTGAAATCAGAAAATTACAGAGAAAATACTAACTGGAAATCTTGCGTACAGTCTGTGACAATCTCCACCTATACCGAGTTGCTCTCCGGTTTACTGATAAAGGGCCTCATACCGAGCAATCCCCCTTTATTAACTGTCCCTCTGGAGTTTTCCCACTCCTACAAAGTATTATTAACTAAACTGATACTCATCCCGATATCGGCACTAGAAGATCTAGGATGTACGGAGAACTTTCAGCCTGGAATAGCCACGCCCTGGTCGACAGTGTACAACGGTGTCCTCTGGTTTCACAGCCATTCATCGAAGCCTCCTTTGCACATAGGCGACGTCTCTTACCAGCCTTAACTGGCACAATCACCTCAGAAGTCCATACCGCTCCTTTGCCAAAGGGAACCACATGCACCAAGTCGAATTACGTGTAACTAGCAGGATTAGGCTTATGCGCCTGTCCTGCATTTCCCACGACTGATCGCCGTGCCAACCACTTGCACTGGTGCCCGGGTTCTACTTCCCCTTGCTGATGGCTCACCCACACCTGGTCACATCTCACGGTAGACTCTCAACCACACACTCTCCACGCAGTAGAAACCCATAGGCAACCGGCTTTTGTCTCTGACGTCATCTCAAGCTGTTCCATCTTTTGCCGGCCACCCTCTCTTTTTGGCTCTTGAAACTGCCGTTCGTGCTCCCCCCCAATTAATCCGTTACAGGTGACACTGCTGTTGTCGGCAATTAGATGCGGCGGGCGCGGTGACAGTATTTTAAAAATAGTTCTATGTATATATAGAACGCAAATGTAACACTTTACTTTTTTCTTTTTTCTTTTTTTGTTATTAACGTCCTCCAACGCAGTGTCATATCGGACGGTGAATGAATGAAATGGGGGAAATGATTCTCAAATGAGCCCGAGGTCCATAGAGCTTTAAGTTACCCGACATTCTTCTTCTCAGGATAAGGAAAACCTCGGAAAAAACCTTATTCGGCCAACTTACCTTAAGCGAGATTTGAACTCGCGACCTCTTGGACGTAAAACAGACACGTTACCACCACGCTACAGAGGTGGGCAACACCTTACTTCGTAATCCTTAATGATTTTTCACGATATTATAATTAGCTATGTAATATTCTATATAGGTATGTCTTAGCAATAGTCTTTGTTGTTCTATTATTTTAGTGCTGTGATATTGTGGTTTAAAAAAAAAACATTGACTTCTGCAGCCTTGCAGGAAGAACTACAGGGTAAAATTTTAAATTTTACCTAGGGGTATACATCCAGAATGGGGCGAATTAAAGGAACAAAATATCATCTAGTAACTTAAATCTAATAATTAGTTACTTTAGGGCTGATCATAGTTTCAAAATAGGTACCTATATGTTACACACTGTATACGCAATTTTAGAATGTTGTTTTAAACGCATGACTATTTTTAAAAGCAAATAAATACTGTAAACTATGCGTGGGGATCACATAGATGTTTTGTTATCAGACTTTGAGGCTTTAACAACAGTATGTGGTTGTAATCGTTCTATTTAGATCAGTGTTTAAAATTATGAAAGAAATGGCGAGTGGTTTGGTCTGGAAAAGAAAAGGCGTTAATATCGTTTAGGTAGAGGGAGGAAGGTTCCAGAACGTTTTGCATCTTCTGGAGAAAACGACATTGGGTCTAAAAGAAATTAGTATGGGAGAGATATTAAGGAAAGGAAACATGTTACACAGGGATCTCTAGAAGCAAGTAAGGCAAAGAGTAGAAAACATAGAAAGACCAGAAACTAAAGCTAGATTTATAGTTAAAAATCCATAAGGCTGTACAGAAATTTGAAACAATAATGTATGTATGTAATGTATGTAACAAGCATCAGAGAGAAGATGCTCGGGTGAGATTTGGGGTGGTAAATTTAAAGGAGCCCAGGATGATGTAAGGGAAAGTACACATCAGTAGGGTATATATAGCGACTCTGCCCCACTTAGCATAAATATCCCATTAATCAAATCCTGTCAGGCCCCCCCCTCCCCCTCCCCCTCCCCCTCCACCCCCACATGTGGGAATTTCCAAAAGGTAATAGCGACTCTGCCCCACTTAGCATAATTTCCCCATTAATAATCCGCCCCCCTCACACTCCTCTCCCTCCCCCCCCCTTAAGTGACATGGGTATTTCTTTGGACACGTGGGAATTCCGAAAACAGAGAGGGTGGATGGTCTGTCGCGATCAGGATGACAAAGGAAGGATAATTAATGACCCCCGTCCCCCCCGACCCTCCTATTCTAGTGTCTGCATGTGTTTTCGAAAGAAGAACGTGAGGGTAAGAAACCCTACAATGAATGGCCCCTTACAGATCTTGATATATTTATGTGACAGTTGGAAATGTTTCCCTCGGACAGTTTTTGAAAAGAACACGATACAACTTGCAACGGTGAGCATAGAGGATGACAAAGGAAGGGTAATTAATGACCCCCCGTCCCCCCCTGACCCTCCTATTCTAGTGTCTGCATGTGTTTTCGAAAGAAGAACGTGAGGGTAAGAAACCCTACAATGAATGGCCCCTTTCAGATCTTGATATATTTATGTGACAGTTGGAAATGTTCCCCTCTGACAGTTTTGAAAAGAACAAGATTCAACTTGGAACGGCGAGCATAGACATACACATTTTCCTGTCTGAACAGGCCTAGTGTTTTTCTCTTAACATAACAGCCAAAGATCGCCCACCTGCAGGAAGAAATCTTTTCAATAGCGAAAGAATACTTCTGCATTGACACGAGGACCACCCATGTGGTCCCCCACTGCGAGGGTTTCCCTGCCTTCCCTCATAATGACCGTTTGGCGTTGAATGGCCGTCCAACCCCCCCAACACTTCAATGCGTTCTTGCTACAAGTGGGGACTATCTCTCACGCTTTACAGTCACATGACAGTCCCTACTCAGTCTTCTTTCACAAGGATTCTCTACTCAACTACCCCTCACGTTTTTACATTCACATGACATTCCCTACTCAGTCTTCTACAAACATTTCTTACCAGCTCTTATGCCTATATCTTCATCGTGCTAGTTGAAATAAGCATTTGTACAAATTATCCTATTACTTATTTCGGTGAGATTCGGGATACTTCTTGAGGCTTTTACATTCACAAGGCTTTATCGGTCCACTTTTCCTGTGTCATGTTTTCTAGTTTTTGTTCTTTATTTATCTATTTTGTTTATTTTGGATTCCTTATGGACTTCAATGATGTCCCGCACAATCAACGCAAGCACTATCTCACGATCTTTTACGCTCATAGAGTTCTCTCTACACACGTTTCTTACTGTGACATGATTGTTTGCATTCTGTTAATCCTCATGAAAATACTGGCTTATACTCGCATTTAATTTCAGTATTATTCTATAAATAACGGTATTTTATACTTGCAACATTCATTTTGTGTATAGTATCATGTTCGACGATCAGAGAGGCTGTTTCTCGTTTCTTTCAAGCAAATTTAAGCTTTGACAACATGTTACTTAAGCTGAAAATATTGTCTCGTCTGTTACCCTCACGCAACTTTCTCTACTCTTGCCCTAACAATTAATACAAAATGTTATTTGCACTAACATCTTCGTGTTAGCTGAGATAAACGTTTTCACAAATTATCTCTCTGCTTATTTCCTTTTATGTGCAAGGAGGTATATTAGAGTAAGGAAGGATTTGTGTACTGATCAAAAGCTACATGCAATTCTACTGAAAAAGCATTCACAAGGGAATTTTTTTGGGTCCATCCACATCTCTTGACTTCGCATTTGTTTATGTTCCCAAAACTCAACTAAAATCATGGAAATATCTCCAAAAAATCCTACAGGCACACACACATACTCACACGTAAACACACACACACACACACACACACACATACACCCCCGCACACATGCACACACACACACACCTACACACATGAATGCACAACCACACACACACACACACACACACAAACAGACATACATACGCGCAAACACACGCACAAAACCGCATAAGCTTCATTTATAATTTCCTTAAATTAAGGACTTTATGTTAGCCAATGCATCACTTTTCACAAGGATACTCTACTCAGTTTTCTTTGTGAAATATCCGGTGTGTTTAAGAGGACACTTATTTATACATTTATTTTCTTGTTTATAGTATCTTACGAGATTACTATGCTTGTTAATCCTAGCAAGTAATATTTTTTAAATCGCACCAAAGAATAACGATACCACAATGCAGGAACAGTAAGCATCCCGACGAACGTAGCTGAATCATTGAACCATCAGCAATACAGGTTATTATTGGTGTTACATCATAAAATAGAAGCAAAATTGCATAAGGACGCATTTTCAAAGTAATGGACATATTTCAGACACTAAGTAATATCTCGCCTTATTATTAGTTTCTTTATTGACAAATTCGAGAGTTCTGGTCAAAGTAATTACTGGAATAACCTTCAATCTTACAGAAAATTCTTTTGACTTCATTTCTACATAAACACAAATATTAAAAAATCTGATGTGTTACACTCACGGGACTTTCTCCCCTCTTGTACTTCCCATTCTTACAAAATCTTATTCCTATATCTTCTTCGTGTTAGTTGAGATAAACATTTGTACAAATTATCTTATTGCTTATTTCCTTGTAGGTGCAAGGAGAATGATAGAATACTGTAGGCTTTCTGCCATAGTCTAATGTTTTAAAGCTTTGAGATTCTGTTGTCTTTGCACACTTAAGATATAAAAAAATGAACAACGATGATCCATTTCACGAAAGTTCTAAGTTTTTCCGAAACTCACACGCATAACAAGGAATATCCCCGAAATGATTCACACTACAAGAAAATTTATTCAGTCAATTTTCAGGCAAAAAGTGTGTATTTTAGCAAGATCTATATTCTCTATAGTATGATTTGGTCCATCTCTAACGGTTTACCAGTTATGCAAAAGCCGCCCAGAATAAAAACGACTACGGGGGCTTCACCCAGAAAATTCAAGATATACATTTCATTTATCAAAAAAATATCTCAAACATATGACATTTTAATCAAATCGTTAGAGCAATTTCCAAGAAAGTCAAAATTTTCGAAAAATGTTCCAGGTAAAGGGTAGTTAAGGGGGATATTTTCTTTTCAAATTCTTCGTGGCGCATCCTTGAAAGACATTAAACTTAAAAACTGACTTTGGTTTAACCGAATTTTCGTTCTGAGTTATGCTGAGCACAGACTGACACACACACACACACACACACACATGCCTACACATACACACACACATTTTTAGCAAACACACCTACACTCACACACACATTTAGACATGCACACACACGCACACATACACACACGAGCATACACACACATACACACACTCACACACGCGCAGACACCCCCACTTACACACATACACTCACACACATGCACCCAAGCACACACATACACGCACCTTTTTGTAAACCTGCTTTTTTGGATTCAGGGGCCTCGAACATATATTTCCGGTGAAATCTTGACTTCGAATTTTTGGGTGGAGTACGATACTTCCCCTATTGACCAGTAGAGAAAGTAAAAATAGAGGTTGCGACAACTGAGCATAAAAAATACACAACGCTAATTTCATTTCAATATATGAAACTCCTGATATTATTCTTTGTTATCAAATGATTAAAAATTGAAGAGACAGAATAATGAAAATTTCATTCATCTTACCCTTGCTATTGAATAAAGTTAGTGAATGAGACCTGATGCTCTGAAAGTATTTATTTTTTCTCAAGTAGTAATAGATAAGGGGTTAATAAAATATCAACAGGAACTTTTTGTCACTAGATGTAAGTTTATTTAATAAGTTTGCCAGTTTATAGCAGGTTTGTATAAAACAATTGTACTATTAAATCTTACAATCCAGAGGCTTTTAAGGGGAGAATATGTTTGGAAACAACTCAAAGAATGAGTGAAAACTGCGTACCAATATTCATTACAAATACAAACCAAAACGGATAAGTGGGGCTTGTAGACAGAATACAAAACGAGCTCTATGGTGTTAAAGGAAATTAAAGGCGCAAAACTCCTTATGTGACTTAATCCCTGGGAATGACTGATGGTAGCATGGAGATGGGAACAATAACAATGATAATGAATAGGAATCCGCCAGCCTATATTTTAAACATTTTGCTCGGTGTTATTCATCTTTATTTTTTTATTGAAGCATAACATTTCTTGTCATTTCTTACTGAACCTTCAGCATTCAGTTCATTGAATAAGAAAAGAGAATAAAGACATCATTCAGATGTTCATACATTCATTTTAAATTACATTAAAGGCTGGCTTTGTCACTTTCATTATAAAACAAGCTATTATGTATATCATTTCACAGTATCCAAATATTGGAAAGAAAGCTAACTTCTTAGTTTAGCCAATAGAAACAAAGTTCGGCGGGGTGGTGGGTAGCTGTTTTACTGCGCAGCTGCACAGGTGTGGTGGGGGAAAGCATTCTAACCTATAAAAGGGTACACCGTCCGCAGGAGTGAACGGACTCACAAGACACACAGGTGTGATTGCAGTTCTAGAGGGCGAAACATCAGTTGGCATTTACACATCACTGCAACAATAACATACATTCCATAATGGCAGGTAAGCCCATTTTATTATACCTTAAAGAAACATTTTGGTGTCTTTCTACGAGTGAAAGTCATTAAATAGGAACAAAATACGCAGAAAAAAGTTTTTATATGTTAAATGGCATGTATTTCCTTACAATGGACTTGAAATTATCAGCTCATCATTCATTGCCTTTACACATTGAAAGATTAAGTCAAAGTGGAAATCCGAACTAACGATGAAATTGCCAAATGTAGGAAAACACTATAACTTTTTTTCCCACTATTCATTAAATGTTTTCTCTTGTTGTTATTTTTATTATTATTCTTTTATTCTTTTGTAGGAAACATCAACAGGGCAAATGAATCTAACACGAGCATCAATGGCTCGCCCCCTGGACGTTGCACAACACGACTTGACAAAGTTACAATGCCAGTTAGGCCCAATAAATGCAGTTGTGATAGTTGTAAAAATATTTCATCACTGAAAAGTCTACTGGGGGAAATTCAAGGTAAGAATTATTAAATATTGAAATGCTAGTTTATATTGTTCCTTATTTGGCTCATTGTAGGAATTCCATCGTAAGCAATTTTTGTGTACATTCTGTCTTCCAGCGTTAGCATTTCAGCTCCAAACCATATGTTCAATCGAAATATCATATATGATATTTTGTTTTTCATCATTCATCTGACTTATAGTATCCCTTTTAATACTCTCTTCTTCATATCAAAGTGACTTATCTCAAATAATCTGTCTCTAAGCCAAAAACATTTTCTTTTATACCTGAATTAAATATAGTCTTTTATTCAATCTTTAATAAATGTTCACTTGCTGAATATGAATATCCACTTCAAATATTATAACACCATTAATTAATTTTATTGTTTCATCTTACTTCAGGCCCATATGAACCAATGGACCTTTCATTGAATCGCCAGCCTAAGGAGCAGCACACCATGAGACCTTCACAAACAGCTTTACACAGAGAATCAGCGCAAAAGAGGGAATTATACCATAAATCACTTTGCGATTGCAAGATCGCTAATCAAGCTGGGAAGAGCACATCTTCTTCAATATCGCAGAGTAATAAGCAGCCGCATGAAAACACCCATCAGATTACAGATGAACAATTATATCAACAACGCAAGTACAGCTGGGAACCTTCAAATAAAAGATGTCATACTCATACAAGGGAGCAATTCAACAGCCCGCAGCAAAGAAGTCAACAAAACTTAAAGGAATTGATCGAAAACAAGACAAGGATATGTATTCATACCTGTGAAACTATGAAATGTGATACTTTGAAAATTGCCATAGAACTTATTTTATAATTCAATAAGATTTCTTAGAACAGATAACCATCTCTTATAGAGATACGTTATTGACTTTGGCAGGGACTCTAGGTCATATCTAACGACAGTAACAATCATTCATCATGTAATTCATGCTTAGCCTGCAGAGTCGCAGTTATCAGAAGTAACAGGTATTCTATTTTATTCCAAGGACGGAAAAACAGCGTGATAGACACGCACAGAGAGAGAGAGAGAGATAGTGAGAGAGAGACTGACTGTTACGTGCAGGTGTTTTACCCATATTTATGAATTGTGAATAATACACGCACAGAGAGAGAGAGAGAGAGAGAGAGAGATAGTGAGAGAGAGACTGACTGTTACGTGCAGGTGTTTTACCCATATTTATGAATTGTGAATAATATCCACAGGCATTTTGCCTGAAGCAGTATCTACTTATATTGTGAAATCATCAATTTTGTTGAAATGTAAAAAACGATCTTGATTCATTTAATAAAATTTATGAAGAGAAATATCAGCATTATCATTTAACCTGCCCTAACCTATCCTAGCCTAAGCAAGCCTACCCTATCCAAATTTAGCCTATCTTAACTAGGAATGCATGCAGGAATAACATAATGTATGATATAAATTAACAAAAGAACATAATTACAATCAGATAATTTTATTTAACTTATAAAGATGAATACACTACCATTACCATTCAGAAAGCAAGCATATACTATTGAAAGACAATACATATATATTCATTTCATTTCTTAATCATTCAATGATGCCAGTCGATTTCAGTTCATTGATAATTCCTTGAATTTCCTTATAGTGATTCTGTCCAGTCGATTCTTGTGACATGATTAATAATCGTAAACGTTTTACTAATTCATTTGGATCGAACCAAGGATATTCCAGGCGAAAAGCAGCACTTGATGGAGCATCTTGCATGTTATCGGAGACTTGGAGATTATTACTTTCTTCCAATGAAGTCATGTTTCCAGATGTTTTTACAATAACGCTTAGCGTTGATTTTCCATCTTCATTATTAGATGTTTCATCAATTCCAGATTTTTCACTCTCTTGCAACGGAAATGCCCCTGATTCAGAATTAGCTATATTGTTCACAGGACCATTAGAAACCTCTTTCTTGCATATTTTATTATGGCGTTGAAGCCTACTCGTTGTCCTATTCTTTAAAGTCTGCCCACACTCACAGCATTTGAGGAAACGATCCTTTCCAAGACTAATATATGAAAAATTAAGTCTTGCGTATTTTGTGCAATACAACCTTTTACTGTGATCACTCATTGTGAAAATGCAAGTGAAGCTGACAATAACCGTTTAAGCAAAAGTTAGAGATGCTCGATATTTTATACATTGATTGTTCATATGTCAAATATAAACTCGCAACAATGCAAAACAATTTAGTGTAGGCAGACACCCTAAGTAACCACAGGTGAGCAGATGAGGTGACCATGGGTGACCATGGGTGACCAGATGAGATGACCATGGGTGACCAAGGGTGACCATGGGTGACCAAGGGTGACCAGATTAGGTGACCATGGGTGACCAGATGAGATGACCATGGGTGACCAAGGGTGACCAAGGGTGACCATGGGTGACCAAGGGTGACCAGATTAGGTGACCATGGGTGACCAAGGGTGACCACGGGTGACCAGATGAGATGACCATGGGTGACCAAGGGTGACCCTGGGTGACCATGGGTGACCATGGGTGACCATGGGGTGACCAAGGGTGACCATGGGGTGACCAAGGGTGACCATGGGTGACCAGGGGTGACCAAGGGTGACCAAGGGTGACCAAGGGTGACCATGGGTGACCAAGGGTGACCAGATTAGGTGACCATGGGTGACCAGCTGAGGTGACCAGGGTGACCATGGGGGACCAAGGGTGACCATGGGGTGACCAAGGGTGACCAGATTAGGTGACCAATTAGGTGGCCCGTGACCCAAGCATGTACGTGAGCAAAATAAGTGCAAGCTAATGTGAGACTATCAAACATTCAAGATATATAACCTAAATCTAACCTAAGCTAACATAATGTTACCTGAACCTGTTTGTTTGAATCTACATACTGTAACTATTTTTAATTGAGGATTTCATTCTGCTTGCACCAACAAATATATCATTACCTAAGCTGAATTCTTCTATTTCAAACTTTTATTCTCGTAGCACATGCACTAAGTCATCCCATCCCATACAAATATTCAATTTCCGTATAACATAGCCTAATCTACTCTTAATGTGTTTCATGTCACTTAAGACACGATTCAACATTCAGAGAACAATGTCTCAGGTCGATTCTATAGACACAGTTAACAAATCTTTTCTGGAAAGTAATGTTATTCCACTATTCTTCCACACATCACCCATACAGGCTATTCACACCAATCAGATAAACATATATCCTACCCTCACCTAACTCTAATCTAAATTCAAGCAAACTATTAAGAGAATGCTATTGTATTGTAGATGCTCTAATGAAGTCAATGTGATCTTTTCCTCTCATATATAAGTATTCAATACTCTGAACACCAAACCTGGCTTAATATTCTTGTTAGCACATAAAATCAATCACTCCAGAAGATAATCGAAACAGCTTGCTCTCAAGATAATTAATTGTGATTTATTTTACGTGCTATCAAGAATATTAAGCCAGGTTTGGTGTTCAGAGTATTGAATACTTATATATGAGAGGAAAAGATCACATTGACTTCATTAGAGCATCTACAATACAATAGCATTCTCTTAATAGTTTGCTTGAATTTAGATTAGAGTTAGGTGAGGGTAGGATATATGTTTATCTGATTGGTGTGAATAGCCTGTATGGGTGATGTGTGGAAGAATAGTGGAATAACATTACTTTCCAGAAAAGATTTGTTAACTGTGTCTATAGAATCGACCTGAGACATTGTTCTCTGAATGTTGAATCGTGTCTTAAGTGACATGAAACACATTAAGAGTAGATTAGGCTATGTTATACGGAAATTGAATATTTGTATGGGATGGGATGACTTAGTGCATGTGCTACGAGAATAAAAGTCTGAAATAGAAGAATTCAGCTTAGGTAATGATATATTTGTTGGTGCAAGCAGAATGAAATCCTCAATTAAAAATAGTTACAGTGTGTAGATTCAAACAAACAGGTTCAGGTAACATTATGTTAGCTTAGGTTAGATTTAGGTTATATATCTTGAATGTTTGATAGTCTCACATTAGCTTGCACTTATTTTGCTCACGTACATGCTTGGGTCACGGGCCACCTAATTGGTCACCTAATCTGGTCACCCTTGGTCACCCCATGGTCACCCTTGGTCCCCCATGGTCACCCTGGTCACCTCAGCTGGTCACCCATGGTCACCTAATCTGGTCACCCTTGGTCACCCATGGTCACCCTTGGTCACCCTTGGTCACCCCTGGTCACCCATGGTCACCCTTGGTCACCCCATGGTCACCCTTGGTCACCCCATGGTCACCCATGGTCACCCATGGTCACCCATGGTCACCCTTGGTCACCCTTGGTCACCCATGGTCATCTCATCTGGTCACCCGTGGTCACCCTTGGTCACCCATGGTCACCTAATCTGGTCACCCTTGGTCACCCATGGTCACCCTTGGTCACCCTTGGTCACCCATGGTCATCTCATCTGGTCACCCATGGTCACCTAATCTGGTCACCCTTGGTCACCCATGGTCACCCTTGGTCACCCTTGGTCACCCATGGTCATCTCATCTGGTCACCCATGGTCACCCATGGTCACCTCATCTGCTCACCTGTGGTTACTTAGGGTGTCTGCCTACACTAAATTGTTTTGCATTGTTGCGAGTTTATATTTGACATATGAACAATCAATGTATAAAATATCGAGCATCTCTAACTTTTGCTTAAACGGTTATTGTCAGCTTCACTTGCATTTTCACAATGAGTGATCACAGTAAAAGGTTGTATTGCACAAAATACGCAAGACTTAATTTTTCATATATTAGTCTTGGAAAGGATCGTTTCCTCAAATGCTGTGAGTGTGGGCAGACTTTAAAGAATAGGACAACGAGTAGGCTTCAACGCCATAATAAAATATGCAAGAAAGAGGTTTCTAATGGTCCTGTGAACAATATAGCTAATTCTGAATCAGGGGCATTTCCGTTGCAAGAGAGTGAAAAATCTGGAATTGATGAAACATCTAATAATGAAGATGGAAAATCAACGCTAAGCGTTATTGTAAAAACATCTGGAAACATGACTTCATTGGAAGAAAGTAATAATCTCCAAGTCTCCGATAACATGCAAGATGCTCCATCAAGTGCTGCTTTTCGCCTGGAATATCCTTGGTTCGATCCAAATGAATTAGTAAAACGTTTACGATTATTAATCATGTCACAAGAATCGACTGGACAGAATCACTATAAGGAAATTCAAGGAATTATCAATGAACTGAAATCGACTGGCATCATTGAATGATTAAGAAATGAAATGAATATATATGTATTGTCTTTCAATAGTATATGCTTGCTTTCTGAATGGTAATGGTAGTGTATTCATCTTTATAAGTTAAATAAAATTATCTGATTGTAATTATGTTCTTTTGTTAATTTATATCATACATTATGTTATTCCTGCATGCATTCCTAGTTAAGATAGGCTAAATTTGGATAGGGTAGGCTTGCTTAGGCTAGGATAGGTTAGGGCAGGTTAAATGATAATGCTGATATTTCTCTTCATAAATTTTATTAAATGAATCAAGATCGTTTTTTACATTTCAACAAAATTGATGATTTCACAATATAAGTAGATACTGCTTCAGGCAAAATGCCTGTGGATATTATTCACAATTCATAAATATGGGTAAAACACCTGCACGTAACAGTCAGTCTCTCTCTCACTATCTCTCTCTCTCTCTCTCTCTCTCTCTCTGTGCGTGTATTATTCACAATTCATAAATATGGGTAAAACACCTGCACGTAACAGTCAGTCTCTCTCTCACTATCTCTCTCTCTCTCTCTCTCTGTGCGTGTCTATCACGCTGTTTTTCCGTCCTTGGAATAAAATAGAATACCTGTTACTTCTGATAACTGCGACTCTGCAGGCTAAGCATGAATTACATGATGAATGATTGTTACTGTCGTTAGATATGACCTAGAGTCCCTGCCAAAGTCAATAACGTATCTCTATAAGAGATGGTTATCTGTTCTAAGAAATCTTATTGAATTATAAAATAAGTTCTATGGCAATTTTCAAAGTATCACATTTCATAGTTTCACAGGTATGAATACATATCCTTGTCTTGTTTTCGATCAATTCCTTTAAGTTTTGTTGACTTCTTTGCTGCGGGCTGTTGAATTGCTCCCTTGTATGAGTATGACATCTTTTATTTGAAGGTTCCCAGCTGTACTTGCGTTGTTGATATAATTGTTCATCTGTAATCTGATGGGTGTTTTCATGCGGCTGCTTATTACTCTGCGATATTGAAGAAGATGTGCTCTTCCCAGCTTGATTAGCGATCTTGCAATCGCAAAGTGATTTATGGTATAATTCCCTCTTTTGCGCTGATTCTCTGTGTAAAGCTGTTTGTGAAGGTCTCATGGTGTGCTGCTCCTTAGGCTGGCGATTCAATGAAAGGTCCATTGGTTCATATGGGCCTGAAGTAAGATGAAACAATAAAATTAATTAATGGTGTTATAATATTTGAAGTGGATATTCATATTCAGCAAGTGAACATTTATTAAAGATTGAATAAAAGACTATATTTAATTCAGGTATAAAAGAAAATGTTTTTGGCTTAGAGACAGATTATTTGAGATAAGTCACTTTGATATGAAGAAGAGAGTATTAAAAGGGATACTATAAGTCAGATGAATGATGAAAAACAAAATATCATATATGATATTTCGATTGAACATATGGTTTGGAGCTGAAATGCTAACGCTGGAAGACAGAATGTACACAAAAATTGCTTACGATGGAATTCCTACAATGAGCCAAATAAGGAACAATATAAACTAGCATTTCAATATTTAATAATTCTTACCTTGAATTTCCCCCAGTAGACTTTTCAGTGATGAAATATTTTTACAACTATCACAACTGCATTTATTGGGCCTAACTGGCATTGTAACTTTGTCAAGTCGTGTTGTGCAACGTCCAGGGGGCGAGCCATTGATGCTCGTGTTAGATTCATTTGCCCTGTTGATGTTTCCTACAAAAGAATAAAAGAATAATAATAAAAATAACAACAAGAGAAAACATTTAATGAATAGTGGGAAAAAAAGTTATAGTGTTTTCCTACATTTGGCAATTTCATCGTTAGTTCGGATTTCCACTTTGACTTAATCTTTCAATGTGTAAAGGCAATGAATGATGAGCTGATAATTTCAAGTCCATTGTAAGGAAATACATGCCATTTAACATATAAAAACTTTTTTCTGCGTATTTTGTTCCTATTTAATGACTTTCACTCGTAGAAAGACACCAAAATGTTTCTTTAAGGTATAATAAAATGGGCTTACCTGCCATTATGGAATGTATGTTATTGTTGCAGTGATGTGTAAATGCCAACTGATGTTTCGCCCTCTAGAACTGCAATCACACCTGTGTGTCTTGTGAGTCCGTTCACTCCTGCGGACGGTGTACCCTTTTATAGGTTAGAATGCTTTCCCCCACCACACCTGTGCAGCTGCGCAGTAAAACAGCTACCCACCACCCCGCCGAACTTTGTTTCTATTGGCTAAACTAAGAAGTTAGCTTTCTTTCCAATATTTGGATACTGTGAAATGATATACATAATAGCTTGTTTTATAATGAAAGTGGCAAAGCCAGCCTTTAATGTAATTTAAAATGAATGTATGAACATCTGAATGATGTCTTTATTCTCTTTTCTTATTCAATGAACTGAATGCTGAAGGTTCAGTAAGAAATGACAAGAAATGTTATGCTTCAATAAAAAAATAAAGATGAATAACACCGAGCAAAATGTTTAAAATATAGGCTGGCGGATTCCTATTCATTATCATTGTTATTGTTCCCATCTCCATGCTACCATCAGTCATTCCCAGGGATTAAGTCACATAAGGAGTTTTGCGCCTTTAATTTCCTTTAACACCATAGAGCTCGTTTTGTATTCTGTCTACAAGCCCCACTTATCCGTTTTGGTTTGTATTTGTAATGAATATTGGTACGCAGTTTTCACTCATTCTTTGAGTTGTTTCCAAACATATTCTCCCCTTAAAAGCCTCTGGATTGTAAGATTTAATAGTACAATTGTTTTATACAAACCTGCTATAAACTGGCAAACTTATTAAATAAACTTACATCTAGTGACAAAAAGTTCCTGTTGATATTTTATTAACCCCTTATCTATTACTACTTGAGAAAAAATAAATACTTTCAGAGCATCAGGTCTCATTCACTAACTTTATTCAATAGCAAGGGTAAGATGAATGAAATTTTCATTATTCTGTCTCTTCAATTTTTAATCATTTGATAACAAAGAATAATATCAGGAGTTTCATATATTGAAATGAAATTAGCGTTGTGTATTTTTTATGCTCAGTTGTCGCAACCTCTATTTTTACTTTCTCTACTGGTCAATAGGGGAAGTATCGTACTCCACCCAAAAATTCGAAGTCAAGATTTCACCGGAAATATATGTTCGAGGCCCCTGAATCCAAAAAAGCAGGTTTACAAAAAGGTGCGTGTATGTGTGTGCTTGGGTGCATGTGTGTGAGTGTATGTGTGTAAGTGGGGGTGTCTGCGCGTGTGTGAGTGTGTGTATGTGTGTATGCTCGTGTGTGTATGTGTGCGTGTGTGTGCATGTCTAAATGTGTGTGTGAGTGTAGGTGTGTTTGCTAAAAATGTGTGTGTGTATGTGTAGGCATGTGTGTGTGTGTGTGTGTGTGTGTGTCAGTCTGTGCTCAGCATAACTCAGAACGAAAATTCGGTTAAACCAAAGTCAGTTTTTAAGTTTAATGTCTTTCAAGGATGCGCCACGAAGAATTTGAAAAGAAAATATCCCCCTTAACTACCCTTTACCTGGAACATTTTTCGAAAATTTTGACTTTCTTGGAAATTGCTCTAACGATTTGATTAAAATGTCATATGTTTGAGATATTTTTTTGATAAATGAAATGTATATCTTGAATTTTCTGGGTGAAGCCCCCGTAGTCGTTTTTATTCTGGGCGGCTTTTGCATAACTGGTAAACCGTTAGAGATGGACCAAATCATACTATAGAGAATATAGATCTTGCTAAAATACACACTTTTTGCCTGAAAATTGACTGAATAAATTTTCTTGTAGTGTGAATCATTTCGGGGATATTCCTTGTTATGCGTGTGAGTTTCGGAAAAACTTAGAACTTTCGTGAAATGGATCATCGTTGTTCATTTTTTTATATCTTAAGTGTGCAAAGACAACAGAATCTCAAAGCTTTAAAACATTAGACTATGGCAGAAAGCCTACAGTATTCTATCATTCTCCTTGCACCTACAAGGAAATAAGCAATAAGATAATTTGTACAAATGTTTATCTCAACTAACACGAAGAAGATATAGGAATAAGATTTTGTAAGAATGGGAAGTACAAGAGGGGAGAAAGTCCCGTGAGTGTAACACATCAGATTTTTTAATATTTGTGTTTATGTAGAAATGAAGTCAAAAGAATTTTCTGTAAGATTGAAGGTTATTCCAGTAATTACTTTGACCAGAACTCTCGAATTTGTCAATAAAGAAACTAATAATAAGGCGAGATATTACTTAGTGTCTGAAATATGTCCATTACTTTGAAAATGCGTCCTTATGCAATTTTGCTTCTATTTTATGATGTAACACCAATAATAACCTGTATTGCTGATGGTTCAATGATTCAGCTACGTTCGTCGGGATGCTTACTGTTCCTGCATTGTGGTATCGTTATTCTTTGGTGCGATTTAAAAAATATTACTTGCTAGGATTAACAAGCATAGTAATCTCGTAAGATACTATAAACAAGAAAATAAATGTATAAATAAGTGTCCTCTTAAACACACCGGATATTTCACAAAGAAAACTGAGTAGAGTATCCTTGTGAAAAGTGATGCATTGGCTAACATAAAGTCCTTAATTTAAGGAAATTATAAATGAAGCTTATGCGGTTTTGTGCGTGTGTTTGCGCGTATGTATGTCTGTTTGTGTGTGTGTGTGTGTGTGTGTGTGGTTGTGCATTCATGTGTGTAGGTGTGTGTGTGTGCATGTGTGCGGGGGTGTATGTGTGTGTGTGTGTGTGTGTGTGTGTGTTTACGTGTGAGTATGTGTGTGTGCCTGTAGGATTTTTTGGAGATATTTCCATGATTTTAGTTGAGTTTTGGGAACATAAACAAATGCGAAGTCAAGAGATGTGGATGGACCCAAAAAAATTCCCTTGTGAATGCTTTTTCAGTAGAATTGCATGTAGCTTTTGATCAGTACACAAATCCTTCCTTACTCTAATATACCTCCTTGCACATAAAAGGAAATAAGCAGAGAGATAATTTGTGAAAACGTTTATCTCAGCTAACACGAAGATGTTAGTGCAAATAACATTTTGTATTAATTGTTAGGGCAAGAGTAGAGAAAGTTGCGTGAGGGTAACAGACGAGACAATATTTTCAGCTTAAGTAACATGTTGTCAAAGCTTAAATTTGCTTGAAAGAAACGAGAAACAGCCTCTCTGATCGTCGAACATGATACTATACACAAAATGAATGTTGCAAGTATAAAATACCGTTATTTATAGAATAATACTGAAATTAAATGCGAGTATAAGCCAGTATTTTCATGAGGATTAACAGAATGCAAACAATCATGTCACAGTAAGAAACGTGTGTAGAGAGAACTCTATGAGCGTAAAAGATCGTGAGATAGTGCTTGCGTTGATTGTGCGGGACATCATTGAAGTCCATAAGGAATCCAAAATAAACAAAATAGATAAATAAAGAACAAAAACTAGAAAACATGACACAGGAAAAGTGGACCGATAAAGCCTTGTGAATGTAAAAGCCTCAAGAAGTATCCCGAATCTCACCGAAATAAGTAATAGGATAATTTGTACAAATGCTTATTTCAACTAGCACGATGAAGATATAGGCATAAGAGCTGGTAAGAAATGTTTGTAGAAGACTGAGTAGGGAATGTCATGTGAATGTAAAAACGTGAGGGGTAGTTGAGTAGAGAATCCTTGTGAAAGAAGACTGAGTAGGGACTGTCATGTGACTGTAAAGCGTGAGAGATAGTCCCCACTTGTAGCAAGAACGCATTGAAGTGTTGGGGGGGTTGGACGGCCATTCAACGCCAAACGGTCATTATGAGGGAAGGCAGGGAAACCCTCGCAGTGGGGGACCACATGGGTGGTCCTCGTGTCAATGCAGAAGTATTCTTTCGCTATTGAAAAGATTTCTTCCTGCAGGTGGGCGATCTTTGGCTGTTATGTTAAGAGAAAAACACTAGGCCTGTTCAGACAGGAAAATGTGTATGTCTATGCTCGCCGTTCCAAGTTGAATCTTGTTCTTTTCAAAACTGTCAGAGGGGAACATTTCCAACTGTCACATAAATATATCAAGATCTGAAAGGGGCCATTCATTGTAGGGTTTCTTACCCTCACGTTCTTCTTTCGAAAACACATGCAGACACTAGAATAGGAGGGTCAGGGGGGGACGGGGGGTCATTAATTACCCTTCCTTTGTCATCCTCTATGCTCACCGTTGCAAGTTGTATCGTGTTCTTTTCAAAAACTGTCCGAGGGAAACATTTCCAACTGTCACATAAATATATCAAGATCTGTAAGGGGCCATTCATTGTAGGGTTTCTTACCCTCACGTTCTTCTTTCGAAAACACATGCAGACACTAGAATAGGAGGGTCGGGGGGGACGGGGGTCATTAATTATCCTTCCTTTGTCATCCTGATCGCGACAGACCATCCACCCTCTCTGTTTTCGGAATTCCCACGTGTCCAAAGAAATACCCATGTCACTTAAGGGGGGGGGAGGGAGAGGAGTGTGAGGGGGGCGGATTATTAATGGGGAAATTATGCTAAGTGGGGCAGAGTCGCTATTACCTTTTGGAAATTCCCACATGTGGGGGTGGAGGGGAAGGGGGAGGGGGAGGGGGAGGGGGGGGCCTGACAGGATTTGATTAATGGGATATTTATGCTAAGTGGGGCAGAGTCGCTATATATACCCTACTCACATCCAACGTGAAGGGATGGTTAGTTAGTAACATCATATCTTGGAATGCCAGAAAACTAAAAAGTGTAGACAATGGATCTATAGAGTAAATGGGATAATTTAATGTTAGATATTGGGGCCGCAACAACTTCAGAAGTTAAACGGGAGGAAAGCATACCAAAAGAACGTGATCATTTGGATAAAATAAGGGAAATGGTAGAAAGTAAAACAAATCTATAATATAGGATATAATATATAATGACTAAAGCCAATTAGGATAAAGGATACATTTAGTTAAGCGAGGAACTCCTTACAAAGTAACCAAGATGTATGGATTTAGGTTAGCTGGAAATGGAGTAAAGTAACGGAATAGGCAATGGGAGGAGATGTATTCAGATTGACTAATTATCTTCTACTGTTGTTAATTGTAAAAATTCAATAACTTCTTATAAGTGTTATACCTACCTATTTGTGATTTATTATGTAATCTGTATTGGTGGAAAACCAGTTCAGTTCAACTGAGTTACCAGGGATGGTTATGTGTGCAGATTACATATGCAAAGTATGCATATGCATATTACAGGCATGAAGCTTACATTCACTAAAATAATATACCTGAAAGGTGCGTGTAATCTGTCCCAGAGTGGACTTTTTCAGCGTGTACCGTGTGCAAGCAGTTGATCCGTGTTATAAATAAACAGTTGCTGTAAGCTGTTGCTGGTAGCTGGATCAAACCAGTTTACAACTGCAGCTTATGATGTTCTAACGCACTATACGCAACAATAATTAGCGTAACTAGACCACTTAAAGAACACAGTTTCCAAAATAAACAGTTGCTACAAGCTGTTGTTGGTAGCTGGATCAAACCAGTTTACAACTACAGCTTATATGTTGTTCTAGCGCACTGTACGCAATAATAATTAGCGTAACTAGACCACTTAAAGAACACAGTTTCCAGCCCACCTAGCGCACAACAACACAGCTCACTGTACTTCAGAGTGACGACTGCTGTTCGCTCATCGCAATATGGCGTGCGCAGTAGGTACGCAGGATTAGGCATTCCAAAATTACACCATTTAAAGCAGCCGATACGAGACTTGAGCATAACAAATCGTAACTATCACTTGCTTTCCCTAGCAATAAATCCAACTTCTAACGGTCTTAGGGACCACTCTCACTGTAACCGTAAATCTGCGGGCTTCCGAACCCCAATTTGCACCCCCTTCATCCAGTCAAGAGCTGGATTAGGAGCACTAGACATAATCCACGAGGCTCTTGCTGATGCAAATGTGCCTTTCCGTTTGTTCCTTAATTAAAAATTAAAACGCCTGGAATCCCACCCCTCGCTTCGAATCCCAGAACAGTAAATCTCATGTTTAATATTTTCTAGGAGGCAACCTGGGACATTCACGAGATGAGTAGTACTAATGCTGGAGGAAAAGGAAAAATAATGGTGGAAAATAAAGCGGTGCCAAAAACGCTCACGAGTTAGTCGCCCTATCCCTCACACCCCCCTAACTCCCAAGGGGCTCCAGGCTACAGCAGAGGTTCACCAACTAGTAAAAGCTAAAGTTTTAATTGCATTTCTACCACTTTTTTTTACTGCAGTACCACTAGTACTGGCAACCAAGGGATTTTTTCAACTTTTTGTGGTTTCTGAAAATATTACGGAGCGTTTTTTCCTTGCCATTGAGGAAGAATTTGAGGGAAGGACAATAAACTTCACGCGCTGCTATGCAAACGCGAGCCAAAAGCTGCTGAGAGCACATTAGAGGCTGCAAGTTAGACCAAGCTTGCTTTCCATCGGTGCATCAAACACTCAACTTCAAATTGTAAATCTAGCGTAAAGGCAGCCTTGTAAATAAACATACTCCAGAATTTTTCTCTGGACTGCCAACAAAAATTAAAACAAGGTCATTCTGCCATTAGCAGGGCCGCAATTTCCATCCTTTCAACTGCCTTTCATCCCAAAGTTGAGGCAATTATAGGGAACGCTCATTAAATACCTGACCCAACAAGAACAACATATTTTCATCCAACTTACTTTTCTCCACTCACGTTACTATAGATATGTTGTTTTTTTTTATTATTTTTTAATGAATATGCTTATAGAGGAGCAAGTAGAAATTAGGTAAACAACTTCGCCTGTTATTGGAGATAGGAAAGAGGTAAAATTACCCTATAAACCGGTAAGTTGGTCTACTCAGTTGCATCTTTCTGCCCAACGACATGCCTTCACTATATACCCATCTTTCGTTTCTGTGTACAAATAATTTATTGCAAAATTCTCTATCTTCTGGTATCTTCTGTAATGAAGATGCCATTCCTTCCAGTTCATTTGCAAGCAATTCAAAGTTCCAGCTAATTTATGTTCCCTTAAGCATTGTTTTTCTTTCATTACTTATTTTATATTTCCATTTTGCAATCTCCATCCTTGTACATATCTGTAAGTACATTGCAAAATTTTCTCTTTTTTTCGTCATTTTACCACAGCATACAAATTCCCGCACTATACAGCACACTCTCCATAAAAAGCATTCACTAACTTTCTTCGTTAGTCCTATCTTCAAGTAATCGCAGATTTTTCTAGGTTCTTTTCGATGCTACTTCTTAAGCACAGCTTATATTACGTCCCAAATACCCAAACCTGTCACTTCACAGTACGTTACGTTTGTTGCTATAACCAGTATTTTCGTTTTTGCCACCTCTGTGGTTAGAGAAAAGGTTTCAAGTTTGAGTTTAAATCTCGGAATTGCCTGGATACGATTTTTTCCGATCCTCACACAAGAAAAACCCACATAATCCGGGAAGTAGGGAAACAAAATATCCGCTAGGAAACAGCCAGTATTGTTCAGCGTGAATTACAGCGAGTTAACGGCGTTTTCTCGAGGTGCCCAATGTATTATGCGAAACACAGTAGCCAGTTTCAGAATCTGCTTTCATTAAGTTGATAATGCTACTTCAATACAGTTCAGGAAATTTTTATATGGTTGAGTCAGCGTCACTATAGGATTAGCCTCAAAAGGCTATTTCGTCGATAAGAAAAACATCGCAATTTATTTCATAGTTTACACAATCACAATAAGCGATTCTTAAGCATGCAGTAATCAGGCGGAGTTTGAAACGTGTCTCGTCAACTACAAAGAAAGAAACATGACGTGGTACAAATTAGGCAACTCTCCGCTGCTATTCTTGCCATCTTCAGCCATTTCTTTTGTATAAACTAAATATTCGTGCCTTTGCATTCTAATGCAAAAGTCATTGTAACGACCTCTGGTGAAGGAAGAGAAAAGAGAAACGTCGGTAACTATCAAGCGCCTTTTGACAAGTTGTAATAAAAAAGGCTCACCTTACACAAAAGAGTATTTTAATACATTTTGTATGTTTTAATGAGTTCTACAGACCCCCCTCCCCCCACATGCGGTAGTTTTTGCCTAGCTCTTGTGGTTTTCTGAAGATTCAAAATGTAATCAGATTGGAAAGGACTTCAATAATTCATATAATATTTATAAATATGTCAATACAAGAGCGCGTTAGTGCACATCATCATCATTTCAAATTCACATCAGGTATGTTCAGCGAAAATGCATCAGAATACCGTTAATTATATCAAAGCATTTTCATATACGTTTAACGTATATTATAACATACAAATTAATGTTTCAAATTATACTTTAGATTGTTTAAATATTTTATAATGAAAAACAAAATCTCGCTTAAAGCGGAAGTTCTAAAATTCCTTTGTTTCCCCTTCACGTTGCACGTATTTTGGAAATGGTTTATGTTTTTGTATCACGTGCTGCAGCTTCTGTTGACAATATTTACTTACTTTTTGTAGCTCTTTATAGTGTACGCTATTGTTTTAAGAATTCATCTCTATCGGCTAAACTCCGTACTGCTGGTTACATCAGCATCTCAAAGAATCGCGTTGATCTACCAATTCATATTATTAATCCTAAGGAGTCTGAGAACCTGTAGAATTCTTCCTATATTTCGATTATTCCGGTTCTCTAAATCGGCATAGCTCGATAAAATTTATATATATATATATATATATACACTTTTTTTTTTTTTTTTTTTTTTTTTTTTTTCTCTGCTTTTATAAACCAGACAAAACCAGACAAATGTTATACTTATAGCATCCATGGTAGTTTTCGTGCGCATCATCGTATTCGCCCCGACTCGGCTTGGCGGCCAAAGGTTTTCAAGGGTAGCAAATAAAATGCACCGCAAGCGAGAATGAATCGAGAATGCCTGATCATGAGAGCCCGGATGTTTATGACATGTCATAGTTTTTGTTTGTGGTTTCTTCCCATGGAAAATATAAGCGAAGCACTATTTTATAAATGACGATTAAAATTATGCAATTCTCGTGGGTCATATAAAGTAACATTTTGACTTTTTTAACGTTTTTGTAATTTTCTTGTCATTTTTCATATTGTAGTCATATTTTCTCTTAAATTTTCCTATTTTTTCGCACTTTTGTCATGTTTTTACTTTCTCTACTACGAGCTACAACCAGGGACATTGAATTTGCTAGGATTATATCTACCTAGCTGCATACGACTGTACTTTGGCAAACAACTCACATATACCTAACAAACTCCAATTAGATCTTCAAGCAAAAAAACCGAAACATTTTACTGCCTATCTCAGTGACTTAATAACCTACACAGTCTTCCAGAAGCAAACAAGAGCAGTGTTCAGAATTGAGTTTCTAGGAAGGTCATTTGTGAGCATGGAAAAGAAAATCTGTTTTGAACTACCAAAGGCCAAAATACTAATTACAGTGATAGAAATCCAGATGTCTGTGGTCTCATTTATGTTAAACAAAAACCGTAGTGCAGCAGGAATGCACAGGTGAATTTTGGGCGAAATATTTTTAAAATAGTTTGTTTTTGTGCTGATAAAGTAGTCCGAACCTTCTAGGTTCGTAATATATATTGTTTGTTGGTCTGAGGCTCATTTAAACACTCGCTTGACCACTTAAGTGACCTTGCTCACATATCAAGAGTTCTTCAAGTCATTGTGTACTAGGCAATCTTTCTCTGTATCTTTCTTGCACTTTTAAAGCAGTGGTTTTCTTGCACTCTTGGATATTTGGGACTTACTTAGAATACCTGTTTTGCTAACCTGGTATATTCGATACATCGAATGAAAGCACAACTCTGCTTCTTGTTCTATACACAATTTTTTATTGCTATAAGAGTGCTTTAGAGGTTAGAATTGCACGCTGCGTTGGAATTTCAGTATTGTCCTACATTATTCTTAATATATTTACATTCTGCCCATTTGATTACATCTCATAGGTTAAGAATATTTAATATAGGTTTGATCTGTTTCATGGGTTTTCAAACAAAAAAACAAACTATTGTGAATGTCTAATATAATTATTAGTTTTAACAATTTTAGTAGTTTTAGTTTTCTGGGAGTACTTTATACAGAATATTCACATTTAGTAACGAGATAAACTGTTCTTTTGCATTCACAGTCATCTGTGCTCTGTTCATAATGGACAAGTGGAGCAAGCTAGAGGAAACCACCAGAAATTCTTCCAATCATTAAAGGTAATAAATATACAGGTAGTTTGCTTAATTGCCAAAATGAGAAACATTTAATTAATTATGGATGTTTTTCAAGTATCTCATAAGACATACAAACATAGGATTATTCATTATGCAATCTAGGATCTGGCATTTATGTTCTCACAACTACATGGTCACACAGAGGAGAGAATATGGACATTCAGGAACTGGCAACATCAATATTGGGCTACAGTAGTGACTTAAAACGGCGACTTGCTTTATTAGCAACCTGGCGATGCTGCTCACTATCCCCTATGACATTACACTATACTTTTATCAAAGGCTAGTTGGATGTTAACAAAGTTGCTCTGAATGCTTAAGCATTTGATAAGAATTATTAAGCACCACTATGCGCCGCAGCCGCCAAAGTTAGCACTAATTGGAGCAATATCAACGCTGAAACCAGAACGGGAAGTTGTTCATTACAGATCAATATATCATTGCCGTCATAGAGTAGGTTTAAGTTATATACTGTATTCTCGAATGCGTAGCAATGGCATTTATAACAATTATTTAAGGTTGATTCTAATGATACAAGAAAAACGATAACTAAGATAAAATATGTAGTGTAATAAAATAATATTAAATATTTTAGACAGTTCACATTTTTTCCTACGTTCAACGCAGTCTCAGTCTTTAAAGCTCTCGTTAAAAATTAAACGCTAATCAAGCATTTTATTTAGGTTATTTACTTGCGTGTGGAGCAAAAATACTATGCTCTGAGTTCAACCAACTACAACAGAATTCATCACCTCTTTTGTGCCATAAAGAAATATCAAAAACAAAATATCCTCGCTAATTTCAACGTTTTAAAATTATCTTTTCATGCTTTTTTCCTTTAGAAATTCATAAAGCCTACATGTTGCATAGGTGTTTGCTTAGGAAGGGTTCGTTACAGTGAATAAATTCCAGCATATCTTTGGACTTTGTGAAAACATTACGGATGAATTAAGCAGAAAGTTCAGCACCCATTTTTGCCACATGAATGGTATACACGTTGCCACCTAGGGAACACATGGGGCGTTAATTAAGGAACAATATACGCATGGTGCACCGTGACAATCGCGCATCCGTTCCTTTTCTTCGCTTCCGGGAACCGACTGTCTCCGCTATGACTAATTAGATAAACGGGCCGTTTTTATGAATACATATGAACCTAATTTTCCCTCGGGGGAGCTGGGTGATATATAACTTTTTAGAATTAATGTACTTAAATTGGACGTCTGCCAGACCGAACCACCTCCAGCGGTTAGTTTTAAAGTTGGGGAGAAAAAAAAATACCGGAAGAGGACCTAGGAGAATAAGAACTTCACTTTCTGAGGGAAAACAGTTGAAAAAACTGTTAGTAAACACTTCGTGTTAGTCTAATTAACTTTCATAAATTAATTTCCGCAGTTGCTGAAAAACAGTGTGGGTTGATACGATACCGGGACAATGACATACAGAGGGTAGGTTTAGAGCATTGCACCTTGGAAACGGGGTTATAAATCAATACGCAGAAAACTAATAAGCAGCCAGAGGCATTTCTAAACAGTTGGGCCAGGAAAAAAGAAAATGAAGATGAACTGTTACTGGACATCACACTGTGTCGTCGCAGGTAACAAACCATCCCCTTTCTCGTACAGTATGTTGGCGTTTGCCGATATCATTCACCAAACAGACTGTGCTTACGTGCCCGCCAGTGATTCGTAAAAAGAAAAAAAAAATCGTGCCCATTGTACTGATATAATGGTTTGAGTGTAAAAAGATGGGTAAAGGTACCCCAAGGAGAGAAAAAATTAGTAATGTCTGGAACGCACACATTCGTGCATACGTGCCTACATGCATACAGCCAGGCATAAATACACACACACATGGCAGATAGACAGACAGACAGTCAGACAGTCAGACAGACAGACAGTCAGACGTGTCTACTTGTTGAAAACTGCAAGTTATTTGGTATTCGTGGAGTTGTTCTCTGCCGTTAAGATAGCCTGGCGTTCCAGACGTGACTCATTGTTTGTCCGCGGGTGTACACACTACGAAGAGGCTCCCTTTGTGCTTCTATCATGACCCCTGGGAGGGAGGGATGAAGAGAGAGGCCTAAAGGGCGACAAGATCCGGTTTGACCACGTGCAAAAACATAAGTGGGATCCCTAAAGTTTCCAACTTGAACCCATCTGACACCGCTCAAGCCCTATCATAAGCCCCAAACCTTCGGTGGGCCGCTGAGGGAGAGTTTGTCCGAGAACGCCTGCAAAGCAGACCTCCACCGCCCAGCCGCAAAAGGCCGAACGCCGTGGTCTGGTCCTTAAACCCTATAAAACGATGAAAGAAATTGGTCTGAACAGGAAATGAGGGACAGGAAAGTCGCAGGGAAAGAGGAACCATTCAGGCATTTCTCTACCGACCAGGGAAAGCCACGAAAAGATCCATGTCAGAGTGGGTGGCCGCTGAGAATCGAACTCGGGACCTCCCGAATGCCAGTCTCACAAGTTACGGCTGAGCCCTTTCGCTCGGTATGTTTGAGTTAGATAACTTGAAGCCAGCCGCTGAAGAACTCCTATGCCTGGAAATAAGTTTTATGCAGTGTAAACAAATTAAAAAGCGCAAGCATGCTAGACTATCAAGCATAAGATACAATCAAATATGTTTCAGAAACTAACACGGTTTGTTAATGCATGCATGAAATCTGAGATAGTCGAAAACCGAGCAATACCGGTTAGGCAATAGAGCCTGTAATTCACACTCGGAAGGTCCCGTTCATATCGGTCAGTTGTCAATCACTGGGTGAACACAGGATTGAATATTCCAATTACCATGAGCCGAACTCCACCCACAGAATAAATAGATGGTACAGGGAGGCGAATATGCAACCAAGACCATTTGTCTAGCATTACACTGACCCATGACGCTGTGGGGTACTGATTATTATTTGTATTCCATATTGCGCGCTACTGCATAGGCGCAACATCAAACTTGCCATGTGGTAAGTAACCCTGGATTTTACGGTCAAACAAGACCACTTCCAATTAATACGGCTGCAATAAAATCGCTGGCACAAAAATGCAAGAGTCGCTGAGTTCTTTCACAGTGAAACAGACGATAAATAATAACGAAAAACAAAAATGAAGAATAAATATTAGCTGTTGACTCAATGACAACTTGCGGAGGGGGACTTCGGCACGCCGACCGAAAGGCGATCTTTTGTACCCATGTCCCTGACGGACACCACCGGGAGGAAGGATGAGGCGAATGGATCCGATAGGCGGCCACAACGTTGCCACGACAGAGAAAACAGTGGGGCCCTACATTTTCCCAGTTAGAAGCATACCGGCGGGGGCTGCTCAGCCCAGTTCCTCTTCCACCCCTTCGGGTTAGTACTCCCAAAGGGACTCGTGGACTCAGAAACCGGCTCCCCTCCCACCCTCGGGCTCGTACTATCCCATTACGGGCCCGGAAACTAGTAGGCTCGCCTTCCAATCTGGGGGACAAGAGCTCCAGAGCGCATTTGTTCCCCCCTACCGTGCTGCTGCTGACGCGACGCTCGCCGAAGCTTGCAACTCTAAAGAAACCTAATGGGAGGAAGGGTGACATGAAATGATTAATGTAACGAAATGGAGGAACAGGAAATTCGGAGGATATGGAAATCCTTCTCAGCATTCGCTTGGCGACCTGGGGAAACCTCCGGAAAAACCCATTGGTCACGAAGCATCGAATCCGCTACCTCCCGAATGCGTGCAACAGATGTTACCGCCTGAGCCATCCCGCTCGGTATATTATGTGTTCCACTCATATGACTATTTACTCTTGTACAAATCATATACTCTTACAACCACTTGATCTAGATTAACATGAAGTAGATAGAAAAATGACATTTGTAGAAATGGTTTTATTACAGATTTCCTTGTACGTACAATGGGATTAGGGGATGATAGCAAAATCTTTTAAGAGCTGTCATATGATGGCTTTGAAATTTCATTCTCTCTGCATGACCAGGAGGAGAAGAAAGAAAAGAAAATGAAAAAAAAAAAAAAAAAAAAAAAAAAAAAAATTACAACTAATAACGCTTTCCCATTTGAGGAAAATATAAACTCTGGAAAATTAAAACCAATAACATGGAATATATGGATCTTGGAAATGGTTAACTCCACAGAAAAATGCATTTGTTATAAATTAAGTGCTTTAGCGAGACATACATTTTGTTTGCGTAGTTAGATTTTGTCAATGTCCTACGGTTTATCAGTTGTGTAAGTCATGCAGAAATAAAAAATTATATATATATACACACACACACTGGGTGTCCAAAAAAACACACCCCGACAAAGCTTAGTATGTTGTGCGGGATGGCAAACTGATTAATTTTCAGATAGGAACCCCTGTCCGGAGATGTACAGTTTGGACGCTGGAGAGCGTCGAAGTTTATGAACGAACGGTTGTGACAATTTGTTAACATTCCATTTGGTATCTTGATACGGAAGGTATGCAACCCTTTAGCCATCTATGTACTGGAATGAACGGCCTGAGCATAATAACATTACTGCGCATGCGATAAATTCTTCCATAGAGTTCTTGGTCGCATCCTACTGCGTTACTTGCATAGTTTCCAGTTCAGTAACGTTTTTAACAAGAGTGCGAGACGTGCCAGTGCACGGCTGTTGAAATGGCACTTTATGTAAATGTACAGAATCACCTCAACGTCGCATATTAAAATCGATCAATTGGTAGAGGTGAACCTGTTCCATGGCCGTGCTGGTCGCCAGGTCTGATGACACTTCTCGACTATTTTCTGTGAAGTTGTATGAAGAGTATGGCACTCCTGTAACGTCAGCGGAGGACCTTATGGCTCCAGTACACGGAGCGATTGAAAATCTTCAGACAACCTCACGCATTGGGTCATGTGCATGAGGCTCAGCACCGCCGATATAGGCTCTGCAATGACGTAGGAGGTACACAGCTCGAAGCCCGTTTGTAATATAGAGAGTTCGATGATGGGTTTGTTGACGAAATTTGAACACACACCCATCTCACACTTTGATGCGCCAAAGCGTCCAAACCGTGCATTTACGGACAGGGGTTCCTATGAAAACCATTCAGTTTGTCATCCCACACAAAATACCTAGCGTTGTCGGTGATTTTTTTGGGACACGCTCTATGCAGGGCTCAGATTTTCAGGTGCTAAAACTTGGAAAGTACTTATTTTTTATGTGCTAAAAAGTAAACAATATGTGCTAAAACAAAAAAGTTTTAAGATTTGAATGGCCGAAATAATATCAATGTACGTGGTACTCACCAGACAGTATACCAACACATGCTTCCCCAAATGTTCCATCCCGATAGATTGACGATTGTTATGAAGAAATGTCTTGAATTTCGAAAAGATCGTTCCACATCACAAGAAGTAAGTCTAACATAAATCTAACATGGAATGTCACTCACACCCGCAACAATGTTTTCATTTTGTCTATCCAACACATTTGAAATCTTACAGACTATGTTAAATCCACAATTATTTTCGAACATTTCCTTGCATTTTCCCTTTACTTTCTCTACTACGTAGAGTAAGGAAAGGAAGGTATTCCACCCAAAAATTCGATGTCGAGATTTCACCGGAAATATAAGTTTTGAGGCCCCCTGAATAAAAAAAAGCATTTTAAAAAAAAAGCTGTGTGTGTATTTGTGTGTGAGTGAGTGAGTGAGTGAGTGAGTGAGTGAGTGAGTGAGTGAGTGAGTGAGTGAGTGAGTGAGTGAGTGTGTGTGTGTGTGTGTGTGTGTGTGTTGTGGACAGCATAACTCGAAAACGAAAAGTGGGTAAAAAATCCAAAGTTGGACTTAGGTTTAATCTTTTAAGCATGCAACACGAAGATTTTGAAGAAAATTGCCCCAATCTAAACTATCCTTTCATGGAAAATTTTTCAAAAAGTTTTATTTTCTTGAAAATGGCTAACGATTTTGATTAAAATGACACATGTTTAAGATATTTTTTATGACAAATGAAACGTATATTTTGAATTGTTTGGCTATAGCCCATGTTAGTCCTGTTTACTCTTAATGACTTTTGAATAACTCGGAAACCATGAGAGATAGACCAAATCTTACTATACAAAAATGTTGATCTCGCTAAAACACACAATCTATGTCCAAATAAATTTTTTGTAGAGGTAACCATTTCGGAGATATTCCTTATTATTTGTGTCAGTTTCGGAAAACTCACACTTGCGTCAATTGCAATGTCGTTATTCAGTTTTTTATATGTTAACCGTGCAAAGAGAACGGAATATCAAAGCTTTAAAAGATTTGACTGCCGCTCAAAGCCTACTGTATTCCCATATTCCGCTTCTACCTACAAGGAAATAAGCAATAAGATAAGTTCTGCAAACTAACACGAAGAAGATATAGGAATATGATTTTGTAAAAATGGTTAGTACAAGTGTAGAGAAAGTCATGTGAGTGCAAGGCATCAGATTTTTAAGTTTTGTGCTGCAGGATCAGAATGCACCCGAGTCCCCCTCCCCCCCCCCCCCCCTTCCTCTCCATATCCTGAACTACTTGAACTGCTTCTCCCAAAAACACTCATACTGATTCCAGTTTCTTTATGAAATCACAGAGGAAACAGAGATTTCTTAACACAGCGTCTTTTAAATTTCGCAGTATGTTGTTGCACTTGCACTCTAAAAATGTTTAATCCACGGTGAACTCAAAACTGTCGATATATAATTTCTCAACACAACACAACTCGAATGTCGTATAATCTCTGCGCATTCACAAATGACTAATTGACTGTACAGTTTTACAAGTATCGGTGTATATACGAGCCGGACTGTGAAGCGATAACAGGTGCAGTGGTGGAATTCCCTGTCATCTTGCAGGCTCATGTTGCTTGAGTAAACAGGATGTTCATATTTTCTTCCAACTGAAGGGATACTACAGCTGACATATCAGTTCTTCCAATAATGAATAACAAAGAACAATAACATCCAACCTGCGTATTAGTAATTGAGCGTTAAAGAAGTGGATGGTGTCTTGTTAAAAATAATTTGCTGCGGCTTTTATGTGATTCATGTTAACACTATTTTTAAAATGTTTCCTTTATGCGATTTTTGTGTAACTTATGTGAATATCCCAAAATATTTATTTAAATAAAAAATCAGTAAATATGCATTTTTATGTGCAATAAAACCTAAAATATTTGCTCCTGTGTGAATATCCAGGATATTAAACATACATGAATATACAGGGTGTTAGGGGTATGAGTGCGCAGACTTCGCGTGCTGGGAGCTCCAAATATGACTAATAATAAAGTCCAATAACAACTCCATATATCTTGAAAGTTAAAGGAGATAATCGAACATTATTGAATACGTTGTCTGCACAGTGTGGCAAAACAGGCCGAATGTTTTGTTTTGGTTTGCGGCCAGGCATGCGTTCACACCTGCAACGCGTGAAGGTCTAAACTAGGCTAGCGCTTGAAATCCGGTTCGCCACGTGCCTGTGTGTTTCTTGTCAGCTAATGCCAGTAACGAGGGATGGGGTGGTTTGCTTTTAAGCTATTCAATCGTATTTACGAGAACTAAACTAAAAGCTGCGTAAGAGGCTACGCATAAGGTGTAGTCGGATGATCAAATATAGCAACTTCAAATGTTAAGTATGGAAATACCTCATTCGTGTAATTGTGTAATTAAAAACAACCACCTTTTGCTAAACAGGAAAATCTATTATAAAGAGCCGGAACAGCCGGAACAGCCTAGATGGCCTAAGACGTGAAGAAAAAGAAGATGAAGAAGACAATTGTTAATGGCCAATAATTGCAAACTCAACAAGATGTCTTTTACAGTGGATGTTCAAAATGTGCTCCATGAGAATCTATGCAGGCATCGCATCTTCTTAGCCAATTTTGCCCTACCCTCGTTAGGGCTTCTGTGTTCTGCCCAATCTCTAGGGCTGCTTCAAACACACGTGTGCGAAGATCATCAAGCGTTGCGCGTGTGTTGCAATCTGTTTTGCCCTAAGCAAGAAGCATATCTAAATACTCTTGATTTGTAAAGACTGCCATAGTTGTGAATGCATTTAACGCACCCGAAGCACTGACAGAACCTGCTGTTGTGCACGGATGTCGCGGGGGTAGTTGCACTGTCAACATTCTCTCACTTTCCGCGCTTCTCAGGGGCTAATGTTGCGGGGTTACCAAGCGTATGCCCACGACTTTATTCCAATAGACACGCTGGAATCCAGTCCTTTCATATCATTTTGTGGCTAAACGAATCATTTTAGCAACATATGGTAAAGACATGAATAACGCATCTTTTGTAGCTCTACCTCGCTTTTCTAATCGCAGAAGTAAACGATAACGGAGTGATGACATATTCGCAATCACACTTATGACCAGTTTTAATTTTTATTTACGAAACTATGCACTATAGAGGAAAATGGTACAGGAACTTAGTTTCAGTTTAACGCCTGGAAGTTGCCTTTGAAGTCTGCGCACTCATACCTCTAACACCTTGTATGTGAATAACACCGGACGAATTTTACTAGTAATAGAGGGTTCATAGACAATCAATTTGAGATAGGAAATCAGTGGTCTACGACGTCAAGTTAATAAGTTATATGTATTTAAAATATTTCGAGAATGTGACCAATAAATCATAAACAGAAAGAAGTATGTCAATATTATCCACTGTAATCGAAATAGTGCTTATTAGAACTTAGTAAAGGCTGTCTGCTGTCTTCCTGAAGAAGCATTTCTAAACTGTAGCGTTACCAAAAGCGCTTAAATTGGAGACTTACCATGTGGCTGCACGCCACTGCAATGGATAACAGGTTATGGCGAGCGGCTACAGAAATACAGGGCAGCTCCAAAAGGTGTGCTTTGGCCGCACGGTTATGACGACTGACTGTGGAACTTAATAAACCACAGAAATCGAGTTCAAACCCGGAGATGGGTAAACTTTTTTCCCCCTTTCTTTTCCATTTTGAGAGCAACGTTGTGTTTATGCTTGAAAATAGCAAAATACCACCATCATATATAATGCACATAGTATTGTTTACCTCTATTAAATAGTTTACCTTCTGATTGGTCCTCACTCTCCAATTCTGTGCACCACAATGTACAGGTTCAAACATTTGTCTGACTATTCTTCTCTCGAAAGATCGCAAAGCTTTTTCATCGTTCATTGTGGTAGACCAAACCTCAGACCCATAGGTTATTACTGGCCTTATTAATGGTTTATCACCTTTGAGTTTAGTATTTCTGGTTATTATTCCATTAGAGAAAATCGTTTTATTTGCATAATAAGCTCATTCCCTGCCTGTATTCTTTCTCTTATTGTATCGCTCAAATTATTATCAGATTTAATTAAGGTAGCAAGCTATGAAACCTGCACTTACTCATTATTTATTTCCTTACCTTTGTTCTGCTTGTATCTGCCTATTGTATTGTAATGTTAATATTAATTCAACTTATGTTTAAAATAATTCAATCCCATATAGCTCTTTCAAGTGCTTATCAATTATTTATTTGTTTCTAAGCTGCTAGTTAGGCTTGAACCATCTCAATTAAGTGAAAACGAAGTTCTCAGTGTGCTCACACTATTTAGATCATGCAAGTGTAAATAATAGTTAAACAAGCTTGATACAAAAAGTTTAAACATTAGTTAAACGAAAAATTACGACACGACGCAAATGTTTCCTGTAAATCAAATTAAATTAAGCATGTGCTTATGAAAAAAGAAAGAAAGAGAGAGAGAGAAAGAGAGACAGAAAGAGAGGGAAGGAAGGAAGAAAGAAAGAGAGAGCGAGATAGAGAAAGAGGAACATAAAAATATGGGCTTATGTGTATTTGAACCTGCGCTTTTAATACGTGCGTACCTTCACGTCGTTGCACCACATCCATTGCCCTAAACACACAGGCTACGGAATTCGCCCGCTTGTTCTCTCATCATGCGTTACAGCTGCAGTGGACATGATCAGTGGCGTGCATATCCTCCAACAATTTTAAGGTGGTTCTGTAATTTGTAATCTTAGACCATAAGTTTCCTGTCTCAAATTGATTGCCTATGAACCGTCTATCACCAGGAAAATTCATGCGGTGTTATTCATTTACACCTGTATGTAATCTATATAAAAGCCCTGGCGCAACAGCTCATGGCAAGGCTTACCGCCCAGCCGCTGCGTACCCCACCTCTACGAACTACAGGCGTCATTGTTAGGGTGCAGTACTGGAGGGTGGGACGTGGTCAGCGCCCGAGCCCTCCCGGCCTTCTAACTATGCGGCCTTCTCGACCTGGGGCCGCTACTTCTCCATCAAGTAGCTCCTCAATTGGTCCCCCCGGGACTTACGAGGCTGAGTGCACCCCGTGCCAGACCTCCCTGCGCGGGAAAAATCCCCATGCTGGTACCGGAGATCGAACCCGAGTCCTCCGCACTAGAGGCAAGCGCGCTACCAACTGCGCTACGGAGGCGGTCCATATATATCCTAAACATACGGCAATTTAGATCATTTATGAGAAAATAAAATTTTCGAAACATTTTCCATATAAAGGTAGTTCGCGTATGATATCTTTTTCTGAAAATCTTCGTATCGCATCCTTAAAAAACGCTGAACTAATACCTAGGCTGGTGTTTAACCGATTCCGTTTTTGAATTATGCAATTCTCTCTCTCTCTCTCTCTCTCTCTCTCTCTCTCACTCACACACACACACACACACACACACACAGAGAAACACACACATATATACACGCAAATACACACATTACACCTATCTATACACACAAACACACATGCACAAATCAAACAGTCCTTTTTCTAAAACTAACTTTTTTTTTTTTGTTTCAGGGAGTCTCAAAAGATGTGTTTGCGGTAAAAACCCGGTTGGACTTTTTGGGTGAAATACAATACATCATCTACTTGCTGTACTATATAGTAGAAAACAATAAACTAATCTCAATATCCGTAGATACCAGTAACATAAGCAAGTCAATAAAGAAGAGAGTAAAATAGTCAAGCTTAAATAAACGGGAACTTACGCTGTTAAAATACTGCTGGGAAAAAAGAGGAGAGGAAGTTGCGAAGCTAATGAACTTTAGCTGATAAATTTGTAAAAAACAGAAGAAATAACACACAGGGGGTTGAAAAAGAGCCAGGTAATCGATTTCAAGAATAGCAGATATAAAACAATAAGAGAAACACAGGAAAGATACAGAAAAAATACAAAGAAATAAATTGTGAGGGTATCATTCCTGCAGGGTGATGTAAATTTCGCAGTAGACATCAGTATTCCGTGTATTCCATTGCTGAGAGAAAGCAATGCATCACGTGTTATCTCAGCAACAGCAGCAGCACCACCACCACCTAGTTAAGACGAGGAGCATTCTTAAACCCAACTGTCGAGCGTGAACACACTATTAATTCATTCCCTTTCTTGTCAGGCTGGCACGTAAACCAGACATGGGATGGATTTAGTACGCAATCCCAACAACTCGCCTAATTGGCAAAGATGCTCTGCAGTTTTAAATGTTTAGCTCAACTGGCTGATTTCCTTCCAGGGAGAGCTCTTGTGCACACATCTGCAACTGGCGATGCGATGACTGGATTATGGCAATCATCAGGCACAGTGCTTATGTACATATGTGTAGCTTTTCCATCTACTAAATCAACTACCTATACCACAAAGAACGCCAAAGATAATCTTCGGCCAATTTTGTATCGTTTCCCGCGGGCTTTGAGGCGTGTTCTTCACCTTACCTATCACAGAGTGTGGTGGCTTGATAACACAGCAATAAGGGGAGAAGAGGTGAGGTTGATGCCTCCGCTTTTTACTTTCTCTACTACGTATAGTAAAGTAGAGGAAGTATTGTATTGCACCCAATAATTCGATGTCGAGATTTCACTGAAAATATATGTTTTGAGGCACCTGAATCCAAAAAAAAGAAAAACAAACCATTTTTAGAAAAAGGTCCGTGTGTGTATGTGCCTGACTGTCTGTCTGTGTGTCAATCTGTGGACAGCATAACTCAAAAACGAAAAGTCGGTTAAAAACCAAAATTCGGAAGATTTTGAAGACAATTCCTCCACCCTAAACTACCCTTTATATGGAAGCTTTTTCGAAAATTTTGATTTTCTTGAAAATAGCTCTAACGATTTTGATTAACATACCATATGTTTGAGATATTTTTATGGCAAACGAAATGTATATTTTGAACCTTCTGGCTATAACCCAAGTAGTCCTGTTTACTCTTGATAAATTTTGCATAGCTGGTAAACCGTAAGAGATAGACCAAATCTTACTACACAAAAATGTAGATCTGGTTAAAACGCAATTTACATTTTTTTTTTTTTTTTAGAGTGAACCATTCCGGAGATATTCCTTCTTATTTGTGTGAGTTTTGTAACACTTATACTTTCCAAAAACGGAAGATTGTTATTCGGTTTTTATATCTTAGTCGTGCAAGCTTTAAAAGATTTGACCTTCGCTCAAAGCCTACTGTATTCCCATTTTCTCCTTGCACCTACAAGAAGATAAACAATAAGATAATTTCTGCAAATGTTTATCTCAACTAACACGGACAAGATATAGGAATAAGAGTTTCTAAGAATGGTTAGTATAAGAATAGAGAAAATCATGTGAGTGCAACACATAAGATTTTTCTGAAACTGATCCAGTGATACATATTTAGAATCTCTCTCTCACACACACACACACAGACACACACACACACACACACACACACACACACACACACACACACACACACACACACACACACACATCTATGTGTGTATTTGTCAGTGTGTACGTGTGTGTCTGTGTGAGCTTATGTATGCCTGCGCGTGTGTGTATGTATATATGTATTTATTTACCTACTTATTTACTCACTTATAATTTATTTATTTTTGCTTGTACGCAGTAACAAACATTCATATCACTGTGAGAATACTGTTCTGTTCACTTTTATCTTGTATTGTTCTGCCTTACTATGTATTTAATGAATACCATTCAAGCTTTAATTTGCACCCCCTGAAAATCTTCTCACACATACACATTATACATGTCGCTAACCTGGAAGCTCATCGAGTTTTCTCCTTAGATTTTAACCTCTTTAAAGGCTTGTCGGGCTCTAGCCGATATGGTATGCCTACCGGTCATGATAAGAGGCCTGTATGACAAACTGAATGCGCTCACTACCTATTTCTCCTTTAGCCAATAAGGCCGAAAGCGTAAACATGTATTTCGTTTCTACGCTATTTTGTATCCTTTGTTTTGGTTATTGGTTAGCAAAAGGAGTGGCACATTCTTTCTCCGTGCCTAAAGCAAATGATGAAGGCTTCATATAACGATAAATAGTGAGACGTAGACGCGAGGTGCAGTGAGATTACCTTAGGCGTTTTGTGTACTTAAGGTGAAGTGTTCCATTCGAGCCAAAATACAGTGTCGAGATTTCACCGAAATAAATGTTCTGAACTCTCCTGAATTCAAACAAACAATTTTTAGAAAAAAGGATCCGCATATCTGTATGTCTATGTGTGTGAACAGTGCAATTCGAAAATGAAATTCTGGATAAATTCAAAACTTGGTATTTTCGTTTTAGCACTTTACAATGAAGCGATCCGAAGAAAACTTTCAACCTCGAACTACACTTTACGTCGAAAATGGTTAGTTACTTTTAGTTTTCTCAAAAATTGCTCTAAGAATTTAGATTAAAATATCGCATATTTATGTTATTTACTTACCAAATGAAATGCATATCTTGAATTTACTGTAAATCACACGCGAAGGCCTCTTCATTGGGAAATAATTTTGTATAATATTTTTATATAAGTGGTAAGCCGTAAGACCATTTTCGAGATATCGTTGTTAATGGTTTGAATTTTCTAATACCAAGACTTTTTATGAAGCGGTAATCATTCAGCTCCTTTTCGTGATACCATGGAAAGAATGTAAAGTTGGAACAGCATATAGCAATCTACTTATAAGCGGCTGTCACAGACAAATGACTCAATGACAACTTGAGGAGGGGACTTAGCACCTCGACCGAAAGGCGATCTTTTATGCCTATGCCCCTCAGGAGGCACTCTGGAAGGATGGATGAGGCGGAAGGATCCGAAGGGCGGTCGTTACCACGACAGAGTAGAGGGCAGGGCCCTTACATTTTCCCAGTTAGAAGTAGTCAGGCGGAAGCTGGCTTAGCCCGGTTCCTCTCCCACTTAATCGGGTTCGTACTCCCAAAGGGACTCGCGGTCACAGAAACCGGCTTCGTGCTTATACCATCTAATTGGGGGGGGGGGGGGCAGAAACCAGTAGGCTCGCCCTCCAGTCCGGGAGACGAGATTTCCAGAGCGCATTTGTTCCCCCTGTCGTGCTACTGCCGCGACGCTCGTCGACGCTTGCAACCCTCAAAGAAACCTAACGAGATGAAGGGTGAAATGAAATGATTAATGTAACGAAATAGAGGGACAGGAAATTCGGAGGGTATGGAAATCCTTCCCAGCATTCGCCTGGTGAACCTCCGGAAACACACATGTGTCAGGAAGGTCGGTCACGGAGATCGAACCCGCGATCACCTGAATGCGGGCCATAGACGTTATGGCCTGAGGCATCCCGGTCGGTGAAATAGCCAAATAACGAACTCTATAACACACATAACCTTATTTCTGAACTGTTTATTCACTCCTCCTGGAATTTCTCTATAGTAAATTTGGTTTGAGTTGGTCATGGAAGATAGCAATTAGGTTAAAAGCCCACGGGTGGCAGCAGAGTTGTACAAACGGATTATTAACGACTTAGAAAGTGTTTGACTAACTCATTGTGTGGCTTTGCTTTTTATAGTTTTCAGCGCATGTTTGCGGCATTAATAAAGTTAAAAAATGGATTTCACCACGGTAACGAATTGCTACAACACATTGAGCTAAACGTACATCGATTCCACATAATTACTTAGTAATTGCCCTTTGGTGCGCTAAATGTTGGCCTTTTGATGTATCATGATGCATCTATCTGTAAACTGTGAACGATTAATTTTAATCCCATTTTCATTCGCGGGGTGCAAGTTTTTCGGAGGAAAGCTCCAACAGTTTAAGGCTCCGACCAGTGAACTGGAGCAATCCATCATCCTTATCTCTCTAGAGGTTAATTTTAACATGATATTCGCAGCATTCTGACGTTTAAAGGCGTTCAAACGAAGAAATTTAATAACAGTGTCTTAATTTACAACCACAAAGAAAGCACATTACCAAACAGTTTCTAGTGCGAAAAGTTCGTATTTATCAAATTCAGTGTCTTTGATTTTGCAAAATTGTTTCTTCTGATCTTTTAATATGTATCCGACTTATGGAACGTGGGAAATTTTTTTATATTCGTGGAGCTTTCGTCACCAGCATAGGGAATGATGAAAATCTTTCCAATTCGTAAAAGAATCCTACTTCAGCCACATGTTTCGCAAATGAGTACAGTTCCACAAAACAGTCTAAAATCCGTTACTGCTCGCCTGATGCAGAAGAAACCGAGGTGTAGCGACTACCTTCGTCCGTCTCTGCTCCCCATGTGGTTGCTGCGTACTAAGGATAGCCTTAAGCAGTGGCGGCTCCTGTAGAAGAACACAAGAGCACGTGAACACCCTAACTTTTGACACCTTGCGGTATTATTAGTTAATTTTACTTTAAGTACTATGGAACGCTATACAGATGCAGTAATCTAAACCACACGGCTTTTAAATCTACCGCGCTATTCTTCTACACTGGATGAAGTTTGGCATCATTTTCGCTAGCACATCTCTAATTGTGCACGATTTTAGGAGCCTTTACACATTCGTAGGGGGCATTACGTCATTGTTTTGTGGGACAAAATAGTCACTGACGTGCACATCGGCATCTCTCTCTTGAATCAATGCCATCAGGTGGCAGCACACCGCAGCAGACGTTAGTTACTGGATGTGACTAGCTGGAGTCTCATGCAATGGATCTCTTGTTCGCTTTTCTGTTTGGCATAAATCTCGCTAGGTGGTAGCACACTGATCAGATATGCCAATTCACTCAGCAAAATTTAGCTTACATGAGTAAAAGCTATGACTATGTAAATAGAAAAATCTATTTTGTGGATTTGTGGTTGAGTTATACTCGTAGTGTATTCAATTATGATTTTAGCATACAGACTTCGTTTTGTATTCCTAACAGGAGAATGCGCTAACTAAGAGGGCCTACTCTTATCCAGAGTCAAGTTACCATGTTGGTAAACACTTATATCGCTATTTGAGTTTAGCCACTTCCACAACCGGCAGTTTGAAGGTAATTATTTACATGTGCGGTTAATAAAAATAGAGATTCGGTATTCGGGTGCAGTGTCAACACGAACTCTGTTGACGCTATTTTAAGTACCAACGGAAAATTAAATTCTCATATAAGTTAGCCGCAAAAGAATTAGGGCCTCCTTTCACAAGAAGAAATTATGCCATTTTCCTGCTTCAGAAAATGAGATTTGGTGAGTGATAAGTTAGTAATATTAATGTTTGACTGGCGAAACAGCGCAAATGAGGAGTAGGAAAAAAGTTTACACATTAGTTCGTTCTTGTACTAAACTAGACTTAATTATGTACACTTCAAATAAAAATGCACAAAAACAATTCCATATTTCGTCAGACAAGTTATGCATCATTATCTATTAATTATTATTCCTATTATTATTGTTATTATCATTATCATTATCATTATTATTATTACTACTATTACTACTATTACTATTATTACTATTATTACTATTATTACTATTATTATTATTTTATTATTATCATCATCATTATTGGGAGCGGCTACATTTTTATCAATTTTTTAATCATATCTATTATACAGCATACTATTATAAACCATACTATTTCACATTTTCTAGGCTATCTAAATCTGAAATTTGTGAACACCCAAACTGTATACTCACGAGCCGCCACTGGCCTTAAGATAAAGAAATAGTTGTTTTGTTTCGATTACAATATTGAAATAATGACAACGTAACTAGTTGCAGAGTAACGGTTACAAAAGTAATTTCCTACTCACTGTCAGTCTCAGTTCACTGCACATTCACTGCAAATGCACAGTCTCAACAGCAAACTTAATCCAGTCTTTATAGTCAAAACTGGCCCACTAAATGTCATTATATATTAAACTGTTCAAGAAAGCATAGTACTACCCTTCTGCTATTTCTATCGCTAGAGGGTATAGTTTCTAGGTGTATAGAACACGTAAATACCTGACCAGCGTTGGTACGATTTGTAGCAGATAACGAGATGAATGGCCTTGCTCTGCGGTAGACTACTTCTCGACCCTACGGAGGGTAACAGAACTTTCAGTTCAGTCTGATGTTTAGCATAAAAGTATAGTGGAAATAATTTAATATTAAGATATCTGCTGATTACGTTTACTGTAGTTATTCATGGAATATATCCTACAAAAATGGATTTATTGACAATCTTTCCTGAAGGGAATCATGTGGATCGTCAGCTTGAATTTACACATAGCTTCTAAAAAAATCCAAATTTCATAGGTTGTTATATGGACTGGGTCCTCAAAGGAACAGACAGCCCACATCCAACAGTTCTGAGGACCAATTAGAGGATATAGGAGCTATCATAGAAAATCACACCTGCACTGCATATTTTTTATGACAAAGTAGGTAACTGACTGGCCTGTTCGCTCTCCGGATCTAAACCCACCTGATTATCTATGGGAAATGCTTAAAGGCGGTTTATGCAAGAAATTCTCAATCCTTAACAATTAAAAGAAAGTGTCCGTTTTGCGTCTTTCAAAATTTGGTCGCAAAAATTCGTCGAGTGTTCAATGTGTTCAACAATCGAGCGAGATTACACTACGTTAATGTCTGAGACTTGCACTTGAGAGGCCCACATTCGATTCCCGTTGGACCGGGCACCCTACCCTTGGGTCGGTTTCGTGGGGTTGCTATGGGAATGCTAAGGTGAATTATATTCCTGTCCCTCCATTTCCTGTCACCTCATTTCGTTTTGATTTTCAGGGACGAAGGTACAAGCGAGTGGACTGTGGACGAGGAGTATGATAGCGGAGTTTACTTTGTGGAACCATTTGCCCTGGTGTTCGGTGTGTGACGGGCCCTCATAGAGGCCTCTCCGTGGTGAGAGATAGGCCTGGGGGGGGATGTAATATCTAGAGACATTAAGGACCCCACCTGTATCCCAGCTCTCCGCCCCGGACATGAGGTGCAAGATATGTAAAGGCGTACAAATTACTTCCATACGAGGACGACACTGAAAACCAAAACAATAACAAAACATTAAAATACCATGTTTCAGAAAACAAAATGAATTTCATGAAGGACGTCCGAGAACTGCTGCTGCTGCTGATGAAAATGTTGCCGCTGCTCGAGCAACGCTTGAAGAAGATCGGCGGACAGCTTATGAATTTACTTGGCGACATGGCATTGGTATCAGTCAAATCCAAAATATGTAACATCAACATAAGTGATTGTCTATGGATTCCACATAAATTGACTCCCAATCAAAACAACGTATTGATTGGTGTAAAATATATAAATCTGGAAAAATTCCGAGGCGGCACTTCCAATTTGGTTTGGAATACTGTTGCTGGTCATGAATCATGGATGTATTGTTATGATCCTGAAAAGAAAAGTCAATCGAGTTTGGTACATCCTGAACAGAACCTAAGCCTACAAAAGTGGGGCGAATTGGCAGTGCAACCAAGATGGTCGCTAGTTCACTGTCTAAAACGGGCCATACTGCCGATTGGTGCACAACTGTCCGTTTACAGCAAGTTATAAATAACGCATCATCGTATACAGCAGGAGTATCCGGATGCCCTAAAGGTCAACACCACGGACCTTCCAACATAAAGCCCTGACCTACCACCTTTTGGTTTCTCTTGTTTCCAAAAATTAAAGATAAAATGCACGGAATCACCTTTTTGTCTTCACATGAAGCAGTGGAACATTATAAAAAACTGGTTTCTGAAGTGTCTCAGGATTATTGGCTTAAGGACTTGGTTCATCGAATGCAAAACTATATTATATTAAAGGGGAATATTTTGAAGAACAACAAAATCATGTAATGTTTTTAGAACTCATCCTTGTTTGATTTTTCTAAAAATTATCATGTTGCCCTCGTATACAGTTATTTCGTCTACGTGAAAGAAAATAATGGTACAATATGGTGCCAACATTGCTAGGGTATGACGACTTGTGCGGTTATAAAGTGGAAACCGCTCAACGTATAAGACTGTTTCCTTTAGGTTTTAGTGGCCGGGTTGTGCACAGATTGCGATCTTCGAAGAGTTGCGGATTCGAGGACATCGAATTTGTGCTTACTCGGGATTAATAACAACACCTCTACTTATGGTTGTGTTAGTTGCAGTCACACAGTTTTTCCGACCTACAATTGTTAATATTTACATATATTCTATAAACTATTCTTACAAACGCTTATTTTTGTAGCTAGTTGTTAATCGAGATAAATGCCTGCACAAATAGTTTCATTACACATTTTGCAGGCACTAGGGGGATTCAGAAGGCTTAAGAGCGATAGTCACATCGTTAAAAATTGTCACTATATCCTGGCTTTTATATTCCATATTTCGCACGACATTGCGAGAAAAAAGGGAATGCTGTTCAAACAGTTAAATAATAAGGTATTACAATATTCAAACCAAGAGCAACGAATATGTCGCAAGTAGTTACAAAAAAACACACACACAATGCGTATTTTAATGAGATCTACATGTTTCTATGTAGTAGCTTTAGTCTATCTCTTGTGATTTACCAGTAATATAAAATTATGCAAAATTCCTTCAAAATGAAGAGGACTTAACAGACTATTCTTAGAAACAATAGGTATATACATTTATTATTATTATTATTATTATTATTATTATTATTATTATTATTATTATTATTATTATTATTATTATTATTATTATTATTATTATTATTATTATTATTATTATTATTATTATTACTATTACTATTACTATTACTATTACTATTACTATTATTATTACTATTATTATTATTATTATTATTATTATTATTATTATCATCATCATCGTTATCATCATAATTATTAGTCAAGGGCATATCTTAAACGAGTTATTTTAATTAATATCCTTTATTTATGAGAAATAACAAAATATGTTCTATATAAAGGGTAGTTTAGGATGGACGAGCTTCTTTAAAACTCTTCGTGCCACCTTTTTGGAAGATGCCAAAGTACTAAGTTTTGTATTTATCCAGTATCACATACACATGTACACCAAATAACCTTTTGCTAAGAATGCTTATTTGTGTTCAAGAGATATCAAAACATAGATTTCCAATGAAATCTGGATATTGGACTTTTGGGTGGAATACATTGGTACCTCTACCTACCATAGGTACGAATGTTGAACAGTATGTAAAACTGATCTGTTCAATGTGTTGTAGTAGTTTCTTGCAACAGTAGTAATGTGATTTTAGGGTGCGCAACTGCTGTGGTCATTAGTGTCCAGATTTCGCGATTGTTTCACTTTAGCCGGATTCGTGAGACCAATGACATGATAAGCAAGTTCCCTTTGGTCGTTAGGAGGATGACAATATAGCGAAAGCAATAAAGCATGCTGACTGAGAGACAGATAATACCGTAAGACACGGGTAGCCGAGGTCGTTCACACAGGAACTCGTGAACGAGAGATCTGCGGCTCAAATCTCGCCGGGATGTATTATCAGTGTCCACCGTTTGTGCTATCGTAAGCAATAAGAACGGGGGTTAGACGCTATTAAAAGGCTAATATGGTGATATTAACCAAACTGAATGCTTGAGATTTTGTTCACGCATTATCCCAAGAAGCTAGACAAAAATTAGAAACTACGTTCAGAATAGCAAATAATTTTCACTGTTTCAAAGTCGACATCGTATTTCCGTTATAGTCAGTATAAATAAGGTGTATAATATTTCCGCCTCTTCTCCTCTACATTAAAAAATGGGAAAATAAAAGACAGAAATACTCCTTTTACGAGAAGTATGCTTATGGATGTAATTAATGTTAGCAATGAATATTTCCCTGTATGTCTGCCTTTCTTTTGCAAGATATTTAATGCAAAGCCCCTTGTAGAACAACCAGTGTACTGTGAAATCTCATTCAGCTGGCAGTGATCAGCAATACACATTCGAATAGTTACCGTCTTCTCAAAACATGGTAATTACTTGAGCGAGGAGATAGCGATCCTTGAAATGTTTTTGTGGTGGAGGAAGAGAGAGATGGTGCTGCATTCACATTTACCAGTGAAGAGCTAAGGTAATCCTCCAAACAAGATGCAAGATCGAAGCACTTGAGCATCACGCCATTGCAGGTGCTTTGTTTCAGCGTCTCTAACGTACGCTATTGTGATTGTTTGTTCATTAGATTTAATACTCGAGAGCAAAGCTTACATTGTTTATTTCCATATATAAGAGTTAAATGCAGAAATGGATCAATTTACCCACTGTTTTTCGTGCAAACAGATGAAGAAGTATCCATTTTTGTAGTTATTTTCTCCCATCTGCTAGGGGCCGTACACCTCCAGCAAAATAAATAAGGGAACAATACACGGGCAAGGAACTTACTTTTTTGTTTTATTGCACTCTCTTAAGTGTACATTTTCACAAAGTGGAAATGGGGGGGCTTCTCTATGACTTTTAGCATTTAAAGAGAGTAGTTTTAAGTATGGGCAAGGAATGCGATTACGTAAATATGTTGCAGCGCAACATAATATGTCATATTGTAGACTGTATACGCAAATCTGTGCATGAAAAACAATGAAGTACAGTCTTCTATTTAACCAGGTGGTACCGATAGTTAGCTCAAATGAAATTACAACTTTGGAAAGGAGTAGAAGGGAACGTTCCAAGGCAGCTCAATGGAGTCTTTGGAGAACAATTTGAAGAAGCAGCAGATTTATTAATTCCAGCAAATGAACTTGCCCCTATACTTTCCTTGTATTAATATCAAAGTGGCATCGAAGTCCCGGATCTCGGCAACCTTACTGTCCACTTCTGGTCGCGTGACATTAACTGCGTCCACTACGTGATTCTGGATTTCTGATAGCAAGTTCACGCAGCGGCACATAGGTGCAGGGGTCAACGTTTCACACCTTCAACACAACGATGCTTACTAAAACAGCGGTTGCATTACATGAAATGGATAAGATTAAAGAAGACTAAGATAGGATAGCTTCCCATTAAGTTTTATAACGTGTTTCACTAGACAGAGCCACATTAACTGAAAAACCAATCTTGTGAACTTCCCACATACAAAGTTCAATTAAATCCCGTTGTCCACTAATCAACTGCATTTGTGTACATTTTGTTAAGACTTTAGATTTTTAATTTTACAATCAAGTTGTGTAACGATATTTAAATAACTAATTTATTTAAATAACTAATACTCAGAAGTAGACACATTCAGGTACCAATTTTCAAAATATTTGCGCTTAAACCCCTAACAGCCTGTACAGCCAGGAAATTTCCACACAGTTCCAGAACACGAAGATTCTGTTTATATGGCGTTAGCACTTATCGTGTTCCGCCTACCCGGCGCCAACCTTCCGATAATATTAGGCTATGGTCTGAAACGTCTTTTTAGGCATGCAGTCTTTCTGCAGTATCAGTTCAATATACAGTAATAGTACTGAAATCATTAACACAGATTACTTTGTCTTGTTTTTCATTTCGGCAGTTTAGTAAACGCTTCAAGATTGTCAAGAACTCTAGCGTAACTTCTGTAATTTTTGCTGCATTTGGACGTTAAGAGCTCCGAAAACAAATGCTAGTCAAGTCAGTTTGTACTTGCTGTTGCTTTTGTTTGAATCAGGAAACCCTTCGCCATTCTAAACCAAGGGAGTCAAACTTAGCACTAAAAGGCCGTAACTTTATATTGGCTTAAAACGAAGTTATGGCGATGCTTTTACGGGGATACCCTTTTTCCTGCGAAATGGGCAGGAGGGTTGCTAGGAGGAGGGAGAAAGGCAGAAAGAAGCTCAAGACCCGTAATGGTCACGTGATAGCCTTAATTTAATAACAGTCGTAGAAGCCAGGAGGTGCCCTATAAAGCAAACAATACTGCCAATATAATAAACAACTCTAAACTTTAGGATCTTTTGCTACTGGATGGGTTGGCCACGACAGCAAAACTAACTCTCTTCTAAGCGATAAAAAACTACATTTGGAAGCAGTGTAAAAATTGCCCACGTAATAAATACCACAATGATACCGAGTACTTTCTGTCGCTCCCTCTACTCCGCTACGTTGCACCACGAATGCTACGAATTTAGCTTATTTTGAACGTATTTCCCATTGATTCACTCTTATAATCAGGCGCAGAAATGTTTAAACAGTTAGCTTCAAGTTATCCACACTCAAACCTTTACACTGCAAAGAATGCAAAACGAGAGGCCAAGGGTCAGTTAAAAAAAAAAAAAAAAAAACAGTGGTCGGAGTGCTGTTTGCAAACGTCAAAAGGATTTACCAGGAATGAGGGTGCCTAAAGTCCAGTGGTAGTTCAATCTTATTTCCCTCCATCCTGGCTTTACTGCTTAGAAGTTTCTATGTTTATTTATTACACATAGACACATCCAAAGAGAGGCTAAGAGGGGTTATAGTCCTAAATTATAAGGGAAAAATTCCAGTTTTTATACTTCAGATTATTGAATTGCTTTGGTAAAGAGAAAATAAACATTTTTATTTCTATTTTATTTACTTAAATCAGATGGCACCTATTCCTTCAAGTCACGGAATGAATTTCTCACAGTGGTGGATTATATCTAAAAGTATATCTCGCTAACTCGAAAAAAAAGGAAAAGAAACAGGGGCCGACACAACTGTGCTTTACATTTACCAGTTATTCACCTACACTCTCAAATAACGAGGATCAATAACTTACAGTAAAACTGAGTGATCCAACTGCTTAAATATAACGTTTAAAAGGCATCTTTATTTAATAAATAATACAGTAGAATCTCGATAACTCAACCTAATGTGGACAGAGCCTGTCGTGTTACGGAAATGTCAAGTTTTGCGGAATAAGGGGTATATTATTCACAACATAACTCTGAAAATTATATAAATGCATATTCTAGCACAATATAGGAAATAAAAGTACAAAATATTCTAAAATGTATTACGTATTAACATGTTTCCCTTTACGCGGTCTCTAACACATCCAAACTTGTTTCTTCTCCTCGTTCGACATTTTCACTGGCACAAACACAACACTAACAGTAAGCCTGATATCTTGGAAGCTGCACTGTAACCAGAAATATTAACAGAAAGTCTAGCTTACCACGTACCAGGTATCTTTTACACGTGGCGAATGACCTAACTTGAATGTGCGTGAGTGACATCATGCAAATTGATGATGTGGGTAATGTCTCTGTTTACTTCCTTGAAATAAACAAGATAGTTGATAATGCGAGATGGCATTGTACTGCCTGGCAAAGCCATGAAGCGTATTGGAAATAATGTGAAACTGCCCAAATGTTTACGCGAGGTTATCGCACAAACATGGCTAGACGGTGTGCGTACACTGTTCAGATGTAATATCTCCAGGACAGCAACGTCTCATATATCGGCAGGTGCGAGAGATCATCTATTTGTGTTTTATCACTGACTATGTGCCAAGTTACTATTATTTCGCTCTTCTGATAAACCAGAAAAGAAGCGATCGTAGCGCTCGACAGCCAAGGTCAGTACGCCCCAACGCTTTGCCAAGTAGTACTTATTCACGCACGGTCCGTGCGTGATGTTTATGTACTACACGGAAGTCGGAAAGATACCCGACACCCCAATGGTCTTACAAATACAAAAGTGAACTCGATCGGAATTCCTGCGCAATTTATCACGTCTAAAAATACCTTTGTACTGGGTAAAGCAATAAACCTTCGAACGTTCCAAGCAGGTGTTTGTGCTGTGTATCTAAATTATTAGTGGAAGCTTTTGGTTTCGTGACAATGGTCTGCCGGATGCTTATGTTCTGACTAGATATCGGAGGTCAATACGTGATAGCCCTTTCGTTACTGTGAGGGAGATTGCAGTAGGTTGTACACGTATATTAATTAAAATTTGCCTATACTATTCATACCGTATAGTAGATAATAGACATCATTACAGTCAAGTTTAACGATGAAAAATTAAAATAAAAAAGGTTGTCGAGTTACATGGAATGTCGTGTTTCGAGAGTCCAGTTATAGGGATTCTACTGCAATATAAGTTTACTCAACATTAATTAAATTAATATTTGCATCGGTGTATCAAATATGATTGAAAATTTAGAAATTGAAGTGCTCTATTACTGAATGTATTTTGCTGATTGGTAAGGTATCTTTCAAAATACCTCCTGGATGATTCCTGAATCCCTCTAGTTATAACTGCCGCCAAACAGATTAAGCTCAGAATGGGACATACATTGTTGAGCTAATGTGTTAATATGTAATTTTTGTGCCAATATAAATTGAAAATTATCAATTGAACAGTGTTTTACTGTGAAAACGGTTGCAGCTTGATCCTGGTGAAGTAAGGGAAGAGACGGAGATGAGATCTAACCAAATATTCCACCACCAAACAGAAAGGGCGTGTACAATTTAAATCAGCGTTGGAAAAGAGATTCAGTGCAGTGTTTACCTAGGATCTGCGAGTACTGAAGAAAACTTTTATGATGTATGTTGCACAAGCAATTTTTGCAAATTTTTCTAACAAATTAGTAAGGAATTCGAAGGAATCAGACATTTCAGATAAAAATATTAAACGATTTTCTGCAACTCTAGTACAGATCCGGAGAGCTGCTTAGAATTTTGCAATTGGCTCATGATTCACCACGAAGCCGATCTCAAATTTTATAAGACTTTCTTATCGTCCAGCTTCAAAGTTAAATTGGAAGAATGAACAAACAAATACAATAGTGTTTACTCTCCTGACCAGAATCCTTATGCAGTTACTCGTGAATTTTCCTGGTGTCACAGTCCGGTGGGCACATGGAGCGCTTCTTTGATTGGGCCATGTCTTTAAAACGTTTTTATTAACTAGATCTCTTATCTGTTTGTCTGTTACATACACATTTGGCAATCAATTTAAACTAACTTCCCGATAAGTTAGAGACTTGAAAATTTAATCATAGCTCAGAACTGGATGACAATGCAATATTAACTCGCTTTCAAGAAAATCCCAAATCCCAAACTACTCTTTTCAAATTTTGATTTCTTCAAAAAGGCTCTAACGATTTTGATTAAAATACCACATTTTAAACATATTTTCATGAAAAGTGAAATGTATATCTTGAATTTTCTGGGAATAGCCTGTGATGGCCTTTGAAACTAAAACATAGCTCAGAACTGGGTGAAAAGCAGACAGGCTTTTAGTCTTAATTATTTAACTAACTTTTCGAAGTTTTTAATATACCACATTTTTAAAACGTACTATGAAGTAAAAATATGTTTTCCTAGCCCCATAAAAATTTATAACTCATAAAGATTGTCCTGAAAATGTGTGATTGTGAATTTTTAACAGCTGATGCCATATTAAGCACAGGGCCACGACGAGATACTGCAATGAAACTACACGCATTTAACTACGATATCGATGATTTGAGCAGCAAATGAAAATAGCAAAAATCTTAAGTCGTCAAATTTATTGCAACACTGCGGACTATGTCATTGTTCTACAAGGAGAGCAAGTTCCTAGTGCAGAAACAGTGAAATATTTAAGCCTCATCTTAGAAAACAAAATAACCTGAAGATATCATATAAGCGAGTTCATAAAAAGACTCAGAAACAAAATCCAACAGTTAAAACATTTACCGAAAGGTCTATTACCGTTACACATCAAGAAATTGATCTACTCCTCCGTTATTAAATCTATATGAAGTTCGGATGCGCTATCTGGGATTCAGCTTCAGACGTTCAAGTGAAAATAATCCAAACCGTTCAGAATCGGGTTCTACGATGAATCGCGAGCGCATCTTGGTATGTTCGCAATAAAACCCTGCATGGTGGCGTACAAGTTATGAGAGTAGATTTTATTCTATGCAACAGCTACATTACACTTCATCATTCCTTTCTACATCAAAATGAGCTTCTCAACCGGATTCCACACAAGATGTCATCACAACGTAATCCTAGAAGACATACTGACTTACTTGACGCTTAGACAATAACCAAGCTACAGTAAGGACAGCCAATGGACTGGCACCTGGTATTATGTTTTATGTACATATACTTTTATTATATATGCAATTATTACGTATTATCAGGACTGTAACATACTTAGTTGTATAACAAAGTTTAATGTGTTAAAAATTGTTTCTGACTTAAATGACCCAACTCTAGCGAGTTTGATTAAAATGCCAAATGTTTAAGTTATTTTGATGACTAAATGTATATCTTGACTTTTCTGGGAATAACCCTTGAAGTCCTCTTTATTCTGAGCCACTTTTGTATAATTGTAAGCCGTAAGAGATACACCAAATCTTATCAAACAAAAATGCAGATCTCGTTAAAGCACACAATTTATGCCAATAACATTTTTTGTAGAGAACGAAACAGATGCTATTAATAGGTGAAGTCGTTTTATTGATTAGTTCAGTAGTTTTCTAGCTACTCAGTATGAAAATGAGCCATGCCAAAATCACTAAGTTCATTGTGTTCACTGTACAGTAATTATTGCAATTACCCGATCTCAATTATTCACTTATCTGGAATTGCATAACCAGACAGGAAATATTCATAAGCTACCTCAGTACAATCATGATGCGCTTAAACAAACCGTCCAATTAATAACTGTGTAATGTAAATCTTTTATTTCAATGATTACAATTACTATTGGGACTCAAATTCGTTTCCAGACAGCACGAAAACTCTGTTTATATCTATGTTGCCACAACTCAGAACCGAACCCAAGCTATACTAATATCGAATGATAACCGTACCTCACTGCTATGAGTACCTCTCAACATAACTACGCGTTTATTGCAGGAAACTATTGACTGTGTGAAACATTCAGTTTCAGCATTCAAAATATTTTACTACAATCCTCTCAGCACTGTGTTGAGCAATCCAAATGAAAATAATCGAATTATTAGATAGTTCCTCAACATTTGAAGTTTAATTCGTTTTACCGATTATATTTGCCGTGCTTCAAATCGATAGGTAAGCTTTCATTCGTTTACCTAACCAATAAGATCGGAGGAATATAAGATCTTGCCATCTAGCGCACTACATCTAAAACAATGAATAACGAATCTTTACATGCGAGTAAATTCAATACCATTCGGCAATATACGGATAATTCTAACAATTAGTGAGAGATTTTAAAACCGTTAGAATTAGAATTTTCATCAATTAAAAGATATAATATACGAAGGGAAGGTAAAGTAATAAAATAATAACTAATTTTTGGTTCAATCTATTATTTAAATTTTAAATATCATATAAATCTATATCTTCCCTCTGAACCACCACAAACTGTGCATAGTGCAATATACTACCAATAATCAAACACTTATGACTTTAAAGGAATGAGCGAAGCTATTAACCTAAATTGCAATTGGGGGGGGGGGGGGGGGATTAAGAAACACTCGTCTTAAGGCTGCAGTAATGCCCTTGAACGGCGCAAATTACAATAATACTAATTTGTTCATAGGTTTTCACTTTTAGCGCTCTATCTTAATTAAATTTCAGAATATATGTCGGCTAGTAAGATTAATATTAGTGCATATATTAGGTACCAAAAGAAAAATAAATTAACAATAACAATGGTTAATTAATTTAGGTTACAACACCACTGGGTGAATTTTGAATTTGGAGGCTAAATTGCACACAGTTCCATTTGTGGCGCAACTACAAGATTCTTCATAAACTGAATTTTTTAGATTCAACACAAAGTAAAGTCATACAAGTGTTTGGAAGATATGCCAAAATAATGCGGTGTGTGCTGTAGTACTGAGTATAAAAACAGAACTGTTTGTTTTTATAATGTTGTGTATATTGACGCTGTTGCTACTGTTCAACTTATACTACTCTAAAAAAATACGCGGAACATATGCATGCCCTTTCTTTCTGGTCAGCATTTCTCTAACATTGCATCATTTAGGTACACTTTTCTTATTGGCACTGCTCTGTGAATATTACAAACAATTGGTATTTAACCTTGTCTGTCTCTAACGGTTTACCAGTTATCGTATTTAAAAGTCATCGAGGATGAAAAGGACTTCTGAGGATCTTCCCAGAAAATTTAAGATACACATTTCATTTGTCATGAAAATATCTTAAAACATGTGGTAGTTTTAATCAAAATCGTTTGGATCATTTTTGAGAAAACCAGTTTTCAAAAAGAACGCTCCATGTAAAGAGTAGTCTGGAGTGGGTGATTTTCTTGAAAATCTTCGTGTCGCATCCTTGGAGGAAGCTGGACTCGAATATCAGTTTTGCTACTTAACCCTCTTTGCGGTTTTGAGTAATGCTGTGCGCACACACAGACTTTTTCTTGGTTCAGAGTAGTTCAAATATGTATTTCCAGTGAAATGTCGATATCGAAATTTTGGGGTTGAATGCAATACCTGCTATGTACATGACGGAGAAACTAATAAATACGCCACTAAAGTGGATGCATATTGAGATACCAAATGTCAATGATCTGCACTTATACCCCTAACAGCCTGTATTATCAGCTGATTAGTTACGTAGGAGTATATATATTAGAGGAAATAATATCTGTGCGGGTAGCGCGTCTCACATTCAAAAGGTGCCGGGTTCGAATCTCGGTTAGGGTGAGTTATTCGAATTCGTTTTTTTTTCTTTTTCGGGAGTTCGTGCTCTTATCCTGAAAAGATGAATGTCGGTAACCCTAATGGTCACGGGCCCCGGGGTCTTTGAGCATAACTTCATCTATTTAATCCATAGTCCAATATGACCTACCGGGTAAAAGGACACTAAACTTTATAAAAGACCTTTAGGAAGAAGCACACCAAAGGAGGAAATATTGATAAATAAAAGAGCGATTAATTAAGTTAGAGTTGAACAGGTATGTTAATAATTAATATAATATACATAAGCATGTAAATAATATAATTAAGCACATTATGTATGCATGCACAACTGAATAATGCAAAGAGTAAAATTTGTACAGGAAGCTAACTAACATAAAGGTAATTAACAACCGAACCACACATGGTAGATAGCAACAACCCATCACATAGAGTAGACTAAATATGTGACCGAAAAGTACAGGGATGTGGAGAACTGAGCAAGTTAGATACATAGGCAATGTTTGAAAGAGAGAGATAACTCGAAATTCTCAAAGTAATCAAATTTTACCAGAAAAAAATACATTGATGATTTTCTTTTTATACAACAAAGTAACGTAGGGAATGGTAAAATATGTTACATGTTACAGCGGAAAAATTGGCGTCTAACTTTCAGAGAATGAAAGGTGGGTTGTTCCGAGGAACCTGCTTATAACTTTGGTCTTCAAGATGTCCACTTTATGTCACTCTGAATGGGCAGATGTGAACTCAGATGTGGGTTCAACTAAAATCTTGAGAAGGTGGCGGGGAGTTAACGGGAAATACGAATTACAATTCGAGAAATTTCAAAGTGATTAGTAGCTTCAATATTGTTTATTTTACGAGGATAAATTTAGGCAAGGAGACACACGTTATCATTATCTGAACCGAAATAAGAATATTTAGACAAAATTATAGATAATTTAGGATAATAACAATGAGAAGAGAGAAGCTCATTCCGCACTTCGGCAGTCTAAGCCAACATTACCTTTCACCGCTACATTTAGTACTTATTTCGTTTACATGCTTCGAAAAAAAAAAAAAATTCATGAAGCTCTTGGAATTCAGGAGGAAAAATTACTGTTTTGACGAAAGAATCAACTAACATCGCAGTAGGCAGTTCTATGTGCTGCAGCAGCCATGAGCATGGTAATGTTCACTACAGGAAAAAATGGAAAGGAAGGTAGATGAGCATATCATTGTTCACGAAAATGGTTTAAGTCAGCACTGTCCTGTGGGCGCCATGGCACCCGTGATGTATTTTTCTGGCGCCCTTCATAAGCAAATTTTTACTCCCACGATTTCTAAAATTAATTCAAATTTCAACACAAAACTATTTCCTTGCAAATATCTTGCCAATACACACCCATGAACTATGTTTTCGTACACCTAAAGTGGTATTCCTTACTTCCCGACCAGTGGTTTCTCTTTTTCTTCTCAAAAGAAGCGTACTTACCCTAACGGTGGTTGTGATGGCGCCCGCGCCTCCTTAGGCATGAGTTAAATGTGCTCGAGCACATTAGAAAGTTGGAGAGCACTGCTTTAAGTCTACTTACACATTGTTTTATCGAGCGAGATTGTTCCGCTGTAACGTGGGACCTCGCATTCGCGGGGTCCTGGGTTCAATTCGTGGGGCCGGCAATTCTGACCATAAGTTACCATACGTTTCCCTGGTTGGTAAGGTGAATTCCGGGGTGATTTATCTTCTACTACGAATTTGCTTTCTCTCATTTCCTATCATTTCGCTTCCCCTTTCTTATTCAGGTAGGCTTAGGGGCTGTACAGTGTGCTCGGTGTAGCACAGTGGTGCAGATTATTGTTCATTGGAAAGTTCTTCTCAATCCTGATTCCCTCTATTGGGCCGAGTTCTCCCCGGTTCCACCAGAGGAAAGCCTCTCTGTGCAGTCCGCCGGTATGATCGGATCATGAAGCTTGGAAAAGTTAGGGACCTGTACGCGTCTCTGTCGGTCGAACAGGCTGTGGTTTATAGCCTCCTGTAGTTCCATCATCTTTCATCCGTTCCTTCCGGGGTTGGTAAGCACAAAATATTCGCGTTGGGTCTAGCTGCGACTGCTCTTTCCGTTCCTGGTCATAGGTCATAGACGTTTACCAGCAATTTAATCTCCCAGTCTTTTCAATATCAGTCACTTTCGGTGTTTCGAAATTCCCAGGTAACTGATATTCCGTATGACGTGTTTCACATAAGTCTACTCTAGTGCACTGTGGTATCGAAGATTATGTATTAAGTACCTACATAACTGTAGCAAAAATTCTGCATGCTTGTACAGATGATTCAGGTTAAGGTACTCGCAATTTTGGATTTGCTTTCACCTCCTGCAGAGGAACGGGAATTTGGCTGTTAAATTAGTTAATTAACAAGAGCACAGCTCCCCCTTTTAAATATGCATAAAATCTGTCAGAGCTAGCTAGTACCGTGCCTTACAATTTTTTTTCCCAAGAAGCACACGCAGGTACAGAATCCCTGTCTTGTCCAAGCTCCCCCTCTTGCACCTGTCACACGCTATTTCTCGTCTTTTCTCTCCTTATCTCATCTCCTTCCACGTTGTGTTACTTCATAGCTTAATTAACTCCCGAGTTGGGTTTAATTGAAACCCTGTCCAGGGGAAAATCCCACAACCGAGCGAAACAGGAAGCGTTGGGATGGAAGGGATCTAGGGAAGCACACACAAAAATACTGCTAAGACCTGCAGCGCTACAGAACAAATGTGTCGACTATATTAATTACCAAATCATAGAGTTCGATAAATTCGCTGCACATGGTCAAGTCGAAGATCAAGATTACATGCAGTTTCTGAAATAAACCACAACAAACTTACATTGATCAACCTCGAATGTCATTCAGATCTTCAAGGTGTCCATTTACAGTTAGATCTGTATTGACACCGCCGCTACTGAACGATCATTAATAAGAATGAAAACAAAGGGGAAAAAAAAAAAGAAAACGTATCGCTGCGCTCTACCATAGGCCCTGGCTACAAGTAGTACGCTTTCGTTACACTTGTCCAACAATTTCTCATGTAAAAGCTTATTACTTTCTGTACTGCTTACCTGTGGTATGAAAAGCAAGTTTAGTTATTCCACTCTAGTATTTAATGAGATTATATAGCTATAAATATTGTCTACTAAATGCATATAAAATACTTCTGATAACACAAACCATGAAAAGGTTGACAACTCGGCGTGATTCTAAAAAGTTATGCGGCAAATAAAGTGTTGTTCTACAAAAACGACAGACCATGTAAACTGTAATATTGTTCATTATTTATGCATATTAAGAATGACGGTGTTTTCCTGAGTTAACTTGGCTGGTGGATTTTTTTGAAAGAGGCATATGACTATTGTGTATTCAATTGCCTTTGTAGCAGTTATGAGCTTTTATAAAGTATAAAGTTTCCCAATTTTGGGGTCCTATTTCGCACTAGAACGCCCAATGCTTAGGCGAGTTAAAACATATGAATTCAGTGTACATAAAATATTTAACTAAAGAAATTTTGAGCATTTCATTCTTCTTATCTTTGCTAAAAGCTATGAAAATTTTGGTTATTCACACATAAGAGAAGTTTTATAGTAAATGTGTTTCTAAGTTACGACATAAAAACAAACGGAATCTATTGTTAGACGGCATATGGCGGGCAAAAAGTTATCTGCACTATACCTAGTAATGCACATGAAGAAGAAATGTAACACAGTAGAATCCCTACAACTCGACTCTCGATAACTCAACATTCCGGGGGTCCAAATGACCTAGTTGTCGACGGCCCCTTAAACATGCCACTCACTCACCCACTCACTCACCCACTCACTCACTCACTCACTCACTCACTCACTCACTCACTCACTCACTCACTCACTCACTCACCCACTCACTCACCCACTTACTCACCCACTTACTCACCCACTCACTCACCCACTCACTCACTCACTCACCCACCCACTCACCCACCCACTCACTCACTCACTCACTCACTCACCCACTCACTCACCCACTCACTCACCCACTCACTCACTCACTCACTCACTCACCCACTCACTCACCCACTTACTCACCCACTTACTCACCCACTCACTCACTCACTCACTCACTCACCCACCCACTCACTCACTCACTCACTCACTCACCCACTCACTGACTCACCCACTCACTCACTCACTCACTCACCCACTCACTCACCCACTTACTCACTCACTCACTTACTCACTCACTCACTCACTCACTCACTCACCCACCCACCCACCCACTCACTCACTCACCCACTCACTCACCCACTTACTCACCCACTTACTCACCCACTCACCCACCCACTCACTCACTCACCCACCCACTCACTCACTCACCCACCCACTTACTCACCCACTCACTCACTCACTCACTCACCCACTCACTCACCCACTTACTCACCCACTTACTCACCCACTCACTCACCCACTCACTCACTCACTCACTCACCCACCCACTCACCCACCCACTCACTCACTCACTCACTCACCCACTCACTCACCCACTCACTCACCCACTCACTCACTCACCCACTCACTCACCCACTTACTCACCCACTTACTCACCCACTCACTCACCCACTCACTCACTCACCCACTCACCCACCCACTCACTCACTCACTCACTCACTCACTCACCCACTCACTCACCCACTTACTCACCCACTCGCTCACCCACTCACTCCCTCGCCATTCCGTGTAACTGGATGACTTTTTCTATTTTCTTTATTTTTGATCGTTAAACTTGAGTGTAATAATTTCTATTATCTACTATGAGGTATGAATAGTATAGGTAAATTTTAATTAGTGTACGTATACAACCTACCGCATTCTCAGTCATTGTGACAAAAGGGCTGATCGCGTATTGACCTTCGACATCTAGTCAGAACATAAGCAGCCGGCAAACCATTGTCAAGAAACCAAAAGCTTGACGCTAATAATGTGGATAAAAGCACAAACACTTGTTTGGAAGGTTTAAAGGTTTATTAGAGAGGTATTTTTAGAAGTGACGAATTGTGCAGCTGTTTATGATCGAGTTCACCTTTGTATTTATATGACCATAGGGGTGTCAGGTTATCTTTCCGACTTCCAAGTAGCACATAAACATCGTGGATCGTGCGTGTTTAAGTATAGTACCATCTCGCATTATCAGCAGTGTCTTGTTTATTTTAAGGAAGGAAACAGAGACATTAGCCTCCATCATCAATTTGCATGATGCCTCTCGCCCAGATCCTGCAAGGTCATTCGCCACGTCTAAAATGCAGCTGTACATGGTAAGCTAAACTTTTGGTGATATATTTCTGGTTACAGTGCAGCTTTCAAGATTTCAGGCTTGCTGTTATGTTGTGTTGAGTTGTGTTTATCGAACGCGAAGAAAAGACAAGTTAACATGACAATGGAAAGTAACTTGGGTGTGTAAAAGGGACCGGACAAAGGGGAACATATTAATTGGTAACACATTTTAGAGCCTCCGTAGCGCAGTAGGTAGCGCGCTTGCCTATGGCGCGGAGGACCCGGATTCGATCACCGGTACTAGCCTGGGGATTTTATCCCCTCTGGGAGGTCTGGCACGGCGTGCAGTCAGTCTCGTTAGTCCCGGGGGGACCAATTAAAAGTAGCAGTTCCAGGTCGTGAAGTCCGCATAACTGGCCGGGAGGGATCGGGACGCTGACTACATACCACCCTCCAGTACTGCACCCCACCAATGACGCCTGCAGTGGGCCGAGGTGGGGGACGCAGCGGCTGGGCGGTAAGGTTGCCACTTCATGGGCTGTTGTGCCGGGGCTTAGTTTAATATATTTTAGAATATGTTATACTTTTATTTCCTACATTGTACTGGTATATGTATATGTAATTTACACTATCAAGTTATGAGTTGTGAATAACAGACCGCTTATTCCGTAAACCTCGACATTTCGGTAACATGGGCGTCGCGAGGGGGGGGGGGCAAGGGGGGACGCGGCCCCTCCCTGGAAGTTGGTCAACTTAATGTGCAATCAATTACTGACTATTAAACTACTATTTTAAAAGATCAATTTCTATTTAACACAAATTAACAAGGTTATATGCAACGAATATTATAAATTTTGACAGTAAAATAGTGAATTGATATTATCTGATTGCAAATTTCAAACATGTGCCCCCCCCCCCCTGGAAAAATGTCTGCCGACGCTCATGTTCGGTAACTCGAGAGCCTCTCTGTCCATATTAGATTAAGTTTTCGGGATTCCACTGTAGTAGGTTTTTTTTCGAAGATATTCCGGAAATTAAAGCTTTTTATAGTGGACAGCTCAAACCCCTATGTTGATCATATGCAAAAATATATTATTTAAAAGAACTCAACTATAAACAAGTTTTACAAATATCTCACCTGCATGAATTCTGAGAGTTCATGAGTTCATCCACGGATATTTAGATCTCCCTGAGATGCTTAGTGTCAAGTTTATTTTGTTTGAAATGGTTAAGCTGACTATTTTAAGCATTCCAATCACCATAAATAAATGAGCTCAATCTATAAAATCAAACATTATATAAGGTTTTACATTACTCAGCTGCACATATTACTTTTAGAAAGAGTATTCTATACTGAACATTTTACTCTTATGGTACCCGTTATTCTGCTGTTTTAAAATGAATAAGCAAAAGGAAGATGTGAAGAATCGCGGCACAGCTCGACGGAATCCAGTTCCTGACTTTAGGTTCTCCTGAGGAATCATCAAAGCAGCAAGGACTATTGTGAACAAGTAAGACGATTACAAACACAAAAGCTTTCAAAATTCAGATCCATTATAAAAGTTCACTTCTCAGCAACGGGTTGGTTCTATGAACAAAATTCCTCAATATGTGATGCAAAAGCTGAACTGACAAGCCAAATGGGAGTTGTGACTTAGGTATACAAGCTTTCAATATTTTATTTAATATCCTTTTTCAAGACAGTGGCACATCCATTATAATGGATATTTACTGCTTAACATATGTTAAAATTGCCTAATTCGTTGCCAAAGAAGTTCGTGACTGCAATTTTATGCTCACTTTTAAAGCTTAGGACTAATGTCAATAGATTGGTAGTGTACTCCCAGTAACACAATAATTGCAATGAGAGACATTGTTGGCTTAAATAAATAAATAAATAAATAAATAAATAAATAAATAAATAAATAAATAATAATAATAATAATAATAATAATAATAATAATAATAATAATAATAATAATAATAATAATAATAATAATAATAATAATAATAATAATAATAATAATAATAATAATAATAATAATAATAATAATAATAATAATAATAATAATAATAATAACCATTGAAAGACTCCTTCTGTTTAGCATGCTGCTAACTCCAACAAGTAAGTCAAGAAGTCAGCCTGTGAATTTATGCCTTGTATAGGAATGAATATGCTGGTAGAATATGCAAGGAGCACAATGAGTCGCAGGATACGAGAATACCCACGCGGTAAAGGCTTCTTTAAAATCAAAATAAAATACTACTAGTTACCTATAGGCAATTACTGAAAAATGTATACATCACTGAAAGCAGAAAACTCGGTATTTTATGGAACAACACAAATTAAACAAACTGGTTGTCGTTTTCGACTCAGTATCTCTTTCTGGGCTCCTGAAACCCCGTAAAAATTTGTAGTGATCAGCTTTCAATGGTGCAAAACTTGGTTATGTAAATACAAGAACCCTGCCAAAATAAGAGAGATGGGTAATAAAAAGCGCCGAGGGGTAATTCTCCGGTCTACAAAGACTTTGATTTCGAAAGTTTTTTAATAACAGCCGTTAATGAAGCTATTATCTCCGTAAGTAGGAAGGGAAGATGCAGTGTATCGACACCCCGTAGGCCTCCATATTAATGGCAGAGAAGAGGTTTAATAAAAGGCTCTACTTCAATCATCATTTCCCATCTGCCTTGTTTTTGTAACAACTTAAGAGAAAAAAAAATCCCCTGGGGTGTTACGTCGAAATTAAGGGGGAGAAGTTTGTACATTTTTTCCCTTTCAGTTAAGAATTTTCCTTCCTAATTGGCACTCCAGGGTACTGTTTAAGACAGCATGTTCAGCAATTCGCCTCCAGCACATATGGAATTTCACAGCTCGGTTACATTATTAAAGGCAACGTTTAAGATTTTAAGATTAAAGCTACTCTGAGGCGGCTATAAATAAGCAACTTTCTGCAATAAACTTAAATAATATTTATAGACGGAGAGGAGTAAAATATGTTGATGCCTTACAGGCATTTTTAGAAGCATGAGGAGCAATATAAGAATAGATACTACAAAAATAAGGACACCAGTTGGCTCTGTAGATGAGTGGTCAGGGTTCTGGCTTCTCAACCCAGAGGTCTTGGGTTCGATTTACGTCTGTAACGAAGGAATTTGGTACTTACCTATCCTCCGCACAGTCTGGAAGTATGAATGTGAGTATTTCTACGTGATAATCGTTGAAGCCAATAGCTGACCTGCGGTCAACGAGTTAAACCTCCCGTACGATCAGAATCTAAGGAAGCTATACAAATAAAAGGGCAATTCAAACAAGGACAAGGTTTTATAAATTTTTCTAAAAATAAGATCACATAAAGGGAACTAATAGTAATTCAACCATCAATTTTTCAACTTGTTTAAAAAGAGACTAGTCTTCACCACTTTTTGTAGAAAGAAGATTACGTAAAGGGAACCAGTTATCATCTGCTTCATATCTCAATTATTCATGAATTGTATAACATCTTTTAACTTCCGTTGTGGTATTGGGAGATTCGACTTGAGAAGCAACTGATGTTGGTAGTTACGTTGACCGTAGGTTTTAATGTTGGTTTTTCATTCACTTCTATCGTGAAACTTACATTCACTCCAACATACAACTTCCAGAGTCTGCGGAGGATAAGAAAGCTCCTTATTAAAAATAATACGCATAACAACTTCCTATTTGGGAAAAGTACAAGTATTTGAAAATTCAAACCAATAACAAGGAACGTCTCGGAAATAGCCAAAAAATTATTAGACATAAGTTGTGTTGTTTAAAAAGATTTACATTTTTTTTCTAGCAGAATTTTGTCTACCTCATATAGTTTGCCAAATATGCAAGAGTCATTCAGTATAAAGAGGACACCAAAGGCTATTCCAGAAAATTCAAAATATACATTTCATTTGTTATAGAAATATGTTAAGCATATGATATTTTAATAATAATCGTTGCAATCAACTTTGAGAAAATCAACAATTTCGAAACATGTGCCTTATAAATAGTAATCTGGAGTGGGGGAATGTTTTTGAAAATCTCCGTGTCGTGTCCTTAGTATATGCTGAACTTAACACCAACTTTGGAATTTAACCGACTTTTCGTTTTTTTAGTTATGACGCACGCACGCACGCACGCACGCACGCACACACACACACAAACACACACACGAATCTTTTTCTAAAAATTCCTTTTTTCGATTCAGGAGACTTGTATTTCCAGTGAAGTCTCAGTATTGAATTTCAGGTTGGAATGACATACTTTCTCTACCTATTACGTACGTGATGGAGAAACTAAAAATTATTTCTCCCTCAGCCGGAATCAAACGCAGAAATTTGGACTCAGAATCCAGAACACTGATCGCTTGACCAAAGAAGCAGTCATTAATCACCAATTTGGTTTGTTTCATCGATTTAACTTCACAACGTCCCACCTCCGGCAAGACAACCAAATTACACACATTCATTCTTCCTACTTCCTTCCTTGTGATATTGATCATGTATGGTTTGTAAGACTAATTTGCTGTTTGGCGTTTGGTCAGTTTTTGCTTTCGATAGTTTGCCAGATGAGGGAAGCTTTATTTTGTACTTAATGTAAGTAGTTCTGTAGTGGAAGCTTTCGAGCTTCAGTACTGCATAATTGAAAGTTACGGTTTCCAAGGTGGAACTATTATTCACCATCCATAGCATCTGTAAAAATATATTTACGATTATTATTTTTCTGCATGGGTTCACTAGTAACAAAACTGAGTATAGGTTATGCGAATTTTGGTTTCCGTACTGAGCATGCAAGCAAGCCGTTATTGCTAAATCTAGGATTAATTCTAGCAAAACTTGCATCGTGAGTAACGACATGTGAATAGAATAATCACGTTTTACATGAATGCATTAAAATATATGGAGCCGTTATCGGTAGATATAGTCGTGTGAGTGGTTTTTTTGTGGTAGTGTTTAACGTCCGCTTTTACTACATACGGCACCGCAGACAGTGACACTGATGCTACATAGAATGAAGATGGAGCACCAGTGGAATGAAATGGCGGGGGAAACCGGAGAACCCGGAGGAAACCTGCCCCAGCGCCGCTTCGTCCACCACAAATCCCAAATGCAGTTGGCTGGGATAGAACCCGGGCCGCTTTGGTGAGAAGCGAATGGTCTAACCTCTCGGCTACAGCGCGGCCATGTGAGTGTAACGCATTTTTCCTTTCTCTGCTACGTTTAGTAAAGTGCAGGAAGTATTGTATTACACCCAAAAATTCGATGTCGAGATTTCACCGAAAATACATGTTCTGAGGCCCCCTTAATCTAAAAAAGAGCAGTTTTAGAAAAAGGTCTGTGTGTGTGTGTGTGTCTGCGCGTGCGTGCGTGTGTGTGTGTGTGTGTGTGTGTGTGTGTGTGTGTGTGTGTGTGTGTGTGTGTGTTTTTGTGTCTGCCTGCCTGCCAGCCTGTCACGCTGTGGACAGCATAACTCAAAAATGAAAAGTCGGTTAAAAACCGAAGCTGGTATTTAAGTTTAATGTCTTTCAAGGATATGACACGAAGATGTTGAAGGAAATTCATCAAGCCTAAACTGCCCTTTACATGCAAAACTTTTCGTCAATTTTGATTTTCTTGAAAATGGCTCTAACGATTTTGATTAAAATGCCATATGTTTCAGATATTTTTATGACAAATGAAATGTGTATCTTGAATTTTGTGGCTATAGCCTATGAAGTCCTATTTACTCTGGATGACTTCTGCATAACTGGTAAGCCGTAAGAGGTAGACCAAATCCTACTATAGCACAAATGTAGATCTTGCTCTAACACACAATTTATGTTTAAATAAATTTTTGTACAGTGAACTACTTCGGAGATATTCCTGGTTATTTGTGTAAGTTTTGGAGAACTTATACTTCTGTAAAATGGAACATTGTTATTAATTTTTTATATGTTAACCATGCAAAGAGAACGGAATTTGACAGCTTTAAAAGATTTGACTATCGCCCAAAGCCTACCGTATTCCCGCTACACGTGCAAGAGAACGACCAATAAGATAACTTCTGCAAATGTTTATCTCACATATCATCATTAAAGGCTACTGTAATTGTGACATCATTAATAGAATAGTTGTTCAAAATGATGCCTTGATTGGTACAATGTTTCAACCGTCTCCTTGTATCTATATGGACGTTTCTGAGAACTGAGGGTGTGTAAGATGCATATGCTTTAACGATTCCTTGAGGGGATTTGTTTAAAATGCCATATTCTTGAATGTCTCCAAAAGAAATAATCTAATGGGGTTAGATCAGGAGATCTTGCTGGCCAAGGTATTGGGTCACCTAGGCCCATCCAGTGTACAACTAACTGAAACGGACTTTCACAGGTTCATAATGGTAAGACGGTGCACCATCTCGTTTGAACTAGTGCACAGTGTTGTTCCGCCATGGTACGGGAACATCATCAAGAAAAACCTGAAGCTCACCTTGCAGGAATTCCAGATACCGTGATCCTCTAATTCTGGCAGGGAGGAAGACGCCACCACCAACACCGTTACCACCACCACCACCGCCGCCGCACCACCACCACCACAACCACCACCCCACCCCACCCCACCGCCTCCACCACCATCACCAGCACCACCATCACCACCACCAGCACCAATACTACTACCACCAACACCTACACCACCACCATAATAATAATAATAATAATAATAATAATAATAATAATAATAATAATAATAATAATAATAATAATAATAATAATAATAATAATAATAGTAATAGTAATAGTAATAGTAATAGTAATAGTAATAATAATAATAATAATAATAATAATAATAATAATAATAATAATAGTAATAGTAATAGTAATAGTAATAGTAATAGTAATAATAATAATAATAATAATAATAATAATAATAATAATAATAATAATAATAATAATAATAATAATAATAATAATAATAATAATAATAATAATAATAATAATAATAATAATAATAATAATAATAACGACGAAGAAATGCCAATTAAATATTACGTGCCCTCATGTTACGGCAATTTAAAATCTGTAATCCGTAATGTTAGACAATAGCAGCATATCCAGGAATGAGTTTCTTCCCTGGTAAATAAAGTCCTGTAAGTGAAGTGGAAAAAATTCTAAGACTGTTCTTGTCTATTATCACGCGCTGCACACGCTAGTTGAAGCCTGGGGAGTTCCTCTCCCCCTCGCTTCTCTTTTAAACATACAAGTTTCACTCACGTAACTGACTGGGTTTACCCCGATGATTTCTGCAACTCTTTGAAGGCACGAAGGGTTATCTACTTAACCCAATGTCGGGTGAAGTGGGCCACCTGGTATACAGTTGGTTGCAGAGGTCCTACATCAGCTTATGGATTTACCCTGCATTTTGATCTGGTGGAATTTGTATAATTTCATAGCATCATAAAGTTGAGACTAAAGATAACTTCTCCAGTTGTTTACAAAATTATATACAGTTCGTTAATAATACCAAGACATCAAAATTATGGTTTAACACTCAGGTGATCACAAGACGATTTTTGTAATTCAATGAGCACCGATTGTGGTAAGCTCATATTTTCAAAACTTGTTACATAGCTGACAAGAAAGTAAATACTTACAAATAAATCGTATATATTAATGAGCTCCGAATTTTTCCCGGTATTAAGCATAGTCTCTATCTTACACCTTTTAAATCACATAAAATTCAATGAGAATGAAGAGAACTTAAATATTTAAATAAATAAGCAAATAAATAAATTACCATGCCAGTGGCTCAAATACATGCTGATAAAATCGGAAAGAACAAATTTTGATAAAAATAAAACATTCCGTGTAAAAGGTTATCTGCATGGGAAAGACATTTCTTCCTGAAAAACTCTTCGTATTGTATCCTCAACAGATGACGGATTTAAAGAGAGTTTGGCATTACTCAGATTTTTCATTTTAGGGTTACGTTGACCATGGCAAACACACAGGGGCATACTAAACATGGACCATTTTCTCCAAGTGTTTAGATTTTTGCATTTTTCCCGGCTAGGTTTCAGTGTAGAACTTTAGTTAAATGTGACACCTCCTCTGCCTTCGGTACTAAGCGGTAGAGAACGTAACAAGAGTTGTCTACTACTTCGTTACTATTTTAAAAATGTGCTATATATTTTACTTAAGTTGTCAATATGTCCTTTGTTAGAACAAAGTTGTTGTCCACATCTACCGCCCCAAGGCACATTCTTTTCTTAGCGGTACCAAATCTATATTTTACAGAAGCCGTAAAAGAAGGCCATATAACCCCTTTCCAGCCGTTTCTCACCCCCGTCCCCAATAGGGAAAATAGCTTTGCTTTTCTTCTTGCAGCATTTGCACGAGGCAGTTACTGTATGCAAATTAAAAACCCTCACCGCACTTTCCTCACATTGCCAACTCGAGTCGGCAGATTTATGGGCAAGTGTATATCCAAGTGCTGCGAGAACACAGGATTGGAGCAGTAGCCAAAGAGATACCAGAGCTCTGCAAAACGACATGTTACTCACTCAAGCTCCTTTATAAGAATGGGTCTCGCTCAATATTTCTGAGTCAGGATCTCCCTTTTGAACACTGCAGTCAATGAAAGCACGCAAAAAAGAAGAAACGTGCCACCCGAACTATCCTCACTATCTGACCACAATGACCAGAAGGGTCTGATCAGAGTTTAGGAAGTTTAAGTGACTCACATGTAAAAGTGTACTATCTTTCACAAAAGTAAGCACCCAACTTCAGTGAAACCTGCGCGAAGGATCACCTAATACCTAGGCGTTCCTAAATAGATGGTATGAGAATGAAATTTGTCATGTACGTATGCTTCGCTTGCTTTTGAGAGGGGACTGCAGTCATTGGCTCACTTCGGAACTTTGAAAAGCCATATTTTAGCTATCACTCTAAATTAACGTGTAAATATTGCAAATTCAATGTTTCTACAACTGCAGAAAATATGTTGCTATTGGGTTTTGATTAAATAGTGGACCAGAACTAAAAAACGATGCCAGTGTTAAGCTTTTTGCTTACCAACTTAAGCTTAATCATCCTCTCTTTCTCTCTCTCTCTCTCTCTCTCTCTCTCTCTCTCTCTCTCTCACACACACACACACACAAATTCCTAATTCCTGCATTCAGTATTAGCTGAGAGCGTTAAAACACGTTACCGCGAACTCCGGGTGGCTCCGTGAACTTGGATCGAATATCACCTACCGCATAATTTTCCCCCCTTCCTTTGTGTCTAAATGGGAACCTCATTATTTATATAACCTGTGCCATATATTATTATTATTATTATTATTATTATTATTATTATTATTATTATTATTATTATTATTATTATTATTATTATTATTATTATTATTATTATTATTATTATTATTATTATTATTATTATTATTATTATTATTATTATTATTATTATTATTATTATTATTATTATTATTATTATTATTATTATTATTATTATTATTATTATTATTATTATTATTATTATTATTATTATTATTATTATTATTATTATTATTATTATTATTATTATTATTATTATTATTATTATTATTATTATTATTATTATTATTATTATTATTATTATTATTATTATTATTATTATTATATAATATTATCATATTGTTGCAATATGACAGAAAGCTTAGAACTGAAAGTGTTAAAATATATTATTTAAAACTGCTGCAATTAAAACAGGGAATACGCCTATTACAACGTTCTTCCAGAAATTAACATATAATATTTTCCTTTAAATACCCGCATTCAAAAGGCATTTATCTATAAATGCCGACGTTTATCACCATAATAAAGAATTTACTTACGTCGTGTACTGTCAATGCTTAGTTGGCCTGCAACGGATATCAGAAAGCATTATATCTTTCTCATGTTAGAAAATATCGACATGCACGAAAACTAAAATGTTTCAGGCACAAGAAAATAAAATAATTATGTTAGAAAATTAAATCCCTCAGCTTGATTATATTCATTTATACCATTTTATAAAGTTGTTGTTGTTGTTTTCTAGTGCCTTGCATCTGGCAATGAAGCCATTAGCATTCGTGCTTTCCAATACTTTTGAACTCCATTTTATAAAGTAATACGACGCAAATATCATACTATGCGAAAATAACACTCAAAACATCGAAGAGAAATGAATTTAGTGTATTAGACACCATACACAAGAAAATGGGGTATCACTGATCATAAAAATGCATAGTTAGAATAATTTGATGCCAGTGATTAAAGCAGTTAATGGTGTATTAAACAGGATGCAATTCAGTTGTAGATTACCTCAGTGTGAAGCAACCTTTGGACCTTGCAGCGTTGTCATTTCGCTTATTTCCAAGGGCTACACAATGTTACTATGTGACCATTCACTCATTTCTAGACGTGTGCCTTTGTCCTGATTCTGCATTCCTAACAAAAATCTCTGAAGAACTAAAGAAGCTGGTTAATTTTCAATTTCAGAAAATAAGCTTATGCAGAAGGCGATGTTTGAATCCCGACACTCAATACTTTCAACTCCTACGCACAGGCACGCAACGATTTGAGCTATTTCTGGGCTGGGCAGCTTGCGCTCTCTTCTTGAGATATTAAGTTACATGCTATCGTTAAGTTGGCAACAAATTTATTTGCAAGGCGGAAAGTTCGTAGCACTATTAACATAAGTTTGAATACTTTGCTTTTGTTTCTGGATGTTCGTTTACATTTATTTAGGGAAAAAAGAACATTATCTAGAACAAACATGACTATCGCAGTGTTCAGTGTGGATGGTAAGATCCTTAAGTTGCTTTTATTAACGGCGAACAAAGATGAAACGATTAAAGTTATATAATAATTAATATAGTTCCCGTTGATAGACATTTGAAAATGCTGCTGTTCAAATTCACGGCCATTCATGATTCGGGGCATAATGGAAAAATACACAATAACACTCGCAACCTGATTAGCACTGTTTGAAACTGCTGCTCATTCACATTATACTGTTGCGAGCAACAACAAGCGCAATGCATTATGTGCAGACGACGGGAGTCTCAGGTGTATCTGCTGACGTGCGGTAGCCGCAGTGTAAGGCTAAAACACATAGTGCGAAAGAGAAAAAATGATCGCAGTGGCACCTTGAATACTGCGCTCTTGGGCCTAACCTAATGCCTCGGAGTTGACTTCAGCCAGAAAGACCCTAATCAACATCCTCGTCATGTATTTATAATTCAAATCACTTTTTTTTCGAAACAGAAGTATGGTCATTTCAATTAAATACAATAAAAGCTTACACATACAAATGTTAAGTTTAATTTGTGGTTATCAAGGAAAATCCTTATCCCTTGCAGCCTAACTGCATCCAGGCCCAGCGAACCTGAAAGCTTCCACTTAACCCCCTCTAGCCGGGCATAGACTATGGGCTCAGTGAGAGATTGCATGGAGGGGAGCAAACAGCGCCAAGTTGAGCACAAACATAGGGCAGATAACTGCCAAGTATCTAGCCGACAACGCGATGGCGTTTACTCGTTCTAATTGGGTAACATTTAAGGCCACAATGTGAGAAATGCTTCACTTAGAGAGTAACTCTTTAACACTTTTGTCTTTGATTTACCCGTAAAATAAATAGTAGTCCGAAAGCGACTAGTGCAGGTCTGTTTCCTGTATAAGTAATTCCAAAAATTTAGCAATTACATTCACATCACATTTGTTACTCTTTCTAGCAAGCTCATCAACAGACACATTCTCGAAAAGGATACGTCGAGGCTTACAGTGACTAAAGCATATTAAAATATTGATTACAGCAATGGAAAGATATGGCTTTTGTTAATTAGAAGAAATGACTTCGTACTTTCTTTTGATTCATTAAAATAAATGTTCAGGGAGCAACAGTGTTTTTAATCTAAATTAAAGGTTAAGGAATGCTGGAATAATTAGAAAGGACAACTAAGGTGACAGCTAAATCCTAAAATAATGAGATCAGTCTAATTTTAGGCAAATAGGGGGGAAAACAACGCCGGAAAGGACTTGAGAGGGAAGCTAACGCTGAATCCTTGAGGTACGTTGTTGTTATTACTATTATTATTATTATTATTATTATTATTATTATTATTATTATTATTATTATTATTATTATTATTATTATTATTATTATTATTATTATTATTCTTATTATTATTATTATTATTATTATTATTATCATCATCATCATTACTATTATTATTACTATTATTATTGTTATCGTTGTTATTATTGTATTATTGTTGTTAATTTGAAGTTTCTATTAACATCATTTCAGAATGATAGCTGTTTCTAAAACATGTCCCATCTTAACTCTTAAACCTTGTTCTCAGCAAACACCTACATGGCAACTTATAATGCAAGAGTTGCCAAAATGTTTCAATTAAATTTATTAACATTTAACTATGTTCAGTAATACTTTTCATGTTACTAAACAAAATGCCGTGTTTATAAAGCTTAATGATGTTTACGAACAAAATGGTTCGTTAATTTCTATGAAGGAAACTATTCTTAACTTTTTATGTTTTCATAATCGTCAGATATTGCTCATTCGTTTTCTTTAGCAATGCAGAATATAGTTTAATTTCATTTATTCGACTCTACTTTCACTGCCAGCTCGCAGTAAAAGTTGGACCTTCTAAAAGAGTGTGCTCAAACCAGAAGTGTACATATAAATATAAAACTATTAATGATATAATGAACACCTTTTCAGTGATTTTTAGAAACTGCTTGAAGTTTACTTTAGTAATTGATTATTGTATGTTACACGCACATATAAAATAGAGCAAGTCCATCCCATACACGATGTAACATTGTGCATCGACACTTCCCACATCTCCCCTGATACGCTATTCTAGCTCATTTAAAGCATTAGGAAGCGGCGGAGTTAAATCTTGTTTTGCACATATTCCTGGAGAAAGAAATCTATAATTGCGAGATTGGCGCGAGACAGCTTACGGGCACGTGTAAAGTTGTGGCGTCGTTTAAAATCAATGCTGTATTGGTGGTATAGAAATCGGGGTATTATACCCTGTAACACGTATGTAGTATCATTGGTAAAATTGGTTGGATTGGTGACATGGATGTTTGTAGGGGATATAAACACTCTTTTGTTTTATAAATGATATTAATGTCCTCATGCTAAAAGAAATGCATCAATCTGATGCACACACTCCAAGGAAAGGCAAGTTAATTATTTGTTGCTCAATTAAATCTGAATGGTAATATTAATAAAATAAAGCTCAAAATAAACTGATTAGTGAAATATTTTACATGGCATTTACTTAATGTTTTAATAAAATATAACGGCGCGCATTATTGCAAAACAAAGCAAAAATAAAACTCAAATAATCTTCTACAATAGATCCCAAGAAAATACACAACGAAAGCTAGAATATTTAATGCTAGAATTGTGGCACTTTTATTAAGAGTAGTTGAGAAACTAATTCCACAACTGAAGGTAACAGACAATCTTTATTCAACAATTCCCAAGATTAACCCACTTTTTAATCAGATGACAATTGTTGATTTTGTTCTCAGCTGGTTTTGCTGCATCTGCATGTATCGGAGACCGCAGGGAGCCGAAATGAGCTTTGTCCGAGAAAGTTCGTTCCAATTGTTCTCTCATGACGGTGATACATTCAGAAGTTTAGATCAGTTGTTCGCTACACAATCTTCTTCTTCTTCTTCATCATATAGAAGGTGCGATATGTAGAACAACCCATAAAGTGTCTGGAGAAAAATTGCCATAACTGGCTTTAAATTCTGTTAAGTTAGCCGTGCGTATTCCTTGTCATGTCTAGCACATTGTTTAAAGATACAAGACAACCCGCCTGGCGATTATGCACAACGGCGACCGTTGCGGCAGTGAAGGTTGAGTACACGAATTGTTGCGTACTATCATCAATGCATTTTATTTAGTATTACACGATATTTTTACAACACTGGGCACGAATAACAGCGATCTGACGGTGCTCCATCTGGATAATCGCTGCCAGTGAGGTCCTCGCATCATGTTGAATGGGGAGTTTTCTACGTCTTTGTGCAATTGAGGCATTAAAAAACAATTAATTTAACATTTGGTGATATACAAACTGCGTAACCTTTTTTACCTCTAAGAAAAAGGGTAAAACTTTTATGCAGGATAAATAATTTGCATCCATCTTAATTATTTGCTCAAAACAGCTTTTTAACAGAGCGAGCATTGGTAAAAACATTGTGCTCCAAAGAAATTTCAACTGTCTGGTACAAACAAAATATTTAAGCATTTAGTAACAAAATGCTAACAACGTTATTAAATATTTTCGCTAAATCGTGCGTGTGTTTGTTTAACTGTGTGTGTGTGTGTGTGTGTGTGTGTGTGTGTGTGTGTGTGTGTGTGCGCGCGCGCGTGTGAAATAACTTTATTTACGAGCATAACAAAAGAGACAGTATAACTAAACAATTTCAATGGCGAAAAGTACAGATGTGTTTTCAAACCATGTAGAGGAAAGGCCCAATTATGTGCTAGGATCTAAAAACGGGCTACACCTGTATTTCAACTGTAGGATGCTGCGGACTATTGGAAATAATACCATATCATCTTCCTGCAGTAATGCAAGACACGTGGTTTCGCGCCATTAGTCATGTTGACTCGAGTGTGAACTTGTGTTTTTCTGAATCATCATTTGAAAACTTTTGAAAGGTATGCAAGTTTTACTTTTTTAAATAACTTTAATTTTGTTGTGTTATACGTTCATTTGGCTTTCGTGTGAAATATTTGCACTGTTTCCATCCGTTATGAAACACGAGGTAAATAAGTTTAATCTTTTTAGTGCTTTGTGTCGAATATGGGCTACTGTGTGTGGTGCAACTACGGGCTAGACCACGATATTTAAAACTAAGTATCTGATTAAGTATGGAAGTACTGAACCTGCGTGTCACCTCATACAGTATCTCCAGTCCCCATCATTAAAACTAAAGGAGGTTGCAGCGGAAGTCGCAACAATAAAAAATTATTACAGCATCGCCCTATAAGAGTAAGCTCACTGAGCCCTTGAAGGGGAAGAAACACCACAAAGGAAAAGGATGCAAAGAAGCAATCAAATTTTAAACAGACTGAAAAAATCCAAGAACAAAATCGAAAGCTGTGACTCAGAATCTAATGAAATTGAATTTATCTCTGGAGATAGTGACCTTGATACTCCTGTAGGAAAAGTAAACCCAGGTAATGATGATTGTCGCTGTTTATTTTACGATGAAGCTTTTCAGAAGATACTAGAGGAGAACTGTGGATTCAGTTGAATGTGCAGATGCAGAAAAAAGTGAATATGTGTGTGATTTCTGCAAATAATATATTTCAAAAGCTCTAAAAGAAGCTTGTGTTCAAACTTTTTAAAATTGCAGTAAGGCTAAACTCTACTACATTGTGTAGATTTACATGTTTTCACTTCATAAGACAAATTAATAACATAGATTAAGCCGTATTTGGACCCTGTCTTTAAAATTCCATTTTATGCACATATTACTCAATATAACGAACGCTTCATATGCATTGATGCTAAATTTACCAAATGTCTTCAGCGTGCTTTTAAATAAGTATATTACTTTTTCTGTTAAAATAACAGTGATAAGAAGAGAACTTTTCAAAATATATACCCAAATAGGAATGGTAGCTTTTATTCGACCATCTCCTCTATGCTATTCAGTTGTTGAAATTTAACATGGGCCCTTAACATAAACCTCGCAATATACGATATTTTCATTCTGATTTGTAAAACTATTTACAGTTAGGAAATAAAATCAAGTATGCAACTAGTGAACGTAAGATTCTTTTATACTCGTGGAATGTTCATCCTACTCGTAAGAAACCTCGTTTAAAGTACAACCATCGGTGTGTCATTGCATTACACAACTACCAGGTGAATAAGAACTAATCTTGCCCACTGTATCTTCAACTGTGTTATGGTTTAATACGATTACCTACAAATTGATTCTTTTAGTAACTAGTGGATCTATGTATACTTTTTGCTCATCTATGAGTAGCTTCCTAGTATGCTTTATAATCAATTTCTGAGGCAGCGCAAGTAAGGGAGATAGTGAGGCCATCAGTGAGAGTGTGAGGAACTAACATATTGCCCTCATCGGCTCCTCTGTATGCGATATGTATCACATGAGGGGGTTATAAAAGAATGATGTTATTGCATGCACGTGAAACGAGTTACATATATATAGCAATTACCCTCAGGAGCATGCGGTAGAGGGTGTGAAAATGTATACGCAGCAGATAACGCATGGCGCAGAAAAGGAGTCCGTAATTACATTTCTGACTACAAAGGAATGAATGCCTTCAGCAGTCGTGATAAAACACTTTGCACGGTAGGAACAAGTTGCCTGGATGACTTTGTTTTAACTGTCAGAAAGGGGTTAGGGAAGTAAAAATAGTGCTGTCCAGGAAATATACTGTACAACTATCCTTGCATTTAAAACAGTCATAAAATCATCTGAACAAAATATGTAACACAGGTGCAGCTCTGATGTACTGGACGTTCATCGCTGATGATTAAATTATTAGAAAGTTCATCTAAACTTTACTTCTCCCTCATGACATGCAATATGTTTGCAATCAAGGGAAAAATCATATGGACCTTTTCATTCGTTGGCCACGCATTTGATATGATCAATAATGTTCAGAAATGCCTCGAATATGGACCAATCAAGATCGTTTATCTCATAATATGCTTGAATGTTAGCTCGTTAATGAACCGTAATAGTATCAGTATGCAGTAATTAAAAGCTACGTCATCTGAAGGTACTTTTACTGAATGCACATTCAAATAGAAGTACCTGGGTGACCGAGCTTCGCTCGGCGTCCCCCCCCCCCCCCTTTTGTGAATTTTTTTTTTTTTTTTTTGGGGGGGGGAGAAGATATTTAGATAAACCTGAAAAGCAAAACGTTAACTAAATATAATTTTGTATCACAATTGTTAAGAGTCGTTTCCAAGATACAAGAGATATAGAGATACATATAAATATTTCATAAGCATCATCATTTCAGTCCTAAAACGTCCACTGCTGAACGCAGGCCGCCTCCATGGACATCCACCTAATTTGAGGTTTTCGTCGAGCATTTGTTCCACTATGAGTTCAGTTCTTGGTTGCTGCGGTCGACTCTATCTTCCAGGCCGTTAACATGTTGGTGAAGGTCCTTCATCTTTCCGTCAAGTTCTTCCATGTCTTCCTTAACCCTGGCCAGTCGCTCCTTAGTATAATCAGATATCTCTATCTTCATATCTGACACTCTCGTTTTTATCTTTTCCATTCCGGAGTTTTTTCAATTTGGCTTCCATTTTTGTTTCCACTTTTCCATTTTTTCTTTACATTTTTCCCATTTTTTGTTCCATATTTTCCATTTTTCAATTCGGCTTTCATAGTTGTTTCCATCTGCCGCATTCCGGAATTCATTTCATCTCTCATTATGTCCATCTTGGCTAACATTTGTTTTATCCACTGTTTTATATAGTGCTTTTCGTCACACTCTTGACACCAATTGTGACAATTTTATATGTTTAACTACTTCTTTGTTTTTATTAAAACACCATAACGACACTAAGCAAAAGCACTGTTGAACAATAACAAATTCTACAGGAAGAAAAGCTAGTTGATAAAGCCACGTGAATGTAATGCGCATTTCTGTTTCAATCATATAACAAATTGTATGAATTGCTCGTCGATGAGGGAGTAGTGAAAGAAATGTGATTGTGTTTAGTAAAAGAAAAATAGGTATAAAAGCCGTGTGAACGTTATACGTTGCACTTATATTCCAAATGTATGGAAACATGTATGGATTGTTTGTAGAAGAGGGAGTAGTGTGTTATGTAAAAGAAAAGGGGGTAAAGAAAACCATGTGAATGTAATCCGTTGCGTAGTAAAATGGATTGCACAGAAGCCTTCTCCATGAAAAAACACTTAGATTTCCAAATTTTCATGGCTATTGCTCAACCGGCTTTGAAGTTTACTCACTCTTCAACATACAATATGTATAGGCGTTGGTATGTATGAAGTTGATAAACCATAGAGAATAACATGTGAATTGTTACGTAAAACAAAAGTGAGTAGAGAAAATAGTATGAATGTAATACGTTGTATTTCTATTTCAAACATATAACACACTGTATGAATTATATGTTGAAGGGCGAGTAGCGAAAGAAGACTGATTGTGTCTCGTAAAGGAAGAATTAGTAGAGCAAATCGTGTGAATGTAATACATTGCATTTATATTTCAGTCATACAAAATTGTATGACTTGTATGCTGAAAGGCTAACAGAGGATATATGAATGTGCTACGTAAAAGAAAAGCGAGTAGAAAACCATTTGAAAGTAATATATTGTGTAGTAAAATGGTTACTATAAAAACTTTCTCCATGAAAAATATATATACGTGCCGAATTTCGCAGTGATCGGTTGAGCGGTTTTCGAGATTCACAGTTTTATATATATATATACCAGGTGAGTCAGAAGCGCCTTATTTTTTTGGAAGGTAGGCCACCCATCTAACGGCATGTGCGCCTTAGTCCAGTTTTGCACTTACTAAAATGTATTGCTTGACGTTCTTAAAGAGAGGAATGCGCAAAATTGAGAGCAACAGTGCTTTAAGGGACAGAACGTACTCCTCGCTAATGTACACCTCAAAAACATACCACTCGTTTACTGAGAGCGAATTCCGGTTTCCGGCCGATTTTACAAAGTTTTTATTAGAGTATACATAGCAACGTAATTCAGTAAACGCCTCGGAAAAAATGGACATATCATATGAGTACACTAACAACGTCAGCTAAAAAGAAAATGGCGGATTCTTGTACTTAGAGCAGGGGTTGGTTCCCAAAATTAGGACAAATTTAGACACGCCTCTTCCATCATGGATCCGTACAGTCAAAACGGACATATTATTAAACAACAGTTTATTTGCATTTTTGCGTGAACTACGCCTCGTACATCTCAATTAATATGCATAACAGCTTTTGCCATTTAAGCAATAATATTAAAATGCCCAGCAAATGATTAAAACTCTTAAAAGGCTAAATCAAGCCCGTAAACTTGTGAGGTGGCAATGCCATACCGCCGGGCATGCAAGTTGTGCTATGGAACGCGGTACGCGCTTTCAGTTAAGTCTCGAAATAGCTGAATAGGATTGTGACGAGTTCTCTGCGCTAAGCCCCAATGACATAGGTTCGACTCTCAGCATTGTAAACATTTTTTTTATGTTCATCAAAACTTGGAAACCGAATTCACAATAATCTAATTATGAAGTCTCTGAGGGTTTAGGACATTATAATTTAAATCGTTTTTGGTTGTCTGCATTTTTAATAGCGCAATAATTCATTGTGTGCAAAATTGAGTTTAACTCCCATGTTAAACTCTGACAATGTAATTTCCTTGCTTTCTGTGTTCAAATGTGTATGAATGATCCTTATTTCAATTGCACCTACCTATAGGTGTGTTTAAACAACTACATAATTGTAGTTCACCAATAAAGAAACATCAAACAATGTCATAAAACATAAATAAAACAATAAAAATGAATATAATAACAGTTTTCAGAATAATAATTTGTAAATTGTGAGGATTGCACGGTAAAAAAACAATTAGTACATGCAGGTGACTCGAACCACCTTCACAGCAGACAGATTACTTCGGAGTCTTGCGCTCGCTCCAACTGAGCTACCTAGTAACGTGTGAGGTAAACCTTCCGTTTAAGATGTAATACTCGCTGGTGCCAGTGAACATACAGAAGTGCAAACGTCAGCTGTCTAATTACGAATATATTGAAAAGCGATGTGATAACATCTATATTAGTACTAATTTCATCGAGTGTTTAACATCCATGTTAAATACGCGGGTAGAACCTAGTAATGGGGTCGACGTTTTCATGTTGGACTGTAACATGCGGATTGCATAAAACTCGAGAATAAGGGGCAGCTGACTCACCTGGTGTGTGTCTGTGTGTGTGTGTGTGTGTGTGCGTGCGTGCGTGCATGTATATGTTATATATATAACACTGTGAATGTAATATGTAGCATTTCTATTTCAAACATACAGAAATTGTATGACTTATTTCTAGAAGAGTGAATAGAGTAACAGCTATGACTGTGTTACCCAAAGGTAAGAAGAGAATATAGTGTGAATGTAATACGTAGCATTTCTACTTCAAACATATACAAAATTGTAAGATTTAAAGCTTTCGCGGCTTGCGTTATTAATTAAGGTTTCACGGGTGATCAGCCGTGTGAGGTTTAAAAACATTGAGCTTTCGCCCATTGTAGACTCCATGGCCTTCATCAGAATGAAGACACACGGCTGATCACCCGTGAAGCCTTAAATAATAATGTACAAAATTGTATGACATTTGTAGAAGAGTGAGTGGAGAGAGATGTGATGGTGATGATGGTGATGATGATGATGATGATGATGATGGTGGTGGTGGTGGTGGTGGTGATGATGATGATGATGATGATGATGATGGGGCGGAAATACCATCATTGCGATGAATGAGTAAGTTTTATGAAGCAACTTTAATTATAAAAATTACATATTCTTAATAAGGCTCTTAGAAACATTTTCAACGGATTCCAATAATGTAATGTAAATATACCCACACATTATTATTATTATTATTATTATTATTATTATTATTATTATTATTATTATTATTATTATTATTATTATTATTATTATTATTATTATTATTATTATTATTATTATTATTATTATTATTATTATTATTATTATTAATTATTACTATTATTATAATTATTATTATTATTATCATCATCATCATAATCATCATCAAGGTGTGTGTGCGTGCGGCGTGCGTGTGTGAGGCTGTGTGTCAGTCTGTAGACAACATAACTCAAAAATGAAAAGTCGGTTAAAAACCAAATTTGGTATTTAAGTTTAGTGTCTTTCAAGGATGCGACATGAAGATTTTGAAGAAAATTCCTCCGCGCTACACTATCCTTTACATAGAACATTTTTCGAAAATTTTGGCTTTCTTGAAAATGGTTCTAACAATTTTGGTTAAAATGGCATACGTTGGAGATTTTATGACAAATGAAATGCACATCTTGAATTTTCTGGCTATAGCCCACGAAGTCCTGTTTACTCTGGATGACTTTTGCATAACTGGTAAACCGTAAGAGATAGACCAAATCTTACTATTCAAAAACGTAGATCTTGCTAAAACACACAATTTATGTCTAAATATTTTTTGTAGAGTGAACCATTTCGGAGATATTCCTCGTTATTTGTGTGAGTTTTCGAGAATTTGTACTTCTGCCAAATGGAACATCGTTATTAATTTTTTTATATGTTAACCATGCAAAGAGAACGGAATTTGAAAGCTTAAAACTTTCGTGAAATGGAACATAGTTGTTCATTTTTTTATATGTTAACCATGCGAAGAGAACGGAATTTGAAAGCTTTAAAAGATTTGACTATCGCTGAAAGCCTATTGTATTCCCATATTCTTCTTGTACCTACAAGAAGATAAACAATACATAATTTCTGCAAATGTTTATTTCAACTAACTCGAAGAAGATAGACGAAAAAGAGTTTATAAGAATGGTTAGTATAAGAGTAGAGAAAGTCATGTGAGTGCAACACATCAGATTTTTTATGTTGCAGTCAGATTTTCCCTTAGATTTTCGTATTTTTGTATAATTTTTATATTTCTATTCCAGTTTCGCATATGCACTTGCAGTCGTCTCAAAGACGATTTTTCACATCTCCTAACTCTTATCTGTAATATTAGGAGGTATTTTTCTCGTTACAATGTTGCGTGCAAATAGAAGATCTGAAAACTTTAAAATGGATGTAATTTGCTACTGTAATTCTTCCTTCTGGTCGCCCATCAGAAGATGGCATTTATTTCATTCTGTGAAGAGCTAATGATTAGCTATGGATTGAGCAATTAAATAAATTCAAAATGCAACAGTAAAATTAATATTATTTATTTGTTATTGAGTGTGCAAGATTTTTTATAGAAGATTTTCAATATAATTTTAATTTAAATCAAATTAAGTGTTTGAAGATTTCGAAAATGCACCCAGAAAATGTTAGATCATATTTATCGTCATATTTTCCAGTTTTTTTTTTTTTCGGTCATAAGTACTTGCATATTTCTAACGGTTTAGGTCATTAACACCCGGGCCCTGTTAATTATGCATATTGTTGCATTTTATTTATGGAATAGCCTCAATAAATCTCACTCAAGAATATGACTTTGATGAGATAAATTCGTAAACCCTTGTGAAATTACTTATAATAAAAGCTGAAAGGTTGCAGGAGACAACCTATTTGTAACCAAAGGAAGTTACATGTACTCACGTAAAGCAAGGAGTCCTGCATCTGGAATGGATTGGTAGAGATGGTTCCGCACTAGGACAACAATGTCCTAAGAATTTTTGGTGAAAGGACGAATATGGTGTTTTCTGACGAGCAGTTCACAATTGGTGGATTACACCAAGCAGCCAGTGTACAACACGTGGATTGAGCACGCTCGCCAAACTTGCATATCTCCGTAATCTGAAGGGGCATGTTGATCTTCAATGGACTGGCCCAAACTGGGTACTATGATTGACACCTGATTAATCACCCACTTACACTTATAGCATCAGAACTGTTACATTTAGAAATCAAACTTCACTAACATTTTTATTTCCGATTTGCCCCATGCATGAAACTCTGCAGCGCCAGCACTTACATTTGTGGATATTCTAGCCTAGTTCTGTGCAAATTCTATATTTGTTGCAAATAAAATGCTATTAACAAACCGAAAACGCACAAACAAGTTCTTGGTGATCCGAAATAAAAGTTAATATGAAGGTGACAAACACTTCAGAGGAACAACAAACACCAGCACTACCAGCACCAACTTCAAGAAGTGATAGGAAAAAATCGTATTCGCTCATATTTAACACCATTATTTTATTTCCTTTTACTGAACCTTTCCTGGTCTCAGAAACGTTTGTGAATATACCATTTCCGCTTCAATTCTCGAAATCCCTGTATTATAGTAAATGCACTGCTTTCAGCAGAAACTATGCAGCAATACAGATACATTTGTATCTGTCTACATAATGATCACATAAGAATTTTCATACTGCAAAATATTTCCATCATTATTTACAAACTGAAATAAACAATTTATATACATTATTTCATTTTTATTCCAGGTATATTGTAGCGTTCCTGGGAAGGAACTTCTGGTACAAGAGTGAGACCACACTCGGGAACATATTGAAGGGAGCATGGTGAATGTAGATCAACAGAACGCTGACGCCTCATAGCGTAAAACATTTAAGCTGACCAATTTTGATCACCGCGACACCTGCTAAGTAACGTCGCCACGCCGGTCGTGGTCACACTTAATATTGGTATAGCTTGTGAATATGAAGCAACTTCACCAGCAGCAAGATATATAGTATTACAGGCTGGGCCACAAGCCTTTGGAATAGAATAAAGGCTCAAGGCATTTGATAGTAACCTTACCTGGAGTTCCCATTATCAGCGGAATCCTCACCCCCTTCCCGAGCGCTCAGCTCCAGGATATTGTTCTACCTCAAAATTGTATTCCCTATAGCACAGGTATTTCGCGGGTCGTTACAATATTGTACAATAAACTATCAATCGTAGCAAACTTACTTATATTACTCTGCTTCCAATTCACACTCTCCTTTTGGGTTTACTCAAGTTTACCTACGATATCTAATGTTGAGCTAATGTAGAGGATTACTTATACACAAGCAAGAAACTGATATCTGTCTTATACTGTACAAGGGTTGAAGTCGCGTTCTTGTGGCATTTGGTTGAGCGCTGACTTAATTACCCCAAGGGAGCGAGTTCGGACCCGGTCCAAGATGGTAGCATTCCGTGAAGTGCATACTACGAGTAGTTTGGTCCCATCAGATGCACAACTAAAGTGAACAGTACTAATTCGGCCCGGGGTCCAGAAAGGTACGGTAATAATTAGGTCCAAGCTATGCAGGTATACGTAGGCTTTCATGGTGGCAGTGATGCCAATTCGAATTTGTTCTCGTAAGGAATCGAACGTGTTTTCATGATTATGTTACAGGAGTACATCAAGCCTGACGCTACTTTCCTCCACATTTATAGGCCGAATTCGAAGCTACGACAGACTGAACGACAAGAAACTGTGAATCTTTTAATGGAAAGTGAAATAGTTTATTCTACAGCGCTCACCCTAACATCTTTTAATTAATAGACGTTCCAAAAAGAATTCAAATTGACACTTAGATAAAATTGAGAAGCCAAGCCAAAAAGAAGGGGGGGGGGGGGAGCAGACCAATTAAAGGAAGAAAAATTCATGAGAGTCAAAATGACAGACTTTATATCTAAATCAACAACTAGACCGCAATATATAAAAACACTTTCCTATAAATTTCTTCTAGCTGCATAAAACTGGCAGCACAGATTAACTATGCTTTCTTGAGTGTATTATTTTGTAGTAAACATGACAGAGTAGACAGTCTAGGAATAGCAATGTATAGAGTAGCGCCTAGTAATTTTAAGATATTTCAACTGCGATTTATACTCCACAATGTAAATGATAATCAACATTTTTAACCATTACTTAGGGAGGAGGCAAATAATTTTGTGGTTTGCAGTCCCCACCTTGTGACACTCCTAAGGCTGCATAGAATGGAAAGGAAAATGTTGGTATCAATAGGATGTCGATAGGGACTGAACTAAAGCGCGTCTCACCCTTAAAAGACAGTACACGTTAAATGGAGCGCAGTGTTGCAACATGTACTAGTTGCGAATCTTTCTCCGCGAGCGACTCGAGGTGGCCTGAGTCCTGTACTTAGTCCTTCAATTGCTGCTTGACGAGACGGGCACTTTTAACTTTGGTATCTCTCCACGCCTTTGTTACTGTATGACCTAAATTTACAAATGACTCGTCTGTATAAACAATTGATTTCCCCTGGTCCCTAAACCTTTTACGTCTTTTAGATATTTATGTCGCCATCTGATGATATCGATATCGTCTCTTTCTATTAATATGCACTTGTTACCCTTTCTTTCATATTCGAACCCCAAATCAGAGTGGCCCTTGAGAAATTTGGTAGGGTCTCATCACTGTTGAACTGTGACAAAATTATATTCAGCGTGGATGGAATATTTGCAAACAGTAAAGAATGAACAATTCGCTGCACTCCACCTTGCACTATTCAATCATATTGCGTTAACCTAGCGTTTTGTGTAGTCCCGCCCTTTTTGCTTTCTTTTTCGATGGCGTTCTTAGAGGTCCTTTCATTAGTTCCTTTTTAATCATACACACTACTGCTTCTGAACACCCGATAGCCTTAGCTGTTTCTTTTACCGCCTTACTTACACGCATTTTACTTAAAAAATAATCTAACACATTCATAATTATTTGGCGTTCCTTACTTCTTTATTTACCAACATATCGTCCCTTCCTAGCTTCACCCTCCATAACTACAAATATTTACAAAAATATTAAACAAATAACGCAATAACAGCTCACAGTTACACACACGGCTTCTTTCGAACTAATGCTAGTGCTGCTCCTTATACTATCTTCTGTGTCAGGCCTGACGCTGAATAGATGAATACCTTTTGTTTGCCTTACTGGATAAAAGAAAGAGGTTACTGCCTTTTGGTTTATTTTAAAAACTTTCTCCAACCTTCCTCAACATTTGTTCTCGCTGGTTCCCTGATGTAAACTCAATAACAAAAAAGTTTCACACTGCGTAACTTTTGCAGTGCACATATATAAAATTTTCCGAAAACATTTAATTTAAAAAATTATAACACTTAACTGGGTAAACATAGAGAATTCAAAGTAGGCAGGTAGTAGCACTATAGTTTACTCTACCTAAGAAAAAAATATAGATGTATTCTAGCAGTTAGTTTGTTAGTTAGTGCGTGATGAGTGTAGAAACAGCAAATATCGGACTTCTATTGAAAAAAAGTTTTCTGAAGAAATTTGGACCTATAGAAATGTATAATGACTGAAAAGGATATAACCTGATAGAGAAAAAAATTCTGCATAGGATAATGTGTTCAAACCTGAAATTTATAACAAATGAATATTTATACCATGCTATTAGGAATCTGGCAACAGAGCGAGGGTAGAAAAGGACGCGGCTAATGGCAACTTGTATGCGCTAGATAGAGACAGAGATGTCCCATTTAACTCCATACTGCCTTCTAAGAGTGAAACGCTATATAGTATTGTGTACTTCTATGCTGGGGACCGAACTAGTGCATACTTCTGTCCCCGGCACCGAACTAGTAAACACTGATTCCGTGCGCGCATTAGACTCGGCCTTTCTTACATGGATCAAATAACATAAAACCTGAAATAATTATCCTCCGTAACATTTTCAAAGAAGTTTTGATGAATGTCTAACAAAAAGGGATTCTTATATTTAGAGGCATGGATTCATAAAAATGTATCCCAGAAATTCGATAGAATTTGTTCTGCTTTTAGGCAACCTCCGTTTATTATTTAACACTAATGCATGGGAATTATGTACTGAGACTTTGCAGTAGTTCGTGCGCTCTAAGTCAAATAGTCGTTTAAGTTCTCAGTTGTATTTCTCGCCTCCTTATACTGACGGTGTATCAGAGAATAGATAATCATTACACTGGGCCTTAGGAAAAGCGCAGGTGAGTGTTAAAGCTCGCGAGAATGTCATGTCGGCCTACCGAGATGGTGCACTAACTAGAGGTGGTGCGAGACACCTCAACGACTTACCCTTGTGTCAATAATTTGAGTAGCAATTCAAAGAGAAATAAGGAGTAAAGAATCATCATGCACTTATTATACTTTTGATTTTCATTTTTCCCCGATACAGACCTCTGTCGCACGATTTCTTTTCACCTATATGCGATTCTAAATTAAGGCGCACCTTAATTTTTGCCAACGAAACAGGCAGTGACTTAAGCAATTTCTGAGCCTCCAGCCTACTGTTAAAGGACTAATGTGAAATAACAAACGTCCACACACAAGTAAAAAGCCAACAGTTTTGGTGAATGATGAGAAGAGTTAAAATTTCGGAGGTGTGAAAATGGAACCAGTGCTGCTGGTTTAGCAATTGAAGATGTGAAAGAGAGAAATGAGGTGCCAGCAATTAGCGCTCCTGGGAATCGATACCCTAACTCTCGCTAAATTGCTTTGCCGCCTACAGATGGTGTTAATGTAGTTGGGGTAGTTGGGGACCCACAATAAAGTCTGCGCCAAATACCTGGAGCCGCCGCGGCTGTATCGAAAACGGATAACTTCAGACTGGAGATCCAAAGGCGGTGAGCAAAATTATTGCTTTCGCTTTAAATGCAAATATGGAACTTGTATTTGTTCTGTACAAAATGTTTCAGGGTACTTTTTCCCATTCCTTTGCTAGTGTACAGATACTGCCACTATTCTGTTTGCTTAAATCTCTTTCCAGGCGTTTCTAGCTATTTGGAAATGGATTTTTCTTTCACATTTTCGATAAAATAGTTGGAAAGAATATTCAGGTTAGTTATTTACTAAAGAAGGAGTTAAAAGAGCTTTTGCTTTAATAATTCTCAAAACAGGACAGATTTAGGTGTAGGTATTAGCTGTATGCATACCACCCCTGTGTACTTTAACAAGTTCAATAAAGGAATTCAACTATGTAATTTGGTAAACAAAAGAAACTCACAAGTTTATCTACCCATTTGAAATCCACATGCATTCTATTAAAGCATATGACGCTATTCGTATAAAGAGTGTTTCTTCTATCCGAGATGTTACTCACCATAAGTATTTTCATACACATTATTTCAAATTAAGCCATTAACAATATTACATGCAACATGCGGAAACAATATTCAGTTATTCATTTCTTAGGTCTATTCGTATTAGTAATAAGTTCACACGAACGGAAAGAAAAAAGAAATGAGCTTCTGAAAATGTTCCATGAGACAAAGCGGCTCTACATGCACACTTATTGTGAGCATCATAAAATGAATATCCCGAATAGACTGATGCTACGGAAAACGCAATTTCACACGAACTGAATAATCTTAAGACCTATATTTTTTCTGTAGTATGATCATGTCTATTTCTAATAATTTCCTAAATATCGGTCTGTGTGTGTTGGTTTGCTGTAGACTGTGTGAGGGAAGGTACCATCGGACTTCCTAGCTATGAATACATCCAAAAATGGTATGGTAGTTGTCCGTTGTTTTCCATTTCAATTGTGAACTGTATATATAATTGTGCATAATTATAGTAATTTCTAGCTGGCTGATCAACATTGCACCGGCAGCTTTTAAATTTCAATGACACATTAATTAATTTAATTTACCTTTCTCGTCCACTATGAAATTATTGCACAATTATTTTTAACGTGTTTATGGTAAGTCTTGTACTTACCCCTTATAGTTGTAATTTCGTACAAACACGGTTTTCCCTAATAATTTATGAAAAATCTCTTGACATCAACAAAGAAGGACGTGAACATTTCTTATATGGGGGTTCTTACAATATTTTGGCATTACTATCACCTGCATGCCGTAGCGTTATTGACATATTCGATTCTCTTTTGTTTACTGTGTTTTAGTTGCTACATCGTGACCATCTACATATATATATATATATATATCAGAATGAAAGATCCATGCGTGACCATCTGTATATATATATATATATATATATATATATATATATATATATATATATATATATAGCTTCGACTGAAATATCCATGCCAATGCATATTACTGTGTCTGCATTCAAATACAAGGGCTTTATAAACCGATTTAATAAATTAGTGCATGTTCGTCAGAGGGACTTGGACATTTCAACAATGAAAGAACTGTCAAAATCGGCAGAGTGGCTTCTGACACACACACACACACGCACGCGCGCACACACACACACACACACACACACACACACACACAACAAACACATGCACGTACACACGCATCCTCTACTCTTGTAGAAACTAATCTTACAAATGCTTATTCCTCTATTCTATGCCAATCGGGATAAACATTTGCAACTACTAACGTATCCCGTGTATTCTATTTGTGGCTACAATGAAATGTAATGAAACCATTTCTACAAATAATTATCTCTATTAACCTTAAGTAGAGAAAAATGAAACGTAACAAATTAACACTTAAGTTAGTGACAACGGGCTCCGAGTAGAACAAGGAAAAGGAAATTTGAATTTGCAGAGATAAGGTTTAAAAGACCAATGGATATACCTAAGATATCACATACACAATACTGACATGAGAATTACAAATCTATAATTTACAACAAAAAATTGATTCATTAAAACAACAATGGTATAAGCACCCTGAAAGAATGGATCTAAGTAGGCTAACCAAACAAGTATTTCTTTACATTCCACGAGATAAAATATCATTAGGAGTATCGGTATTACGTTGGAAACAGTCTTTGAAGCGGAGCAGACTTTAGCTTTTATCCTTAAATTAGAAGACAAATTAACAATAGATTGCGGAAGAAATATAAAAGTAAAGATAGTGCGTAGAGAAAGGAATGTCAATGTAACACATCGTATTTTTAAACATGTTCTAGCATCGGTTTGTTAATATAAAATATACAAATTAAGAATAAGCTTACCCATAATTATAGAATGTGAATTTCGCCTTTAGACACAAGTATGCATTTAGCATATGTTTCCAATAAGCATATGAGTCTATTGGACGGCTGTTGGACGCTCCTCTGGGAAATTTGAATTATTCAGATGCCAACAGGTGGCTACTACTCCTCAGGTTCTCTTGGGAGACGAGGTACCTGTCTCAATCTGACACTCTGACTTCATTTGCAGTGCAGAGTTAAGTTTGGCCTTTGCTCGGCTTAGACATTAAGTTACATAATATTGTAATTTTCACTGTCTCTAACACATACCTATAGCAGGTACCCCAGGTACTGCATTCGGCCCAAAAAGTTCTTATAAAAGTTTCACCAGAAATATGCTTTGAGGAGTCAAGTGACCTTCCCATGTTTATAAAAATGTCGAAACGTGCGCGCGCACACTGAAAAAGACTAATGACTAAAAAAGGAACTGTGGACAAACACCAAAATTGGTACTTAACTTCAACATCTTCTAAGGATACAACAAAAATAATTCCACTACACCAAACTACCTTTTAGACGGATACAATTTCGTTATTTTTTATTTTCTTGAAAATGGTACAACCAGTTTGTATTACTATTATTTGTATTACTCATAAAATGCATACCTGAATGAATAGCTTGTGAAGTCCTCTTCAATCTGAGTGAACTTTCTTTTAATTGGGAAACCCAAAAGTAGAAGCGAAAGCCTACTGCATTAAAAGAGCTATTGATTTTTCTCCCGCAGTATTAGTAGTTTTCAAAATTTTCCGCGGTACACGTTTAAATTTTCCCAAGTAGTTAGCTGATGGATATGCATTAAAATTTGCCATTCGATTATTTCTCTCTATCACAAGAGCCCCCCCTGAATACCACGATTGAACATTAGAATGCTGATTTCGCATGTTCTAAGTAAGTAGGGACTTATTACTTAACTGACATCATTCCTATAAAAACTATATAGTGAATAACGTAATATTGATATAACAACATATTTTATATGCATGCTATACTACATAACGATGTGTGTGTGTCTGTGTCTGTCTGCGTGTGTCTGTGTATGTGTGCGTGTGCGTGTGCGTGTGCGTGTGCGCGTGTGCGTGTGCGTGTGCGTGTGTGTGTGTGTGTGTGTGTGTGTGTGTGTTTATCTTGAGCAGAGAAAGGCGCATGCATGCTTAGCGATTTTGCGACTCACGGCAATAACCATTCGAATTATTATTATTCCAGAAGTTAGCAGATACCCCAGCACAACAGCCCTTCGCGGGCCAATGCTTACCGCCCAGCCGCTACGCCCCCCACTACAGGCGTCATGATTGGGGTGCAGAACTAGGGGTGGGACGCGGTCGCTACTTCTCCATCAAGTAGCTCCTCAATTGGTCCCTTAGCGACCTAACGAGCCTGAGTGTACCCTCTGCCAGGCATCCCAGTGGGGAAAAAATCCCCACGCCGGTACCGGGGATCGAACCCGGGTCCTCCACGCCAGGGGCAGACGCGTTACCACTGGGCTACGGAGGCGGTCGAAGTTAGCAGATATAATTCATAATTACAACTTCATGTGATAAAATTCAGAAACAGTTTTATTTTCAACCTCAACAGTCGACAACTCACATCAAGTAGGTCAATAGTCTCCATTAAACGTAACAGACAAACATTGTTTATCCTCACACCAGCCCACGTATGCCCTGATAAAAACATATAGTTCATCACTGGAGCAACTGGTAGCAGATACACTGGAGAACGAGATTGGAGATGATGTCAAAGGGGACGGACAGCAACAGGCACCAATATTCAAAAGAAACTAAAAAAGCCATTAGCTACTAAAAAGCATTAAGAATAAATGTATACAAATAATGGCAATGACTGATCTTAGTTCTGATGAAATGTTTAAAGGAGAGGAATAGTTAAAACTGAAGACTCCAATCCTTCGAATGCTGCGTTTCTTTGAAAATTGTGAAGGAGATCAAAGCTCATCAAGAGCTGGAGAAGGTAAAGCAGTTTAACAAGTATTTTATAGCACAGTCAATTATGGTATGCTGATGAACGTAAGCGATATTGAGATATTCTCATCACAGCAGCACGAAGTAGTGGATATCTCTAAGCAGGAGCTTTTCCTCACTTTCGAGCAGTAAGCGATTTTCGCCTTCTCCAAGATTAGGGAACTTCGTCTTATTTCTATTTTGCGATGTGAAATAATGGCTCCTTCCTTTCACTTCCTGTTTTGGAATACAACTCCGGGAATTCTGCAAGAATAGCAGTTCTACATTTTTCCCCCTTTCTATTTTTTAATGCCGTATAACGTAGGACTTGCTGCCAGGCAGGCAGACAACATAACGGTAGATAATTTACCACTGAAAGCGAGTGCAGGAGGGTAGAACGAAGTGCGAGATAATAAATGGGGTGGTAGGGGAGGGAGGATTGAGTTAAAATGAGGGTTGAGCATTGCTTCGAATGTGATACCCTGGGTTCCTGTTAAGGACCAGCTCGGTGAATGCACCTGATTATCATATCCTGCTATTTTTTGCTCCATCTCAAATGTGCACCCTTCAGCTACGGTAGAAACACTTGGTATAATTTATCCGCATACGTAAAGCATTGCACATTTCCTAATCAGTACCCAGATACTGTTCAAATACTTCTGACAAGAAAAGTACACTTTTACAACAAAAGTGGGTGTGGTACATACTGACATGAAATAATTCAGTATTATGAATAGGAAAGTTTAAAAGTTAATTGCTATTACGGTAAAATTGAATACATTTGTGGAGTTAAACACTTCAGAGATATTTCTTGTCACTCGTATTTATTTCAAGTTTCTAATACTTATAGTCAGCTCTTAAAATATTTGACTGTTGCTAAGTCTACTGTATTCTTCTATTCGCATTGTACCCACAAGAAATATGTAATAAAACTATTTTACAAATGTCTATCTCGATTAACACGAAGTAGATGGAAGAATAAGTGCTTTAATGAACATTTTATACAAGAGTGAGTAGAGATATGTGGGTGCACCCAAACGATTTCTTTTAGCCTCCTAGCATATTAATTACAAGAAGTCTTAAATGGGATCTACAAAATTGGGTGTGGTGCATATCAACTACCATTTATACAAGAAGTATCATGTAAAGCTGAACATATAATTAGGCATTATTTATTTCGAAACATATACCCCATGTTTGTTCTAATCACACAAATGATTATGAATACTATACTCATCAAAATCGAATTTAGTACTGGTACTATCAGTGCATTATTTCTGTTATATCTGGAGCATGGGAACAAATTACGCTTCATCCCTAACTCACTTTCACATTATGTCATAAATGAGTGTGATATAAGATAATTGTTAAATATTGCTATGGCTGTAGTGGTATGGGGAGTCAACCGATGAGTTCTAGAAGTCTGTTGGGAAGGCACGCCACGCTTGAATGGCTAAGATCAATTATGTGGTGCTTAACTCCCCAAAGGAGTCAATAGGTTGTTCAGCGAAGTGAGGATTTGTGTTAAGTGAAGGTAAGACGCAAGGCGGGTTCCTTTTACCATGCCGACTTGTGGGACGTCCTGATTCCCAAGGAACTTCGATAAGAGCTTATGAAAATCTAATAGGCATGCTCGTGTAACAATTCACACCTGTCTAAGAAGTAGCGTTATTAAACTCATACTTGTCCCAACAAGCCTCAGTAGCTCACCCCTTTCTGTGCGAATGCTCGGTTCTCATTTTCAAATGTAATTTGCAAGATAGATTTAGCCCTAGTGACGTGCTCATATTACAGCCGTCACGATGTAGTGGTTAAGATGCTTTATCTTGTGTTAATTTTTATGGCAGGGCAGGCTGTACTTGTAACGCTTCTTGATGCCTTGATTAGCTCAGGTTCTCGGGTGATAGTTCCAGGACACATTTTGGAAGTAAATAACATCGAAAAGTCTTTCACCCTGCTCAATTTCATTAATATGTTTATATTCACTTGAACTTCATCAATGACGTAACTGAACTTTACTCTTCCTTTTGCAACAATTCTTCATCAATTTTCTTTTCCATAATGACCTTCCTTCATGGCGAATTTATTCTTAATTGTTTCTCACTTTACACCACGCGTGTCCCCATCTATGCTATTTTTAGAACTTTCTATACCTGGTTCATTTGTATTTTAGTTTAATATTGGTTGTTTGCATTCTTCATTTCACATAGCTTTAAGGATGTTATCATTTCTACCGCGTTTATTTATCCCAGCTCATCTCTCCAACTGCCCTGCGCAGACGTCCGGATAAACTTGGGCCGTAGCTGCTGCGTAAAAATATATAATATACAAGCTGTTAGGGGTATGAATACGCAGAATTTAACGGAGACTTCTTGAGTTAAGCTAAAACATAACTTCCTCTACCGTTTTCCTCAATAGTGTAAGGTTGTATAAATAATAAATAAAATTGGTCGAATGTTTGATTGTCATTATGTGACCACTGCTTTTTCATTTTGTGGACATGCATTTGGCAAGCGCGTAAAACGAAAGGTCGGGAATGTGGCACTGTTTAGGTTTCGTAAATACTTCTTGGAAATCTTGAAAGAATACCACCCCTCCCCTCGTTACTTACAGTAGCTGACAAGAAACACACAAACCGTGGCGAAACAAGTATTCTAAGGCTGGTCTAGCTTGGGCTTCCACTCGTTGTAGGTGTGAAAGCAGGCTTGAAAGCAGAAGTCATATTAGTAAACAAGACATTCGCTTCTGCAGTCCCATTCTGTTGCCAGACTGTGTATATATGTATTGAATAATGTTCAATTATCTCCTTTACCTTTCACGATATATGAATTTTTTATTGGGCATTTTAGTAATTACATTTGAATATACCATCTTCGCAGTCATATTCCTAGTACCTGTATATGTATTGAATTATATATAATATACATATATTGAACGTATATACTTGAATTATTGGAGGGTGAAAGTTGCATATACTATTCATGTAGCTATATTTCCCTATGCGTTTGTTGATATTTGTTATAAAGGTTCATTTTTGGTATGACTTTGACAAAGCTTGGTATACTTGGGTTTCACAATGTGAAAAAAGTGATAGTTAATCTAAGCTTTCAAAAAAAATTCGCTAACCTTATTTTCAATCTCTATTTTGCACCCCTAGCATGCGAACAAACAATCTTTCAATTATCTAGATCAAATTTGTAAGATTTTGCTACAGGGCTTAACAAAAATTATAGACGATTTTACAATTCTCAAAAACTATCGTGTTATATTTCAACACCTTGTGTATAAATCCACGGTTTTGCTCATCTAATGAAAATTTACGATTATACAATTGCCAAAGCAAAAATCAGAGGCTACTTACAACTAAAGGAAGAATCTTCAAATCATACAGCACCTTAAAAAATTTAAAAGCTACCCTTACCTTTTATTTTAATACTTTATGGGCAAAAATATACAATTTAACCAATCAGGGCACAAATTTGTACACTTGAGTCATATGAATTGACTTCTTCAGATCCTTATGTACTTTCGAGTATTCTGAGCATTTAAGCTCTAGGCACATACGAATGAATATTGTAGACTGCTCCTGATTTTCAAAAAACAAACCTTGTCATCATTTTCAACCAGTTACATACAGATTGCAACCGTGCAATGCAGGGCTAAGATAGGTAGTCTTATGTAAAACACAAAGTAACATTTTGGGTTTGTGGTACAATACGTCGCCGTTTCCATTATCACCAATTTGAAACAGAGAGAAATCAAGTAAAGACTGCAGAATGTTGCAACTTGACAAGAGATTAGTATGACATTAAGTATACATGTGTAATAGCCTGCAGTTGTGAGTATGTTTAAGGTTTACTAGGCAGATAGACAGACAGACGGACGGACAGACAGACAGACAGACAGACAGACAGACAGACGACAGACAGACGACAGACAGACTGATAGATCAAGCACCTTTATTGGTGTCAAATTATTACATAAACACTTAGTTCAGGGCCATTCAACAACATATTACAACTGTACGAGTGCTAATTCATATTTTTAGAATTATATCGACAAAATACGTAGTTATGCAGAAATGAATTTTAATCTATACCTCCTGAACATGCCAAACACAGTAAATTATTTGAATTGTGGTGGCTCCGCGATTTGGAAGATGTTTGTGAAAACAATGGTTTTATGTGTGTTTTACGCGCTGCACACAGTTGAAATTAGTTTAATTATGGAGAAACTGGAGGAAACGAATTTACTGCTGATACCTAAATGGTAGTTTTCTAAGAGAAGTATCAAACGTTTGCATATCCTAAGCTGCAGCACTGTGTGCGGTGTAACGAAATATCGAAAGCTAATTGCAGCAAAAGCAAGCATTATAGCTTCGGCACGCGGAGCCAAATCGCTTTCTTGGTAAAACAAAAGGGATACGGCTACAGAACAAAGCTCTGGATAAAGATGCAAGAAGAGAAGAGCGGGGAAGGAGTAAGAACAAGTATCCTCAAAAAGCGATCGAACCTGAAATTTCGCTTCCAGAAGAAGCTTTGAAGCTGCGTCATCAGAAAAAAAAAATATACATATATAAAATGAAGAAGGAAAGAGTGAGCGTTTTCATTTTCCCTTTTTGTTTCCGTCCATAGGACATGGAACCTCCATCTCCCTATTAAAATGATGAGAGGGGTCGTGGCAGGAATCCAAGATGGAGAGAAGTGTATAACACTAATGTCTTAATCTCTAATTTACATTACATACACTGTAACCTACATCACAGTTACATCATAATTAGCATTAATAACAAAGCTGAACTATTGTTACTTTTTGCATTATTCTTGCAAAATTCGCTCCTACTGCACTCTAGTTAACATAATTAACAATGAAGAAAGCGCTGAGTTTTGGAGGTCTAAAAGCTCCATACTGAGATTTCACCTACACCTAAAGGGGGGGGGGGGGGGAGTAGCGGAGATACAAGGTTTTTATTAAAACTTTTTGCCAATGACGCTGTAGCTCAGTACCTTCCTGGAATCAAATTCACGGATTTCTTTTGACAGCAAACGAAAGAATATAGCACTTTGCATGCCGTCTTTAGTTTCTATGATCTAGAGCAGCGATGTCCAACGTTTGCGAACGAGGGGAAGTTGCATTTACCTCCTTCCACTGTACGCGGACTTTGCCACTCTTTGAAACTCAGACGTGCATTGTGTTGCAGTGGCTGTTTGGTTACATGTACGTTGCGTTTGATTTAGGAAATCACTTTCAAATCTTATGTGACAAACATCTGTGCATTAGTGACTCGTTTGGTACTGTTCAAGTAGTCAATATGCAGACAAAGTCGAAGTGCATAGCCTTAGAAGATACACCAAGTTATCGTTGCGTAACATATTGCAATACAGACTCTTAGCCTAGTTCAATTTGGAGAAACTGTTCGCAAATATATATATATAGAGCTATATTCACCCTTGTAAAAACTATTCTTGCAAATGTTTATTTTTTTATCTACTTCATGTTGATAGAGATACACATTTTTGAAAATTATCTCATTGTTAAATTTCTTGTAGCTGCAAAGGGAATATGGGAATACAGTAGGCTTTATGTGATAGTCAAATTATTAAGGGCTGGTTTCTATGTGATGTATTTGAAATTCCGTTTTCTTTGCAAGAGCAAGAGATAAAAAAAAGAATAACATATTTTTGTTGGAGAAACGTATAAGTATTTGCAAATTCAAACAAGTAATGAAGAATTATTGATTGATTGACTGGTTTATTTATTTATTTATTTATTTATTTATTTATTTATTTATTTATTTATTTATTTATTTATTTATTTATTTATTTATTTATTTATTTATTTATTTATTTATTTATTTATTTATTTATTTATTTATTTATTTATTTATTTATTTATTTATTTATTTATTTATTTATTTATTTATTTATTTATTTATTTATTTATTTACTTATTTATGCCAACAAGGTTACTGCTGGTGTTTTTAAACACACAAGTCGTGTGTGGGCAATGTTTAAGAGGTGGAATCAGGAATGAAACAGTCAATGCCATAGTCGGGCTTTGTACCACGGATCTTCCGCTTATCGAGCGGCTGCTTTAAGCACTAAGGTGATAGCTTGAATTGTATTTTTCAGTCCTGTTTCCACCTCTTAAATAATGAAGAATATCGCGAAAATGGTTCACTCAAAAGAAAAGAAATGTATTTCACATAAATTGTGTGTTTTAAGTAGAACCATATTTTATATTTAGTATGATATTGTCTGTCTCTTACTGCTTACCATTTATGCAAAAGTCATGCAGGATGAAGGGTTCTGAGGACATTCAAGGTACGACTTAGAAACTACCATGGAATCACCTGTTTGTGTCCGTCGCTGGATACGGACTGGTTGTGATTCTACACACCACAGACACTACCTGACCAACCCTCCGACTGAAAGAGGGGGTGGGGTTGTAGCTGATAATTACGTAAGCGACTCCAAAACAATCGGTTTGGACATCGCTGATCTAGAGGCCTTGACCTCAGAAACGACTCGAACTCAAGGTTCTTTAAGTATTTTTGGGGGGCGGGGCGGGGCGGGAGTTCATTGTTATTCATTTGAAACACACGCACACATATTCACTCCCACATGCATACTTACACACTCTGTGGAGGGAACGGAATGATTCTAACTAAAGAAACATTTCCCAGACCCAGCAGAAATTTTAGAACACTGAAAGTTTACACATTACAGTCTTTTAGTACAAGAAACTCAAAGAGTATAACATTTAGAAATATTGGCTTCGAAGTGTGAATTTCGGAGTTTTAACCCATGTCCTATCTCAGTGAGAGGAACGCGGAAGCAAATGGATGTAAGCGCTAGGTAACGTCTGTGGGAAAATCCCAAATAAAAACTTCAGCTTGACCTAGCTCTGGGATTTGAACCGATTTGTCGCGCAGTGTGAGGTAGGTGGCTTAAGCAGAGTTTTACTGTTGTCATTCTCGTGCAGGTAATAAAGTTCATATTACTCAAATAAAATAGTTTCTACGATATTTATCGTTATTAATTTTAGTGTACAGAAAATTAACTTTTTGCCTGATTCTGTGTTTTGTACGTCTTTTTAAGGATATTTACGCAGAATGAGATTTCAAATTCAAACACAATGCATTCGTTTCCAAGGAAACACATGTATACCAACATAAATTTGAATATATGTAACAACATACACTGTAAACTACGGCAGGAACTAAATTGCACTGGAAGCGTTAACTTGCATATATTTAATTATATAATCACTAATAAAACTTTGCAGTATATGACATACTGTGAAGATAATAACATATGTTATTTAGAACGCTGTTAAAAATTAATTAACCGCAATTAAAGGTAAATGAGCTTTTCATATCTCATTCTAGATTTTTTAGGAATTAATCACGCCCACGCAATTTTCCATGCTCCTATAACTGCGTCTTCAAAATCCACGTCCGAGGCTTCAAATTCTTCTCGAATTACTAGATCTCATTTATCGTCCATATTATTATTTTCGAACAAATTGCTTTGCGATGATCGGGAAGTGTGTTAGAAATTGTTTATTATGTATTAAGAATTCATTCAAAATGATATAGCACACGATCGTGCAAAAAATAATGTGCAAATACATGTGTGTAAAATTTGTAACAGAATTTCGACTTTGTCTCACCCTGACAAAGTATTGGGCCATTGTGTAATAATATAGCTTCACACACAATGTGCCAGGTGGCTAACACAGGGCGTCCTTCGTTGAAGTTAGTTTATCCCGGTTTGCCAAAGCAGAGACTGCTTATCCACAGAGAGGAGACTGCCAAATGAAAGAGCACTGCATGAAAACGAACACTTTAACTAACATTTCTGGTGCTATACCTCAGTCGATAGAGCACCTGCCTGTTGTATGAAATGTTCCGGGCTTAATTCTCGAATGGGCTCCAGAAACTGGCATTTAAACAAAAACGTTTCACGGTATGCCCAGGGTCTGGTGTTTGATTGCAAGCGTACTTGTATGTGTGTTTTTTGTCCATTATTTAATAACCTATTCGCCCATTACGAATCCCTCCAGGGGAATACAGGATTGCTGCTTTGCAAAAACCTGACCGAATGTGTTAACCCATAGTCCTATAAAAGTTAATCTACAATCAGTACAACTATATGGTATCAAGTAGTGCTGAAAAGTGAACACAATTAATTCTTTTGTTATATTTCTGTGTCTTCAGAAGTGCGTTAGAATAAAATTAAGTATCTTCTACTAGTGCATTATTCATAATGAGCTTGTGAAAATACGTGCCGGTCTTGGTGGATGCATTATGTAAGTGCATCTCAGGAGAAAATTCCGGGAAACATTAGATAGGTCATGACACAACACGTTGTAGCGGAATGATTATACTTTCTTAATATCATTTCTACGTCAAAAAACGTGTGCAGATGACAGACGTTGTGTGGAAAAACTTTCGAAACAGTCATCGAGCCTCAGCTGCATTTAGATAAGTCTCCGTATAGCTCGTAACTATATCCGTGTATTCGTTATTGCTGAACATGTTACCTGAGTCGAACTGCAAGCAGACAACCAAGCGACGCTTATCATTACGAAACAATCCAGTAAGCACATGGAAAAAGCAGGACTCCTCATCGACATTTCGCTTTTCTTGCTTTCCTCCTTTTTTCCTTTTTTTCCTGCGTTCCCGTTTTTCTGGTTGTTTATTCCGTTTTTACCGATAGATTTAGAAATACACAAACACCCATGCCCGAGGCGGAACTCGTATCCGCGATTCTCTGCGCCACAAAGCACCAAAGCGGGGCACTTAAGCGAGTGCAGCCATCGGGAGACCAGAAACGTATTCTCAGGGTGGCTGGCCGGTCCCGCAAATCGAACCCAGGACTTACCGAATGCGAGCCTCACGGATCCTCTCGCCCAGTTTACTTCGTACCTGTACTGGACTTCTCAATATCAGTGAAATTGCAACTTCTTTCGCACTTATGTGTGCGGGAAACAGAAAACTGTAAAGAACGACTTGTTTAGGCCATCTAGTAGTAGTAGTAGCAGTGGCAGTGGCGGTGGCAGTGGCAGTGGCAGTGGCGGTGGCAGTGGCGGTGGCGGTGGCGGTGGCGGTGGCGGTGGCGGTGGCGGTGACGGTGGCGGTGGCGGCGGGGGCGGGGGCGGCGGCAGCGGCAGCGGCAGCAGCAGCAGTAGTAGTAATAATAATAATAATAATAATAATAATAATAATAATAATAATAATAATAATAATAATAATAATAATAATAATAATAATAATAATAATAATAATAATAATAATAATAATAATAATAATAATAATAATAATAATAATAATAATAATAATAATAATAATAATAATAATAATAATAATAATAATAATAATAATAATAATAATAATAATCGATGAAGTTCCTAAGAAGTACTAATTGGAAGAAAAGATAGCTCGATTGATAATTATGTTTTTTCCATTATAATAATGAGTTACTTATGCAGTTTGTATTAAAACGGCTGTTTTTTCAGCTATGTAAATACACAAGAAACAATTTCAAGCATTAAGTTCTATTTATTACCAGTTTCTTACCCGTCCAGAAAAAAGTGCAAAATAATAGGCAATAACTTGGTGCCTAAACTGTAGACAAAATTCTAACAGACCTGCAGTACCTTTGTCCAAGAGCCGGAGCATTGTTGTAATCGAAAATGCTGTTTTTAGACTAATGCTCAGAAGGGTAGGAAATGGGGACTCATCCTTATTATAGGTACATGTTGTCTAAACATAGCACATTGAAAGATAGTACTGCTAAAAATGTACGTTCTCTGGAAATGCAACGATTGTTCCTCTCCATTTCTGAGCAAGCTGTACAATGCAGACACTTTTAAATTTAAGCCCCTGATAATCGCCCCCCTCTACTTCTGCTTTTAGACATCCCTACTGTTTGAATTAAACAATAAGAAGATTCACATGCAAATTAAGGAGAGCACAAAACACTTATTTTCAGCGTTGCTAATCAGTTTTCAGATCGTAGAATGAAGACAAAAGCAGATCTTCCCCTTCCTCTTGCACTTAAGCGCGAGGAAACTTGGTAGGGATGTCTTAGCGGTCCGGCAGATACCCGCATGCGGGGGCTTTCCGAGTTTGCCAACACCCTCATGAGGGCTGCGGCAGATCCCAGTGTCCTTTGTAAGACTCCTTCATAATTACTAATTCATTATGTAATATAGCCTTCTTCAGATCGAACTATAACCACAGTTTTATTCCCGGCTTTCAGTTCCTTAATGAATTTTAGAATATCTTTTTATCGATTCAACGCCTTTCACTAAGGCTCTTAAATGTAATTTATTGTAAAACGCGAATACAAAATCTAACACTTGCTCGTTTCTTTAATAAACGTCCTTTTCCCCTTTTTGCTTTGTTCCTCTGGGTAACTACTTGAGATCACATTCATTTTGCAATATTTACAATGATCATCCAAAATATATTTGTAATTTGAGTTTGAAGTCACGCACGCGTTTTCAAATTATTTAATTTTGTTACCTTAAGCTTTCGTACAACAAACTCATGTGAATTATTACTGAGCAAAATTACAAAATTCTTAAGAGACATTCTTCAGAAAATAAAAGCTTGTGGACGTCTTCTGCCTGAATTGAACCAAAATTTTTCCATTGCCTCTCCAGAAGTATCCAAGTTTATAATTTACACAAGTTTTATTCTTTAGCTATGCTGATAAGACACAGACCTCGACATACAGAAACGTACATAGTTTATTTTTAAAAGGCTTTTTAGGTATATTCCTACTGTAGACGCAATTGTTGGATGTAAGATAAACATCATATACCAGAATTTCAAGCGTTGTATGATGCGTGATCTTAATAAAATGATCACAAATGTATGGTTCTCATTTGAGCTTTTCATTTACAGTACGAAACATTTCTATACAATCTCCGCATTTGTAACAGTATGCAACTATTCCAATAAATTCGTATTTAAGGGCTTATTCATTTATGAAACTTAAATTCAACCTTTCATTTCCGCCAAACCACCAACTCTTAACAAATCGTCATTACATTTAGTTCTTTAGATGTTATCTCTACAGGATCGAGCGAGCTGGCTCCATAGCAACGTGTAAAGCTCGGATTTGGGAGGTCCCGGGTTCGATAAACGTTTTTAGACTTTTAGCGAAGGGTGCTTTCATTTGGTCAAGGTAACTGCAGAAGCCAAGTAACGTGTCAAACAAACAAACAAACAAATTGCCATATGCTTAAATATTTAAATGGGAGTAGTGTTTGAAGTCCTATTGATTCGGAATGAATTTTGTTTAACTGGAAAGCCACATGAGATAAGACAAAACCTTGCTTCACATAACATATTGATCTTTTCAAAACACACAGTTCATTTCAAACATTTTTAAGGTATCGCCATTTCCGAAATATTGGTTGGATTAAATTTTTCAGTATTTACTTTTTGAACTGTTTATCATTCAGGTGTGTCTCGTGATGTACTGGAAAGAGTATGGACTTCCAGCGCCTGATACCACGTAAGCCTCTTGTATCTCTCTTATGCTTACCGAGAAATATATAACAAAATCATTTCTGCACACTACATCAATTAACATGAAGTATAAAGTAGATATAAAGTAAGCGGTTCTAAGCTTTTAGAAGCGATATAAAAATAAAGGATATTGTCTAGAGAAAGTCATACGTTTATGCTATTCAGCTTAATTTACTTATGCTTCTACTCAATTTCATACACGATAAAGTGTTTTTGTTCATTTCTGTTTGTTACCCAAACATGCAAAATTAAGGGTCAAAGGATTCAGGAAGTTCTGACTCAAATTCGATAACCGCCTCTCGATAATTTTACGCTGTTTGGTTGAAACCGAGGTCACTTTTAGACTGGATTGGTAAACACTAATTGCCTTGCATCAGCACCAGCAGTAGGAGGACCTTACTGTCAAACAGTTACATACTACCCTTGCAAAACATTACAATCGCATCGGTGTCATAGTCGTACATGGAATTTTACAGTAAGAGCACGGTACTAAATATCTATATTTGGTTCTTAGGTGCCAGCATAACGGAAAAAAATATGTATGACACACACTTAACTTTCTCTACTCACTCTTCTTACCATAGCTTGTTCTTCTATTTCTTGTTAATATAGATAAATCTTCATCACACGTTTCGTTATATATACACAAGAAGAACACAATAAGCTAAAGAGATAGTCAAATCTTTCCAAAGGTGATGTCTTTGAAACTCCGTTCTCTTTGCATGGTCAAGAGGGGGAAGAAAAAGAAAAACAACAGAAATAACGATTTCCTATTTGATACAAATTTAAGAAGTATTTAAACGCAACCACTTTGGAAATTGCAAACTACAATTATATATAGTATATATTTATATTAGACAAAAACGGGTGCTTTAGCAGGCTCTAAATTTTTAATTTTTTTATGTAGTAAGAGTTTGTCTATCTCTCATGGTTTACCAGTCCTGCAAAAATCATTCAGAATGAAGAGGACTTCAGAGGCTATTCACAGAAAATTCAAAATAGAAATTTAATTTGTTGTGAGAATATCTTAAACATAAAATAATTTAATGAAGTTGTTAGCTCAAGTTCGGATAAAATCAAAACGTTCCAAAATGTTCCATGTAAAGGGTAGCTTTGGATCGAGGGATTTTGTTTGTAAGTCTTCGTGTTGCATTCTTCAGACACTGAAGTTAAACATCGAGTTTGTTGTTAAACAGATTTTTCGTTTTTGAGTTATGTGTTCACAGACTGACAAGACAGACGCATGTGCGCGCGTTCACGCATATAAATCTTTTCCCAGAAATTCTCTTTTTTTTTAATTCATGGAGATTTATTTCCGATCAAATATCGGTATCGACTTTTCGGGGGGAATGCTTACTCTACTTATTATAAGTACATAGTACTGCAAGTAAAATAAAAAAACAACCACATATCGAGAATGAGTTAAAATGAAATAAAACTACAAACTTAATATTAAATATATATTGTACTCTCCCCACCCCCCGCCCCGCTACCTTTTCTTCTAGTCTTGCCTAGAAATGTCCCCCGTCTTGTTCACATTACATGCAGGCAAGCCTCCATTCCCCTATTGAAATGCACAAACTGTGGTGGTAAATATTCCTTTCGTACTAATTCTGTTTCTCTGCACTCTCCAGAATATAATGCTTTGGATATGAAGGAAGGTGCCAAGTACTGGCAGCAATGGAAAAGATGGTTACATGTTTTACCCCAAAACAGTCAAGTGTCCGCTAGCTAAACATTCAATAAGGACACACATTTCTAGAGCTGTATCACAGGGTGGTTATACAGTTGTTGCCCCCATAGCAGCTGGTGCATTAAGGCATGCAAATGAATATAAACTGCTATCTTTTCCTCACATTGCGCTGGTGGATTCCTCTCTCGACCATTTATACAAGAGGCTAGCTTTTATTTTTCCTCTCAATTTCCTTTCTCAGGCACATTAGCCGAAGCAGCATACACACAGAGAGGAAGTTATTGCCTGGTGCCGAGATTAAAACACGGTTTCGACATTAGCAGACTCCGGCCGTCAAGAAGTGGAAATTTGCCTAATTTCTCCCGCAGCGCGTCGGAAACAGAAAAGTAACTGTTGCTTATTCTTTCAAAATGTATCTCACTATGTTCGCAGCATCTACTCTTCCATAAGCACTAAGGAGGAAAAAATAGGTGTCTGGGACGTAAAGGAACGACCTGCTTACCGAGGGTTTGGCCATTTGTACGTGCCTTCAGGCTGCACGCATTTTTACGACCTTGAGACATTCCAAAGGGAAAGTATACATTATCACTACCGAGAGAGGGGTAAAGTGTGAGGATCGCATTCGGGGATCCTGGGTATGATTCCCGTCGACCACCCACTCTGATCAGGTTTTTGTTGTTTTCCCTTGTCGGTAGGCGAATGCTGGGCTGGCTTATCATCTACCGTAATTTGCTCTCCATAATTTCCCCTTCATTCCATTTTCTTCTCCTCTTTAAGGTGTACTTAAGGTTTCATCGCTTGTGACAGTGCCGTACAGATGGCAAGGATGCCTGTTTAAAGGAACGAGTACTCTCCGTGGACATTAAAGGCCTGCTTGGTCGATGGTCGTTCATCGGAAGGCAGCTACAGCACATGGGACGGACTTCCGCATGTCTTTGTAGCCTGAAGCCTCCTGTAGTTCCTTCACTTCATCCCTTACTACTGCAGGGTGATAGCCACAATAGTTCTAGTAGGTCGCAGAATGCGAGTTGTGCCCCTCCGCGGTATAACCTTTACCTATCTATGCATTATCAATAAATGATATTCCATTTTATCAATTTAACGTGTTACCTGCAACTGATTTTCTACGGATTATTGGCAACTCTCTTGGAATGAAACAATTCTTCCTTAATAAATATATTTTCTTGCCTCCCAAGAAACACCTGATGTGCTCACAAAATTATGTCGGCTATGCTAATAATTTTAATTACTATTAGCAAACCCACAGCTATGCTCGCGTTATTGTGTTATCTCTGCTCCTCTCATTTTCTCACGTTTGTATCTCACTTTCAGACGATCTTCGGGGTGTTTAAGCTCACAGGCTCCATCAGTATATCATTCCATAATATCCGTTCTGTTTATTAATGAAACATCCCATATACTCCAATCCGATCAAAACTTAATGTAGGTAACTCCAATGTTTGATGTATTTATTTGATACTTTATGTTCTTCATACATAACTGGCTTGTCCGGAGTGACATCTTAAACTTCAAATGAAGACTTAAATAATTTCATCCCTTATAAAGAAATCTGATGTGTTGTACTCAAATGACTTTCTCTACTCTTGCACTTAAATTCTTACAAAATCTTATTTCTATATCTTCTTCGTGTTAAACATTTGCAGAAATTACCAGAATGATTATTTCCTTGTAGGTACAAGGAAATAATCTGTATGGAAATACAGTAGGCTTTGAGCGATAGTCAAATCTTTTAAAGCTTTCCAATTCCGTTCTCTTTGCACGGCTAATATACAAAAAATGAATAACGATTTTCCATTTGACGAAAGTATTAAGTATTCCAAAACTCACACAAGTAACATGGAATATCTCCAAAATGGTTCACTCTACAAAAGAGTTTATTTGGACATAAGTTGTGGGTTTTAGCAAGATCTACATTTTTTTGTACAGTAAGATTTGGTCAATCTCTTACGGTTTACTAGTTGTTCAAGATTCATGCAAATTAAACAGGACTACATTGACCATAGCCAGAAAATTCAAAATATACATTTCATTTGTCATAAAAATATCTTAAACATACGGCATGTTAATCAAAGTCGTTAGAGCCATTTTCAAGAAAATCAAAATTTTCCATATATACGGTAGGTTAGGGTGGAGGAACTTTCTTCAAAATCTTTGTGTCGCATCCTTAAAAGATATTAAACTTAAATATCAACTTTGGTTTTTAAGAAACATTTGATTTTTGAGTTATGCTGTCCCAAGACATTCACACGCGCACGCATCTGCCCGCGCACCACCCCCCCCCCCCCCACACACACACACGTACCTTTTTCCAAAATGATTCTTTTTTTATTCACGGGGCCTCTATGCTTTTTTTGGATTTCAGGGGGCTTCAAAACATATATTTCCGGTGAAATCTCGACATCGAATTTTTGGGTGGAATACAATACTTCCTGTATTTACTAAGCGTAGTAGAGAAAGTAATACTTGATAAAATTATTACATAATTATTTCAAGTACCTCTTTATTATTTTTAATTCTTGAAACTGAACCTCTAATGGCTTGTGATATTTCTAATAATGCAAATACGATGTGTGTAATCGCATGACTTTTTCTTCTCATTCTTCAAACTGTTCTAACAGAAGTTTATTATTCTATCTACTTCTTCATCCAGATAAACTTTCTATACACATATACAGCTTTCTTTGTACCATTCCCGTACATTGGGTACAGCGAGTCAGAGTTTTAAAGCGCGTGAATAAGAACTTCCACTTCAGAAAAGTGAGAAAGAGTGTATTTGAAAATTCATGCTGATAACAAAGAATGTTTCTCAAATAGTTAACTACACAAAAAAAGTTTATTTGATATAAATTGTATGCCTTAACGAGTGTTGTAAGATTTTGTCATAGATTCCCTCTGTGGTCTGGTGACCAGCATGCTAGTTTCAGAGGTCCTGTGTTCGAGGTTGGGAATTTTTTCTTAACGAGGATTATTCCCCATTCCTCCCTTAAGTCTGGACGCACGAGTGAGAGTGCAAATATGTGTGTGTGTGTGTGTGTGTGTGTGTGTGTGTGTGTGTGTTGTTGTTGTTGTAGTGTTTAACGCCCGCTTTTACTACTACGGCACCGCAGGCGGTGACACTGATGATACATGGAATGAAGATGGAGCACCGGTGGAATGAGATGGCGGGGGAAACCGGAGTACCCGGAGAAAACCCGCCCTGACGCCGCTTCGTCCACCACGAATACCACATGCGGGTCCCTGGGATCGAACCCGGGCCGCCTAGGTGGTAGGTGTGTGTGTGTGTGTGTGTGTGTGTGTGTGTGTGTGTGAGTGAGTGAATTTAATGTTTATAAAGAAACTCAACGTAAACAAACCCAAAGTGTGGCTGGCCCCGTAGTGCAGTTGGTAGAACACCTGCCTGCTGTGCAAGGGGTCCCGGGTTCGATTCCCGGGAATTTTTCTCCAGCCAAGGTTATTCCTCTGAAAATATGAATGAAGTGTGAATGTGTGTGTGAATTCAACGTATAAAAACTGCAAAGACTGTTAACGAGTAGCACCATTGCCAATAGGCAAGGCCGCCGATGTGACCTCTGCAGTTAAAGACGGGATATAAATGGAACACTTAAAAAAATACCATTGCCGATGAGCAATTGTTTAGAAGGAAAAGTGTTACCGATATAACCTTAGATGTTAAAGCAAAAATAAAAATAGGGTTTATACAAATGTCAGAATGAAGAGGACTTCAGAGGCTTTTCCCAAACAATTCAGGTACATATTTCACTAACCGTTAAAAAAGATGTGTGTTGCAGTTTTGTCAAAATCATTAAGGCCATATTTGAGAAAATAAAAATTTCGAAGAATTCTCCATACAAAACGTTGTTTGAGATGCGGAGATCTTCTTCAGTCTTCGTGCTGTATCCTTGGAAGATGCTGTACTTGAATACCAAGTTTCATATTTAACCGACTTTTGTTTGCTGTTCCAGACACACATGCTTGCGTATACTTTTCAAAAGATATTCCTTTTTTAATTTATTTTAACTAAGGGAGTCTCAAAATGTGTATTTCCGGTGAAATCTTGGCATCAAATTTTTGGTTGGAAAGCAATACTTGTACTTACTATAGGTACCTAAGAAGTTGAGAAAGTAAAAATCCAAGATCCCCCTGATAATCACGACAATGAAAGTTACACTGAACTTAGCCTTGCCGCATCAATGTTGCACTGCCCCCTTATCTTTCATAGGTTAAGTAACTATACAAATAGTGGAACAATTCAGCAAAACGTGTGTTCAGAGATGGCATAGTTGAAATTTAAAAACATACAAACTTGACGTTTCATTGACGAATGGCATCCCGGCGCAGAAGAAATGTTTTACTTATTTGATGGCATCAGCCGTGTAGGTGATATTTCTTATTTGATTGAATCACTTTTAGATATGCAACATCAGATGAACTTTCAAAATTTTGTCATTTCTCTTTGGTCCCGTGCTATTTAACACCACAAGGGCTCCATAATTTTCACACGAGGAAAACGCACAATATAGCGATGTATTACCATTGACTATTCCACTCATATGTGACTTGGCTGAGATCAACCAATCATGTGCATGACAATTTCAACCAATGACAGCCTTCGTTCGCGAAAAATGTATCACATCCTCTGAATTTTAATTATCACCTCCACTGTTTTTCTTATGTTGTGACCACGTTAGAGAATCTAGCTGCACTGTGCTACAGATGCGCAAAAGCTTACGTAATTTGACGTTACAGAGCCACTATTCAGATGTCAAAAATGGCTGACTCTCGCTTCGGTGAAACATCCAATGCTAAAGTAGATGAAATAATTCGAAGAGGGAAACCTCACGTCATAGAATACAACAGGAAAATTGTTTGAAATATGTTTGACAAATCTTGTATTGAACGAAATGATAAGTTAACAGCAGATACTCAAACTTCTGACATTGCCAAAGGTTTAAAAAATTGGAATATCTACATGAGAATCTTGTAGGCCGTGCCAATGGAAGCTGGTATATGTATTCATGTGAATATTTCTTTTAAGAGGTTGATGATTACAATAGATCATTTAAATAATATTTCATAGGCTATATAATCCTTTAATTCGTGAAATTGTCTAAATAAAAGCAACTCGTGATAGTCAAATTCTCTAGATAAATTCCATCGTCACTTCGCAACTCGAGAATGTATCGATCACTAGTGGCACTACATATGATAAACACAATCGTAAACGTGTCGACATAGTTTCCGACAACCATTTCTAAGGCAAAGTCGTCTATAATATAACCTCAGATGTTAAAGACAGCATATTATTGAAAAAAAGTTTCGATTGCCATTTGTTTCGCTCTATATTGTGTTTGCTTAGCATTTGCAGGAATAAATTACACAGCGCTGCTCCGAAGCTTAGCTGTCACATGCTCATCTCATACATTGCTTGAAATAAAGTATAAGGGACTATGCTTTTACACTTTCTATTTGTGGAGTAATAAGTACCTTCTATCATGACTCCAGCATGTTTGTATTCTATCCTTGGGTGAGTAGCCTGTTGAAGAGCAAGCAAATTTTGGATCATAGCATTCTCAGGATGGGTGATCAGTACAATGCCTGCTATGCCGGTGAAGAAAAAGAAAATGAAATGTAGTGATGAAGGGATGATTGGAAAATTCACGGACTAAATTATCCAACTCAGCGTTCGCCTATCAGGTGAGAAAAACTGCGGAAAAGCTTTCGGTCAGGTTGGTCGGTCCGGGTTTGAACCGCACTGCCAGCGGTTCTTCTAACTTTATTTCGTATACCTTTTACCTTCACTACTACATAAGTAGGGAAAATAATGTACTCCACCCAAAAACTCGATGTCGAGATTTCACTGGAAATATATGTTTTGAGGCCCGCTAAATAAAATCAAAGCATCTTTAGAAAAAGGTACGCGCGTGTCTGTGTGTCTGTCTGTGAACAGCATAACTTAAAAAGGAAAAGTCGGTTAAAAGCCAAAGTTGGTATTTAAGTTTAATATCTTAATAACTTTCAAGAATGCGACACGAAGATTTTGAAGAAAATTCTTCCACCCTAGACTACGTATTACACGGAAAATGTTTCCAAAATTTTGATTTTCTCAAAAATGGCTCTAAGAATTTTGATTACAACGCCATATGTTTAAGATATTTTTATCGTAAATGAAATGTATATTTTCAATTTTCTGGTTAAACCACATGTAGTCATGTTTACTCTTAATGACTTTTGCATAACTGGTAAACCGTAAGAGATATACTAAATCTTACACACACAGGTTAGGTCCAAATGCCCTTTTTTGTAGTAAACCATTTCGGAGATATTCCTTCTTATTTGTGTGTTTTGCAATACTTATAATTTTCTCAAATGGAAGTTCGTTATTCACTTGCTTATGTGCTGGCCGTGCAATGAGAACGTAATTTCACAGCCTTCATATAGCGACCAGCTTTAAAAGATTTGACTATCGCTCAGTCTACTGTATTCCCATATTCCCCTTGCACCTACAAGGAAATAACCAAAAGGATCATTTCTGCAAATGTTTGTCTTAACTAACACGAAGAAGATACGGGAATAAGAGTTTGTGAGAATAATCAGTACAAGAGTAGAGAAAGTCATGTGAATACAACACATCAGATTTTTTTAAATCGAAACGCTGTGTAATTAGGGCTGTGTTGTCCCTGAACACGCTACGGTCCCAAGCTGGGGATAAGTGCCTAAATAAATACATAAATCCATCACTGGCTCTTTCGAAACAGTAAATTACTCACAAGAGAATACCTACAGCTGGGGTTCGCACTTGATATAAATATATAAATCTGCAATGCACACTCGCGTGTAGGATATTAGCTGCTAATGACTATACAAGATGCTTACCAGAAGGCCGATCGCCCATTCAGCTAACTAGGAAGTGGAAGGAATAGAAAAAACGTTCAGTTCACTGAGTTCTATTGACAAACACATGGAAAGCTTTCATTCGTGCTGTATATGTGGTAAAACACATGTAGGTATAGCAAAACATTCCACAGAGAATGGTCTACAGACCATTAATCTACACTGCTTTTATAAACGTAAATACTGAAAGATATGAATTTCACTTCTGATACTTATTAAATAAAAACCAGCGAAAGAAAATATCTGCCGTTTTCTTCGTAAAATTAGGATGTATCAGGATTATTCTATATAAAAACTGCTGCCTCCGGCAAATGTAGCGATGAGCCCGGGGACAGTACATCACGTGGAGGGAGGGGGCGTGGTGTGGACTTGAGAGCTAATGTCAGTCTCAGAAAAGAATAAGAATGGTTTTCTCAAGAACACTGCATTCATTTGTTGTCCAGCTCGTAAACTTATGAATAATACATAATAGCTTGCCCTGTTGATGTCAAAATTGTAGCGGTGGCTGTAGGAAGAACAGGAACGAAGAACGTGAACGAAGAACGTGATACTCGGGAACGACTAGTATACTCACTTTCATTAATGCCGTCCCCGCCACTTCGGGAATCATTCTACTGGCCTTCACAGGTAGCGTATGTATAGCAAGGAGTAGGTGTGTGCATCTGTTTACCTTTAAACGGATGCAGAGGCGTCCTGTTTTACGTACACAGTTCTAGATTACTCACATATGAGCATATAAGTCCGAGCAATGCCTTCAAATGGCAAATTGGCTTGCCACATACGCAGTTCTTCCCCGATACACCTTGGCAATATTTGTATCCATCGCGTCATCTACAGCTAAGGGGCAATGGGACTGAATATCCTAAGTTTTCAGTTTTACATCCATTTACTTGAAAATTGGCACACTTAATATGAATAAATAAAGAAATGACTGTGCAGAACCTCGATGTTCTAGCTTAGTTTCTCAGATATTAGAATTGCCTAAATATTTTTAATCAGAAAAAAAAAAACTGCCTTCACATTTATTGCGGAAGTATACTAGCGATATTTTCTGATACTTAGGTAAACTGAAAATAAATTGAAGTATTCGATTGGTGTTATTACTTGCAGAGAAATAAATCTTTAGTTATACAAAGTTGTTGGCCTTAAACTTACTTCTGTTTTCAGTATAAATTATCTTTTGTAAGCCGGTGAATAAAGCAATAATTAAATGCATGTTTAAATCTTTAGAGTACCTGGGGGACCAAGCTTCGCTCGGCGTTTTTCGCCTCTGTTTTTGTGAAATCTTGTTTTTTGTGGGCGAGGATACTTATTTAGATAAACCTGAAAGGCAAAACGTTAACTAAATAAAACTACTTGTCGCAATTGTTAAGAGTAATGTCCGAGATACAAGAGATATAGAAATACATAAAAATATTTCATAAACATCATCGTTACAGCTGTAAAACATCCACTGCTGAACGCAGACCTCCCCCATAGATATCCACCCAGTTTGAGGTTTTCGTCGAGCATTTGTTCCATTATGGAGTTCAGTTCTTTGCTGGTGTGATTGACTCCAGGACGTTAACACGTTGGCCACGGTCCTTCATGCTTCCGTCGATTTCCTCCATGGCTTCCGTAACCCCGGCCAGCAGCTCGTTAGTACTCTCCGATAGACCTGTCTTCATATTGGAATTCCCGTCTTCATCTTTTCCGTTTCGGAGTTTACATTTTCAATTTGGCTTCCATTTTTGTTCCCATATTTTCTATTCCGTAGTTCACATTTTTCCAATTCGGTTTTCATATTTGTTTCCTCTGCCGCATTCCGGAATTAATTTCATTTCCCATTTTGGCTAACATTTATTTCATCAATTGTTCCATATCGTGCTATTCGTTGCACTCCTGACACCAATTGTGATTACTATACTTTATTAACTATTTCTTTATTTTTTATTACAACACCTGAGAGACACTAAGCAAAAGCAATGTTGAAGAATAACAAATACTACAGGAAGAAAAGCTGGTTGATAAAGCCATGTGAATATACTACGGATTTATGTTTCAAACATAGAAAATTGAATGAATTGTTCGTAATTGTTTGTCGAAGCGGGAGTAGTGAAAGAAATGTGATTGTGTTTTACTAAAGAAAAATGAGTAGAAAAACCATGTGAATGTTATACGTTGCACTTATATTTCAAGTGTATGGAAAAATGTATGGATTGTTTGCAGAAGAGGGAGTAATATGTTAGGTAAAAGAAAAGGGAGTAGAGAAAACCATGTGAATGTGATACATTGCGTGGTAAAATGGATTGCATAAAAACCTTCGCCATGAAAAAAATTAGATATGACACTTTTCATGGCAATCGGCCAACCTGTTTTGGAATTTAATCACCCTTCAACATAAGATATGTGTAGGCGTTGGTATGTATGAAGTTGATAAACGATAGGGAATAACATATGAATTGTTACGTAAAATAAAAGTGAGTAGAGAACGTAGTATGAATGTAATACGTTGCATTTGTTTGAAACATATAGCAAATTGTATGAATTATATGTTGAAGGGCAAATAGCAAAAGACGACCGATTGTGTCTCGTAAAGGAAGAATTAGTAGTGGAAATCGTGTGAATGTAATACGCTGCATTTATATTTCAATCCTAGAATATTATATGAATTGTATGTTGAAGGGCAAACAGAGGATACATGAATGCGCTACGAAAAAGAAAAGCGAGTATAAAACCATTTGAAAGTAATATATTGTGTAGTAAAATTGTTACCATAAAAACTCTCCATGAAAAAAACACCTATACGTGCCGAATTTCGCGGTAATCGGTTAAGCGGTTTTCGAGATTAACAGCTAGATATATACAAACATTCAAGTTGTATAGATGATATGAATTGTTTGTAGAAGAGTGAGTGGAGAAAGACATGTGAAGGTGTTACCTAAAAGTGAGTAGAGTAAACACTGTGAACGTAACATGCAGCATTTCTATATCAAATATGCACAAAATTGTATGACTTATTTCTAGAAGAGTAAGTAGAGAAACAGTTATGAATGTGTTACCCAAAAGCAAGTGGAGAAAACAGTATGAATGTACTACGTAGCATTTCTGTTTCAAACATACTCGAAATTGTATGACTTATTTGTAGAAGAGTGAGTAGGGAGAGATGTGAATGTGTTACCTAAGAGTGAGTAGTGAAAACAGTATGAATATAATATGTAGCATTTCTATTTCAAACATACAGAAAATTGCATGACTTCTTTGTAGAAGAGTGAGTAGAGAAAGCGACGTGAATGTGTTCCCTAATAGTGAGAGGAGAAAACAGTGTGAATGTAATAGCATTTCTATTTAAAACATACAGAACATGGTATGACTAATTTTAAAAGTGGGGATAAAAGTGTTCTTTGGTGCAAAATCACGTTTTTTATGGAATATTATTTATAGAAGGGTGAGGTAGAGAACGAGATGTAAATGTGATACCCAAAAGTAAGTAGAGAAACCACTGTGAATGTAATATGCAACATCTCTATTTAAAACTTACAGAAAATTGCATGACTTATGTGTAGAAGAGTGAGTAGAGAAACAGGTGTGAATGTATCACCTAAAATTGAGAGGAGAAAACAGTGTGAATGTAATAGCACTTCTGTTTCAAACATACAGAACATGATATGCCTTATTTTAAAAGTGGGGATAAAAGAGTTTTTTGGTGCAAAATCACGTTTTTTATGGAAAATTGTTTATAGAAGACTGAGTAGAGAAAGAGTTGTGAATGTGTTACCTAAAAGTGAGTAGAGAAACCGCTGTGAATGTAATATGCAACATCTCTATTTCAAACATACAGAAAATTGCATGACTTATTTGTAGAAGAGTGAATCGAGAAAGAGATGTGAATGTATCACCTAATAGTGAGAGGAGAAAACAGTGCGAAGGTAATAGCACTTCTGTTTCAAACATACAGAACTTACTTTAAAAGTGGGGATAAAAGTGTTTTTCAGTGAAAAATCACACTTTTTATGGAAAATTGTTTACAGAAGAGTGAGTAGAGAAAGAGATGTGAATGTATCACCTAATAGTGAGAGGAGAAAACAGTGCGAAGGTAATAGCACTTCTGTTTCAAACATACAGAACTTACTTTAAAAGTGGGGATAAAAGTGTTTTTCAGTGAAAAATCACACTTTTTATGGAAAATTGTTTACAGAAGAGTGAGTAGAGAAAGAAATGTGAATGTGTTATCTAAAAGTGAGAGGAGAAAACAGTGTGAATGTAATAGCGCTTCTATTTCAAACATACAGAACATTGTAAGACTTATTTCATAAGTGGGGATAAAAGTGTTTTTTGGTGCAAAATCACGTTTTTTATGGAAAATTGTTTATAGAAGACTGAGTAGAGAAAGAGATGTGAATGTGTTACTTAAAAGTGAGTAGAGAAACCGCTGTGAATGTAATATGCAACATCTCTATTTCAAACATACAGAAAATTGCATGACTTATTTGTAGAAGAGTGAGTAGAGAAAGAGCTGTGAATGTATCGCCTAATAGTGAGAGGAGAAAACAGTCTGAATGTAATAGCACTTCTGTTTCAACCATACAGAACATGGTTTGACTTATTTTAAAAGTGGGGATAAAAGTGTTTTTCGGTGCGAAATCACGTTTTTTATGGAAAATTGTTTACAGAGTGAGTAGTAAAAGAGATGTGAATGTGTTACCTTAAAGTGAGAGGAGAAAACAGTATGGATGTAATAGCACTTCTGTTTCAAACATACAGGACATGGTATGATTTATTTTAAAAGTGGGGATAAAAGTGTTTTTTGGTGCAAAATCACACTTTTTATGGAAAATTGTTTATAGAAGAGTGAGTAGAGAAAGAGATGTGAATGTGTTACCTAAAAGTGTGAGGAGAAAACAGTGTAAATGTAATAGCATTTCTGTTTCAACCATACAGAACATGCTTTGACTTACTTTAAAAGTGCGGATAAAAGTGTTTTTTTGGTGCAAAATCACAGTTTTTATGGAAAATTGTTTATAGAAGAGTGAGTAGAGAAAGAGATGTGAATGTGTTACCTAAAAGTGAGAGGAGAATACAGTGTGAATGTAATATGTATGTATACAAAAATTTGACCAAATCTTTAGAGCCGTTTCTGAAATACCGGGAATATATATATATATATATATATATATATATATATATATATATATATATATATATATATATATATACAAGAATTGCTCGTTTAAATATATAACATAACACGTTTAAGATTATGTAGGCAAATTTACATACAAATCAGAGCAAATCTCAAAGATAAGGGATAAATGTTATACAAAACGCTAAACTGAGCGGGGAAAAAAAAAAGCATCAGTGTGGCGCACCACAGTGTGGTTAAAACAAAGCGCACGCGTGACTTAAACATACCACTGGACTTTTAAAAATGGTGGGTTGGGGAAAATATTTGACCAGACTGATTTACAGATGTCTATAGAATATTATATCATATAACAGAAAAACAAAAAATATCAGTTTCACCTAAAAACTTAGTCCTACGGTTCCGAACGACTGCTTAGTCGAACAACAAAATTAGAATGCTCCACACACACACACACCCCTCCCTGCTATGTACGCGCCGGCTGACAAGGTTGGTAAAGTGCCCCGTGAAGCAGTAGCGACGGCATATATGGAGCCCAGTGTACCAGCCCGGAGACTTCTACAAGTGTTCTTTGTATATTCTCCCCGGATTTCCCTGTCCTACACGTTTAATACCAGCAAGTTCTATGCCACGATTGTTAAACCACCTTAGCTTCGTGATTTGCCAATACTTTTTCAGGCGGACGTGCTAAGAACAGCAATCACTGGAGGAAGAAAAATAATTGTTGAGATCTACTTATTGGGTTACGTGGTCATATAAAAACATGATAGTGTATAATTGTCTCATATGGGAATACAGTAGGCTTTGAGCGATAGTCAAATCTTTTAAAGCTGTTTGCTATATGAAGTTTGTGAAATTCCGTGCTCTTTGCACGCCTAAGGTATAAAAAAGTAAAGAACGACTTTCATTTGAGAAAACTATAAGTATTGCAAAACACACAAATAAGAAGGAATGTCTCGAAATAGTTTACTGCACAAAAAAATATTTGGACATTAAGTGTATGTTTTAACGAGATCTACAGTTTTTATATAGCAAGACTTGGTCTATCTCCTACGGTTTACCGGTTATGCAAAAGTCATCAAGAGTAAATAGGACTACATGGCTATAGTCAGAAAATTCAAAATACACATTCATTTTCCATTAAAATATCTTAGACATATGGTATTTTAATCAAAATCGTTAGAGTCATGTTCGAGAAAATCAAAAGTTTAGAACAATTTTCCAAGTAAAGGGTAGTTTAGAGTGGAGGAAGTTTCTTCAAAATCTTTGTATCGCATCCCTGTAAGATATTAAACTTAAATACCAAATTTGGTTTATAACCGACTTTTCATTTTTGAGTTATGCTGTTCACAAAGATACACACATAGACGATCTTTTTCAAAAATGCCTTTTTTGAGATTCAGGGGGCCTCAAAACATATATTTCCGTTGAAATTTCGGCATAGAATTTTGGGTGGAACAGAATACTTTCCTAATTACTACATGTAGTAGAGAAACTAAAAATATATCTCATGTTAAAGAAGAAATTCCAAATAATAAAGCTGCGTAAAAAACTAGTATTGTCATTCTTGACATTATTCTCCAAGTATATTCAACAAGAAACTAAATCTCGGCGTTTTACAGTTTATTACGAAAACTAAAACTGGGTATAAAGGTTACAACAATCCCCTAATAGTATGTATTCGTGCCGAACGCATCTAACCTTGCCTGTATTTTTGACCAGCATTGCCGGTGATAACCATCTCTGCCGGAATTATAAGTTCCCACTTTCTTCCCACTCAGTGAGCGAAGCGGATATCGATTCCAGACCACAGACCTCTTCTTCAGATGGAATCTTATCTTTAAGAGAGAGGAAGAGCGGGCTCTCCACGCCATCTCCGGTGACAAAAATATTATATATACCGCTTAAAGAGAGAGAGAGAGAGAGAGGGAGGGAGAGGGAGAGAGGGAGAGGGAGAGAGAGAGAAATGGCATCACGCTAGAACTCATACAAAGTTTTAACCTGTGATTTTACAACAGACAAATTGCAGAAAACTTATTTCCTCCTCAGGATATACGGTCCTTCTGTGCACCAGTTCTAGAGCTATCCAACTTTCTAAAGACACTGAAAATTAAGTGCTTAACAGTTCACTTTTGCTCTCTTGTGCGCACTGAGAGAATTTATAGTAGACTGCTATAACAAAAGATCTAATATGTTACATTCCCATGACTTTCTATAGCCACTACCGCTTACTTTATATGGCTTCTACAAACTATACTGGGAAATGTTATTTTTCTATATAGGTACTTCATTTTAATCGAAATGAACTTTTGCGGAAATACCTTCAGCACGAGGTTAACAATAAAGTTTTTAGACAGTGAAGAAAGGATTATCCTTAAATATATAAATGTCTTAACATCAATACATCGTTGCATTCAGTGAAACCAGTGCTTAAAGCAATGATACCACTCCTCTTGAGACACACCAAATACCAGTTCTTTTATCATTTTCTACTGCTTCATGTGATCACGTAAAAGTGATTCCACGCATTTTATCTTTCATTTTTTGGAAACCAAAAGAAATCACAAGATGCTAGGTCAGGGCTATATGGTGGAAGGTCCGTGATGCTGCACTTTAGGACATCCAGATTCTCAGTTGTTAGTTTTGCTGTAGGCAACGATGCGTTGTCATGATATAAAATTGGTTTTCCTTTTGGACGTTTCTTACAAACTTCCTTAAAAATTGCGGTAAACTGACATTTGTGTACCAATCGGAGTAACGGCACGTCTATCTTCTACTGCTATAGTAGCAGTATGGCCAGTTGTAGAAAGAAGAAAACAACTAGCAACTGTCTCTTTACCAGGTTAACATCACTAAAAGATAACTGTGTTTATGTGCAAAAATTTAGAAGGAAAATAAAGTGATAGAAAAGTAACCAAACTGTTTTGATTTTCACTTGACTTAATTCTCGCTGTCACTTTATTAATACAAACTAGTTCAATTTTCCCTGTTACTTCAATTTACCTCTTGACGTAGCCTCTCCTTCCGGACGGCTTACTCAATGAGGAATCAAACACGACTCTAATTCCTTGTGAATTCGTCGGACTGTTTTAGGCGTAGGTTATGTTCGAAAGATCCATTGAGCCGATTGTCTTTTCTTTTCAGGATCATAACAATTAATCCAAGATCCAGGATATCAAAAACCAGATTTGAACTGTCGCCTTGAAATTTCTGGAGTTCTTCTGCGCCAATCAATGCGTTTTTTTAAAATCAGGCGTTAGTTTGTGTGGAATCCATTGACAACAGAGCTTTCTCATGTCTAACTGTTGATGTCCTGAATTTAGGCATACCAAGGCCAAATGTATCCTGAATAAATTCATAAGATGTCCGTAGATCATCTTCTGAGCACAGACATAGAGACGTGCGGAAGCCTTTAGATGACTGCTAGCCACCTGGTGCGCCATCAAAGCTCCTCACCTCCACCCAGAAAGGAGCGTGTCAACCCATCCGGTAAGACCACCTTGGTGGGCTGCCAGCTACTAGCTAGTGAGGCTATATCAGACATTCTCGGGACAGCTCTTACGGGCAGAATCAGTAGAATTCTCCCAAACACAACATCAGAACCATCCACAAACCGCCTTTGAAGATCAAACACCTAGTGAGACCGGTAAAGGACAAACTGCACCTTAATGTACCAGGGGTATACCGTATCCCCTGTGAATGCGGGACGCCGTACATAGGGCAAACCGGCAGGACCATTTCCACCAGAGTCAAGGAGCACGAGCGGTCCGTACGATTAATGCAGCCTGACAAGGAGCACTGCTTTGGAAAAGACCACAGAGCTAACTTCAAAGAAACTACCATTGTGGCAAAATGTAGCTGTTAATGGGAACGGAGGGTTGAGGAGGCTCTGTCCATCTCCTCCGAGAAGAGCACACTGAACCGGGACGCTGGATTGCAGTTTAGTCCCTTCTGGAAGCCAGCCTTAAAGTTGGAAATCGACCGGCTCAGCAAACACAGATTCCAACGGAGCGTTGAGCCTCCTCCACATTAGACTGGGTGTTTTCTGCTCGGTACGTACTAGCGGACAGTACATATACTGCCCCTTCACTCTTGTGAGCGGAGAAGCGGACCACCATGGGATGTAAGAAACGCGCGACTCGGAAGTCCAGCAAAGCCGCACCGAAGCCTCTTGCCGTGGCCCAGGCTGTTTCACCATTAGAGCTTAGAAGTGCCACTCTTCAGCAGGACCAAATATCAGCATCTCCACACCAGTCGCCAATCGCGGCTCGCTGCTCGACCCGAGCAGTCGCTGAGGTGCTTATACCCGCGCCGCCAACACCTCATTCATCGCGGACGCCGCCGTCGCCACAGCACAGGCAACCAGCGCCATCGCCCATTTCCTTAGCGCAGCTGATCGACCTCCAGAACGACGAATTAACGCCACCGCAGACACTCTTTCAGCAACAAACAACGTCGCCACCACCATTCCTTCAGCTGCTCCACCCTACACCACCGCCGAGCCAAACCCAGCACCACCAGCCGACGCAGACACCGCCACCACCCACAGCGCAGGCCTGGCGACACAGTGCAGTGGTATGCGGGGTGCCTCGGGACTTCCCGTGCCGCTACCTTCTGACCGCCGCCAGGCAACACTGGAACTCAGTCAGCAGGGCCTACCGGATCATCACTGACCGTGGCCCAACATCGATGGTTCGCCTGGAATTTCGGGACCTGGGCGACCGAGAAGCGGCCCTAGCCGTGGGACTGTCCTTATTTGGCCAGCGCCTGCGTGTTGAGCCCAGCCGAACCGGTCGTCTGGTCCCCTGTCGCTGCTGTTGCCAGTACGGCCACACGGCCGGCACTTGCACAGCCGGCCCCAGGTGCCACTACTGCGGCTCCCGGGCCCTTACAGCACAGTGCACAGGGCACGACCTTCGACGCCGCCGTACGTACTGCGCCACCTGTAATGGCTTTGGTCATTATACAGGTCAGGCACAGTGCCCTCTCCATCCCCGCCGAGCCCAGCAAAGACCCACACCAGTGGCGCACACTGCTCCACAGCCAGCTCCATCAGACCAACAACCAGCGCAGAGCACATCACCATCACATCTCCGCCGAGCACAGCAGAGACCCACACCAGTGGCGCACACTGCTCCACAGCCAGCTCCATTAGACCAACAACCAGCGCAGAGCACATCACCATCAGCAATACCTGCACCAAGAGAAGCAGTTGCCCCAGCCGTCCCTTCCCTGGACCGTGCCTGGCTGGATGCAGTACAGAATTTCCAATTACAGATCCTCATCATCAGCTCCCGCCTGGCCACCCTGGAGGAGGCCATCTCCACACTTACAGACGTCATCAACAGAATTTGCAGTCACTCAGCCTCCACAGAAGTCCAACATAGCCACACCACACCAATAGCCACAACAGATGCAGACTCTTCATCTACACCAGTTCCTCTTCGACAACATAATGGCCGTGGCTGTGACGCACTATGTCGGCATATGAAATGCACCAACAAATTCAACTGACACCATGACTGATCAACGACATCATCCACCACCACTACAGAGTTCATCACTCATAACATTCACCATCACTTGCTACCAGGGGGCACTCAGGGCTTAGGTCATGTTTGTCCTCTGGCACTTCAGTAATTTCACTCGCTGTTACTGCCACTGGCAGGCAGCATTCATTTATCACCACAGAATGCGCAGGTGCATCTATGCGGTACTGCAGCAATGAGGTTTTGACCTCAATACTTCCGGTGGGGTTTTTTAGTGAGTAGGCTGCCCGGGTTCGAAGCCCGGGTAGGAGTCTTACACTCGCATGTTTGCATGCGGTTAGGGCGTAAGTAGCCTTTTTCCCCACCACAAAAAAAAAAAAAAAAAAAAAAAAAAAAAAAAAAACTCTTGCTAGTTTATGGCAAGAGTCATAGGGCGCCTCCCATAGGGAGGATAACCCCTCAGTGACCCCACTACGACTTGCCACTCTTGCTAGTCAACCTTTGTAAGGAACGGACGTGATTTTCATTGGATGCGCATACGCAATCTGTATATGTTATTGCATCAGTTTGGCTTAGTGAATAGAACGCTACACCTACACTACGTGACAGCTGTTCGTCGTGTTATCTACGCCGTGGCTGAAGTTTCTCACCTCATATCGCTGCAGCATACAAGAGTGGACTTTGTGCTAGTTTTGCACAACTACTACAAATAACTCAACTCACCTAGCAGGTAAGGTAGCACGGCCATAGCCATCAGTCTTTTGACTGGTAAGGCACCCTCGGGTCCTGGCCCTCTGCAACCTGCGCCAACCAGCGCTCGCTGAAACTATACTGATTGGACCGACTATGGAAACTTCTAACACTACTACTGATATGGCAACACCTACATTCCCCAGAAAAATTTCTTCACCGTCACCCCAAACTACCAATGTACCAACAGCACCAACTCAAGCGTCCCCTACTCTCTACTACCTAGAGGGAGGCAACCTGCAACTTTATATGGATCAAGCACTGGTGATAAACCCCCATTTTCCACTAACACCAGAGACTCACACCACCCTGTTAAGTGAGAAAAAGGCGCGCAATCTATACATTGTGCAGGCCGACTACCACCTACTACAGAGCCTACCTAACGACAACGTGTCACGAGGTGACCTAGTGACGCTATACAAAACTATGGCCGCGCATATACTGCGTGTCGAGGCCATAGATGACTACCTAACACAGCATGATAAGGCTGTCTCAAACCAGGAGCAACAGTGGCAAACAGTCACACCTAAACGGAAGAGAAATGTGGTGCCCTCTCCAACACCATCAACTTCCGTCGCAAACAAGTACCTGCCACTAGCAACTGCTAGTAATCACACAGACAACACACCTGGACCTCCAGCTGTCACCACAATGGACACCTCAGATGGAGAGCCTGCAAACCCTCCTCAAACAACCACCATCCCAAAATCTACCAGGGCAACACCTATATTTCTCAGAGACCAGAAAGGGGCCCGGGAAATAACACAATCCCTCAGCACCACTAATCCAATCGTGCAGTTCAACATACGAAATATGAGTGGAACCGTGGCATTCCTGCCTAACTCTCCTGACGATCACCGTACAATCAGGAAGGTGCTTAGCGAGTCCTCCGTGCAATTCTTAACCACCTTGCTACCGGAGGAAAAACTAATGTACGTGACTTTGAAGGACCTGGCGATGTATATCACAGAAGCTGCAGTGGCAGAACACCTTAAATCACTGAACTACCCTGTGGAGCGCGTAGGGCAACTACGCTCAACTCGCAGTCAGCCTCCACGTCTCTTGCCACACTTAAGAGTGGCCCTCAAGGAGGCCCACTCCAGAAATATTTATGAGACGCGCATTTTTAACGCGCTCATTCGCGTTGAAGCTTACCGCCCGCCCGCACAGCCGCTCCAATGTACGAATTGTCAACAATTCCAACACAGCGCCGCAGGCTGTCATCTAAAACCTGTGTGCTCCTTCTGCGGCGAACAAGGCCACAAACGTCAGTTCTGTCAACTTCCTGGTATCCAAGGAGCCAAGCGAAGATGCTTCAACTGCGGAGGCGAACATTCCTGCAGGTACGCCAAATGTCCTGTTTGGCAGGAAGCCCGCCTAGAAATGCATCTCAATAAAAATGGGCAGCGTACCCGCTTGGATGCTGGACCTAAGATTGGAAACCCCTTGGGTCTGCCCAAGGAGGCTATCCGTGGCGCCCGATTCCCAGTACTGGGCACCATCGAACCGGTTCAACACACCAGTTACTCTACAGCGGTCAAAACGACCACTTCCCAACCTCAAATGCCAGGAGCCAAACCTACAGAAACAGTTAAACTTCTGCAGCCAACTTCCACTGCACCCACAGTCTCCACAGTTGCTCCAAAGCTACCCCAGCTACCGTTGAGCATCACCAGATCTGCTCCTAACGACATGCCAAGGACACACAAGGGTACCCTAAAAGAGTTACCCCTCCCACCACTACCCCGACAACAAACACAAAAACGCTTGCCGGCCTACCCACAAGCTGCTTCACCCTCTACATCACCGCTAGTGCCGGATGCTCAATTCCTCAGTCTTATGAGCAAAATACCGCTCCACCTTCAAGCGGACTTTGCAGCAATCCTCGCCGAGGCCCTCGCCCGTAGACCTGCTTCTATCGCCTCACAAACAGTACTGGTCTACACTGTGTTCACATTCATGAGTCAAAATGACGGACAGGAATGAAGTGGTAACTAACCTCCTTGGGCTCCGGATCTGCTCCTGGAATGCCAATGGAATCCGTGGTAAACTGCAAGAAGTTAGAAACTTTCTTGCAGTTAACAAAGTACAACTTCTTTTGGTCCAGGAGACACACCTGTCAAGCAACGAGAAAGCCACAATTTCAGGTATGGTCTGCCACAGGAGCGACCGAGACGACGGTTTCGGTGGTACGGCCATCTACGTCAGCCAGACCATCCAACACCATCGCCTCCATCTAACCACCATAGAAGGTCTGGAAGGAACAGGAATTGCCTTGACCACCAACAGAGGCCCACCCAACTTGTACTCGCTATACATACCACCCGGCAGACGCATCAGAGAGCAGGATCTGGACTCTGTATTCTCACACGGATCGCCCACTATTGCCATGGGTGAGCTCAACGCAAAGAGCCCGTGCTGGAACTCCACCATCAGGAATCACAGAGGCATGCTCCTGGAAAGCTATCTCGAACGTAGAGGCTTGCACCAGCATCTCCGACCATCACCTATGGAAACCGTCGACCACCTGACTGGTTGAATATAGCAATTTTGCAAAACATCCGCACCCACTCACAAATCTTCTCCATCCACGACCTCTCCTCAGACCACTATCCTGTCCTTCTCATCTTCAGGGCAAGGCCAAACGCCAAAGCCCCTCCAAATTCCATCAATCCCCGGAGAAGCGACTGGAACAAATACAGTGCACTGATGGCCGAACAGCAAGCCGAAATCCAACCATCCTTCAGCGCGGTGGACGCAGACAAACTCGCCAGCAAAATAACTAGTACAATGATGTCAGCCATGTCCCAGGCGACCCCTCCTCGTTGACGTTTCTCAGGAGAGATGAAACCTCTTCCTCACGCCATACGCCAGCTTATTGCTGCTAAGAACAAAGCACGGCGCAAACACCAACAAACGCGCAACCCCATGGACAAAAGAGAGTTGAACCGCCTCCAGAGCATACACAAACTTGAGCTCCAAGACTACAGAAACGAGGAGTGGGAACGTCGCCTAGGCTCACTTGACACTGAGGACTCTTCCCTCTGGAGGATGTCTAAGGCCATACTCAAAGTCCCCTCTCAAGATCCACCCCTCTCAGATGGCACAAGGGTCACCCAGTCAGCGAGGGAAAAAGTTCAGCTGATGGCTGAGCATCTCGCCTCGACATTCCATCCGGCGCTATCTCTAGACGTCGACCTCTCCAACGGAGTTGAAACAGTGGTTCAGGACTACCTCTCCGTGCCCTTCGACGTTGAAGAACTACACCTAACCACCGTAGTCGAAGTCACCAACATCATAGCCTCTGTCCAACCTTACAAAGCTGCTGGCGATGACGGCCTGCCATACGCTGCCTTCAAATCCCTACCAGCTCAGTGGATCACTTTACTGGTCCACCTTTTCAAGAGCCTTCTTCGACTGGCTCACTTCCCGGCCGCATGGAAACATGCACGCATAATCACTCTGCCAAAGCCGGGAAAGAATGCGCAACACCCAGGTAATCATAGACCTATCAGCCTTCTACCAGCAATCAGCAAGATATTTGAAAAGGTGGTCCAGAAACGCCTCCAAACCATGATCGACTCCCACTCCATCCCGGAGGATGCTCCGGCCAGAACAATTTGGCTTCCGTCGCAAGCACTCAACCACGCACCAACTCCTCCGGCTTCTGGACGACGTTATACGCGGCTTCAACAATCGGCACTACGTTGCAGCCCTATTCCTTGACATTTCTCAAGCCTTCGACACTGTGTGGCATTAAGGTCTCCTTCACCGCCTCATCAGCTATGACACCCCTCCCTACCTAGTACACCTAATCCACAGTTTCCTGTCACACCGCACATTTGTTATCACCAGGGACAGCATCCATTCCCAACCATACTCCATCAACGCAGGGGTACCTCAAGGCAGTGTTTTTGGGGCTCCTGCTGTTTCTAACCTTCATGAACACTCTTCCCACTCTTCGGGGCTGCAACTTATATCTCTTCGCTGACGACACTGCAATTACCACTGCATCATCTCACCACGGTATTGCAGTGCAACGTCTACAGCACTATGCCGATATGCTGACAGCATGGTTCGCCGCGTGGCGTATGAAGCTAAACGCCAACAAGTCAACAGCCGTCACATTCACGAGGCGGCACCTCCAGGACGAAGACGAACTTCGTCTCTCAGGTGAAAACATTCCCTGGTCTACAGAAGCCACTTATCTAGTCATCCAACTGGACATGCACCTTACATGGAAGCCCCATATCGCAAAACTGGCCTAAAAATCAGCAGACGTATGGCCTTGTTGTTCCCCTTGTGCAAGAAGTCCCCCATGTCCCTGAAGAACAAACTCCTGGTGTACAAGCAGGTTGTCCGACCTGCACTCACATATGCCTGCCAAGTCTGGGGAGCAGCAGCCAAGACCAATCTTAACCCGCTGCAAGTACTGCAAAATCGCTACTTACGCATATCCATAGCCGCTGATTGGTACATCCCCAACGAAAATATTCATAGTGACCTCTCCTTCCCTACCCTAATCGACTACATCAAGCATCTATCCAACAAATTCTACGCCAGTCTTCCCGACAACTTTAACCACTTCATCCGAGGCCTCGGGGAATATGATATAGACCCCGGGGAGACTTACAAACGACCCATGCTTGTACTGGCGCAACCATAAATTACCTTACGATAACTGACCAAATCATTCCATCTTCAACTGACCTTCTACTCAAAAACAAAAGAAACCTCATCCCGTACCCCCATCATGCTATCTCCCAATCTTTCATTTTCCACCATCTAACCACCATCTTCAATTAATCACCCACCCTAAAGCCAGTAAGGGATGTAATCCCGGAATGGCAAGGAGCCAAGGGCGCCTCCCATAGGGAGGATAACCCCTTAATGACCACCCAGTACACGATGTTGCTAGTCATTCACATTCGCCCATTGGTGCTTGAAGAGCACACATGTTTATGGACACTGGTGGAAAGACGGTATCCAAGCTAACTCGCCGGAGCAGGGGATCCCGTGCCGACCTGGTGGAGTGGTTTAGTGGACGTCGGTGGGCTGCACATGTGCTTCATTGGACGGTCTAATATATCTATATTAGACAAGTTAACTGGTGAAGTTCTAGAAGGGGCTTGGAGAGCAAGCTTTAGAACTCACCCAAGGCAAGCTTTCCCGGAGCGGTATAAAGAGCTACTACAGGTAACCCTTTCTTACTACTCTAATACTTTATTCTTTCTTTCCTTGACTGACCAACAAACTGACGACTAACGTGACAGCGGGCTCACAAGATCTAAGCCAAAGGTTGACTGCTTCTGGCCTGAAACCTGGAGACGAAATGGCTCGCAAAGGCGCCGCCTTAGAGGAGGTCCGGTCCTCTGTGAGCAGCCGGAGGGCAACCGCGCTGGCTGCCGATGATGGACAACTTCCATCTACTTCATCATCTAATAGATCATTATCTCCTGCAGCAGCGGAGCCTATTAGGAAGCGCTCCAAGACAGATACTCAAAAGCGTAAGAGCTCTACTCCACGCCACTTACCCATGGCAGAACTGGAAAGCCTGGGTTCAAATGAAAATCTACCCGACTCTGACTCCGAGTCTGACATGGAGATGGGGGAGTTTACGGTTGTGGAAAACCGTAAACGGGGAAGAAAGACGCCATCGCCAAACAATCTGACGCAACAAACTCAGAATGTTGAATCATCCCAAGCCAAAAAGGGGCCAAGAATTCCGCCAATCATAGCGGATGTATTCCCGAACCACGTCCGGGTCATGCGCATGTTGGCTAAACACCTCAAGGAAACCTCTGAGGCAAAACGCAAGCCTAAGTGCGTTCATATTCTGACCCACAGATTGGCTGATTCTGAAAAAGCCTAGTTGGTACTACGAGAATTGAACATCACCTTCTACTCGTATTCACCACAACGCCCTCATATTGAGCGTCGAGTCATCAGAGGATTAGACTTAGACTGTACCCCTGATGAGGTTAAAACGGCACTTTACGAAGAGCATGGCATAACTGTCAACTCGGTGGCACAGCTTAAGAGAACTGTAAACACCGAGGGGAAAATTAACAAAGTTCCTATGCCACTTTTCTTGGTAGTACTGGACAAAGTACATAAACAAGCAACGCAGCCTATTGATACCGTGAGAAAACTAATCTTCACTGTCGTAAGAGTGGAACGATACTACGGCAGAGAGGGACCAGTGCAGTGTTATAGATCAGGCATCGGCAAACATGTAGTCAATGAGGCCTCGCAACTATGACGTGACAGGGGCAGCGCTTATTCTATCTCCCCCTCCCCTCCCTCGCAACCTTAACTGGCACTGCATACACACCGATCACGGGCGAACTGTCCTCTCGTATTTACCTGTTTTCTAAACATGTCTGTCAAAGTGTAATTTAATACTAAGACTTAAAGGTAAATTTCTGCGCTTTAGAGCACATGTAATTATTCCTGGTCTATTAAATTTGATATCTAGATTAGCACTTTGATGATTTCTTCTCTCTTCATGTAAGGAACGTAAGGTGTTTGTTGTGCTCTAAAGTTCAAAAAGAGACTCATCAATGGAACATCAAGCGGCATTATGATACATGTTGTAAGATCACCATACAATTATAGACAAGCATGTATTCATAAATTTATACCACGATTTAAAGTAGCATAACACTGACGTAATGTCTTTTATTCATTTTTTTTTCCAGATCTAGATCGGACGAACCAACTGCAACAGCTCAAAGACCAATATTCAGATAATACACCTAATATTAATTCAAATATTACAACTGATAAACAACTTCACGCCAGCTATGCTGTTGCTTTGGAGATTGCTCAGTCACGGAGGTGTTTTAGTGATGGAGATTTCATAAAAAAATGTGAGAGTAAAGTTGCCAACATAATTTGCCCTGAACAATATGATATTTTTAGTAATATTGCATTATCACCACGAACCATACAGAGAAGGATATATAAAATAGCAGAAATAACCGAAAAAAGACTACAAACCGAGGTCCATGAATTTATAGCCGCTTCTCTCGCGCTGGATGAAAGCACTGACAACGGTTGTTGTAGTGTTTAACGCCCGCTTTTACTACTATGGCACCGCAGGCGGTGACACTGATGATACATGAAGATGGAGCACCGGTGGAATGAGATGGCGGGGGAAACCGGAGCACCCGGAGAAAACCCGCCCTGACGCCGCTTCGTCCACCACGAATACGACATGCGGGTCCCTGGGATCGAACCCGGGCCGCCTAGGTGGTAGGCGAGCGCGCTAACCGCTCGGCCACGGCGCCGCCCTGACAACGGTGACACAGCACAATTGGTAATTTTCACTCGTGGAGTCACTAATAACCTCTCGATACAATAATATATGCTTGAAATCATTCCACTTAGGGAACATACAACAGGGACAGAATTATTTCAAGCATTTAAGAAATGTATAGAAGAAAAGAAACTGAATCAAAAAAAAAAAAAAAAAAAAAAATCTTGTATCGCGATTAACAGATGTTAATTTGCGTGCTATCCTGAGAGTGGCTACTTGTGAGATATCACTAGATTTATTTGGTACATTGCAAATAGAAGTGAATTGAAATATATTGCTCAAATATCTAGGCCTATCTAAAGTATCGTAGACCACTCGTAGCTGGATTCAAGTATGTGTACTATTCCTTATTGTACTCTGTAGCCAGCGAGTCCAGCACTGACACTGAACGAAGGTCAATGCCATCCCCTGTTCTACATTACGTCATGTGTATTGCGGGTTGCACGTTGAGACGTCATACTCACCCCTCATGAGTACACGTTTGCCGATGCCTCCTATAGATGCATGGGTTACAACCACTCCAGCATGATGTGTGAGCGTAAGCTTACATGTTTGCAGTGTGCTGGGAACCACTTGCTAGAGAACTGCACTAAACCTAGGAACGAGTGCAAGTGTGCCAACTGCGACGGTACACACGTAAGTATGTACAAAGGATGTTCTACAAGAAAAAATATTTAAACTCATTGTAAACTTCATGATATGTTTCCTCCTTTTTTTTTCCTCAATGTTTAGTCGCGATATGACTTTTATGTTGAAGCGACTTCAAATAATAAATAAATTAAAAAAAAAAAAAAAAAAAAAAGATCATCGAGAGTCGCCGCAAGAGCCGTCCCGAAGAACAAGAGGTTCGCTCAGGTAGAATAAGGTATAGTCAACTCTGCGTCGAGTGGAAAAAGAGGCTGCTACACCAGAGAATGCTTCCCCAACGTCAAATGCTGTGCCACCACCTCCAGGTCCTATGAAAAAGGCAACAGTGCGTAAACCCGCTGCACCAAAATCACGCAGGAAGAGGAGGAACAGGAAACCTAGGCCGAGCAAATCTTCTGCTCCCAATGTAGTTTCGGAGCCACAAGCTCCTGAAATAACTACAGATGCACCTGTAGAGGCAGAGCCTATTTCCCGGGATAGGGATATACCCCATCCCTATTGCACCACTGCCTAACACGGCGACAACCTCCTCCACATTTGCGACCATTTCGCAAAGAGACCTGGAGGAATTTAACTCATTATCCTCGTGGTTTGGGGAGCTAATAAACAAGGCGCTTCCTGCACTCCGAAATTGTAAGATGCAGATGAATAACCCCAACTTGACCCACATGCAGAAGCATTCCATCTTGCGTCAGACATTGGAACAGCTCTATCACAACTCCGCTCAGTAATGGCCGGAAGACTTGTCCGGAGACCATTCAGAGCTGCGATTTGGAACGCCAACGGACTTCGGAGTCACTACCCAAACCTCACTGATTTTGTACAGTATTTCGGAATCGACATTCTGATGGTCTGTGAAACTCATTTGGATGCTGCCACCAACTTCTCCCTCCCTAATTACGTCACCCATCGGTCTGATAGGGTTGGCCGACAAGGGGGAGGTACAGCCATCTTCATTAAAAACCATATCACATATAAGCCTTTCCCTCTTCTACCACTTCAGCATGTAGAAACCTGTGCTATTACGCTATCTTTAGGTGGTCTAGATACATTGCTGATTGTGGCATATTACCCCCCTGATCATCGCTTCTATGGAGCAGATTACACGGCTTTATTAAACCTCCACCCTGTGGTCTGTATTGCAGGCGACCTAAATGCAAAACATGCCAATTGGCATAGTTGTGCCACCAATGCGAAGGGGCGAGGACTATTCCGCCTTATAAGCGGTAACCCAAGCCTCATTACGCATGGACCGAGAGAGCCCACTATTCATCCTGCCCGAGGGAGACCGGACGTGCTGGATATTATGGTCACTAAGAACTTTACATTCCATATAGACCTCACGACAGTCAATGAACCGGATTCTGACCACGATCCAGTATTAATAGACTCTAATGCCAACATGCCAGCATTGGTAACTCCTGATTGGTCGTACGAGGTAGACTGGGATGCAGCCGTCCTTGAACTGAACCAATCAGTGGATCCCAGACCACGTATCGATTCTATCGAGTCGTTAGAATTAGCGGCCACTGCATTCTCCCGACAAATATCAAATGTGATACGAGGGCACACTTACCGCATTCCTTGCAATACTCCTAATACCACAACCATCCCAAATGAACTCTGACTGTTGCTAAGAGCTAAGTCAACAGTTCGGAAGCTTTGGCAGCGTTTCTGCCATCCCAGATTGCAGCCAATTTATCTGCGATTCAAGACCCTGGCTAGGCGCCTCTTACGCGCACATCGCAAAGAGGCCTGGGAAAACACCATGAGGAACGTTAACCTCTCAGAAAAGAAGCCATGGCGGATAATTAAATCCCTGAGAAGGGACAAAACGCTATATCAATATCGAATACATGGCACTCGCGGGAGACTATCTTTTCAACCGCAAGAGAAAGCCACTTACTTCGCGGACCATTTAGAGTCCCAATTTGAGCCCCGAGAGGACATAGAAGACGAGGATTTTTCTGAACTAGTTGAGGCAACGGTGGATTACCTCTATGAGGACCCACCGCCACCACACGAGGCGACTCGCATACCAATTGTCACCCCAAGGCAAGTTTCCTCGCAAATTAGGTGTCTCAAACTCAACAAATCCCCTGGATATGATGGTGTTACGACACATATGTTACAACACCTACCTCGCAAAGCCATTATCCATTTGACGAGGATTTACAATGCTTGCCTGCATCTTCGACACTTCCCTACTGCTTGGAAGGAAGCGAGGATGTTTTGCATATTAAAACCAGGCAAGGATCCCAAGTTTCCATCAAGTTACCGATCTATTAGTCTACTCCCATTCATTTCCAAAATTTTGGAAAAACTTCTACTGTCCCGCCTAACTCCTCTATTTGAGGAAAGGCAGCTCATTCCGGATCATCATTTTGGGTTCCGTCAAGGTCATTCCACTACCTTACAGCTCCTGCGTCTGGTTAAGAAGGCTGCCCTGGGTTTCCACGAAAACTTCTAAACTGTCGCAGTACTTCTGGATGTGGATAAGGCCTTTGCAACAACATGGCACCAGGGCCGACTGTACAAACTCAGAGATGCAGATCTCCCCTCCCCCTACCTGTCCCTCATAGCCAGCTTCCTTCGGGACCGCACTTTCAGGGTGCGAATGGAGGGCAGGTTATCAACTATCAGACCAATAGCGGCTGGAGTCCCGGAAGACAGTGTTCTGTCGCCACTGCTCTTTGCTGCATACATGTCTGACTTCCCCGTTGAACCCAGCACTGTTACGTGCCAGTATGCCGATGATGTCCTCATACTGGCCCGTAACAAAAATCTACGTTACTGCCTTCCCCCATTACAAAGACACCTCGACGCCACCGACAGATGGAGTGAAAAGTGGAGGATGGCCATCAGTCCACAGAAAAGCTCTGCTTTTCTGTTAGGTAAAATTCGCACCTGTAGGCCAGATAGGGACCTGACACTTGGTCACAGGAGAATCCCTTGGGTCAACACTGCCAAGTACCTTGGTGTACAACTTGACCGAGGACTTACCTTCACCAAGCATGTCACAGGTAAAGCTGCCCAGGGCCACGGAGCTCTAGGAAAGCTGTATCCCATCTTAAGATCCACAATGCCTACACGTCTTAAATTACGCTTGTATCGTGCGATTATCCTTCCCCTGATCCTGTATGGATGCGAGGCATGGGGATTCGTGGCTCAAACCACCATCCGCAGACTGCAAGTCGTGCAGAACAGGGCCCTTAGGATGATCTACGATACTGACCGTAGATTTTCTTCCCATATCCTCCATACTCATTCTGGCATTCCATACATTGTGGATGTTGTGTGTGAAAGAGCCCGCTCAATGTATGCTAAACTTACGTCACACCCTAACCAGCTGGTAAATACCCTGGGTCAATATAATCACCATCTTCCCAGGAGGCGCAAAAGCTATCGCTTACCCAAGGATGTCTTGCGTTAATTAGCTTCGCTGCTTCCTCATTACACCAAACATTCCAATGCATTCGGTTTCTCGCTGTTTGACACTGCTTGACTTGCTGGTTACACAAGCTGACCTGCTAAGTGTGCAGAGACGGGCACTGGGTGCACCAGGATGGGTAGACATTCTAACTTGCACTCATATCCCAAGTCTATAGCAAGAGAGTTACCAATCATAACCATTGGCTGACACTGACAAATAGCTTGTGTAAATTGACTACATCTCTTATACCTCAGGGGTAAATCAATACTAAATGGATAGGTACCGTGGGCATACATCCCGCCCGGGTAAACCCGAGCGACCTGATTTGGCTCTTGGCTAGTCATTCATCATCCTGATGTTGGGAGAGATATACACTCCCGAAACGTCGATGGCTCTTCATCACTACACCTGGCTCGAAGCCCGAGAACATATTGAATACATCTTAATATACTCTAGCCGGAGCTGCTTTGTGGTTTCGTTCGTGGCTCTCGTGCTGAGAGTCCGTGTTTTTCAATTACCAACTCTGGGGTAGCGATTTTAAGTTGCTCCTACCCAAGCCTACATCTTTGAATGGCTATGGAGCATCCTGAAAGCCCATCTTGCTTCACAATTCATTGTAAAACCTTAGGTCCTCTCGTCCCAACGCCGTCCTCATCACCTTACCATCTGAGGCAAAGGACATCACCCACTAGTAAAAGGTCCCAGCCTTCGCTTGGTTGGACGAGGTTTCCCGAATGTCAGTGAGGGAGGAGCATCGAAATATAACCATGTAAATATTTTTTAGTATTTTAGCAGTTTGGAGTCAATACATTATATGTTTTCAGATACCTGGAACTTAAACACTTTTAAAATACGTAAAATACTCTTGGCCGGCTGAAGTAGGGTTCTATAACCTAGAATCCCTGTGTACAATTGCTTCGGAATGAAGTCTTTTTTCAGTATCGTAGAATTTTGTACAATAGGAAATCATAAGAGAAACACAAAGCGTTCTACAGATAAAGTACAAAGCTTATAGAAGTACACAGTGTGTCTGATAAAATTGTTTCGCAGCACCAAATGTTTTCAAAAAAAGCTTATTTGTTTACATATGCCCAAGTTCAATTGAATCATCTGACAAAGTACGATTCTTCTTCATCGCATTGGATCATTAAGGACTGAATTGATATGATATGTCGAGTTTTGTTTTCCCATTGTAGAAGCAAACAAGTAAGTATTTACTAATTCGAAAACATTTTAGGCAAACATTTACTGTAACATATATAAAGTAGATAGAAGAGTCGCTTTTAATACGAATGACACCACATAAAAGGGCATCTTTGATTTGCAACGGGTAGGGAAACGTGGTTTGTATTTCGTTTTGTTTGTTAAGAGAGAATGGAAAAGAAGCAAATTATAGGTACTTATGTTTGACTCTGTTTTGCATGAACTGAAGCAGAAGGTATTCTAGCACGTGATATCCATTAGAAGTAATGCTGTGTGAAGAGTCTACTACATTCTTCAGACAGTCTGAAGATTATCAACATCCGGGAGGGTTAACAAGGTAGGACCTCTTGACATGCCCCCTTTTTGCCCCCAACACCCGCATACTTTAACTACACGTAATTTGCAGCAACACGAGGTAATTTATGGACAAGAGGGTACGGCAACTGAGGGGGGAGATGTGAAAAAATGGAGAAGTTGGGAGTAGTGCACGTGAGAGGGCAGTAGTGCATGGAGAAGGGGAGGGATAACTAATTTCTGTTCCGCGAACATTCATCACTGTTAAAAACTGCCTTCAGTGGTTCAGCCAACTTTAAAACCACACTTCTGCTAGTTATACTTAATGTATTTTCTGTAATTTCAAGCTTTCCCCTTTCTTTCTTCCAGCTACCCTTTCGTTTCTGGATTTTTAAACCCACGTTCTTGAGTATTTCCGTTTTTCGAATTTGCAAGTTTGCCAGAAGTCGTTAATCTTCTTCTAGCAGCCTCTTGTCGTGAGGAATGTTGCCTTCGTCGCCCCCGGGGGTGGGAGAGCTGTTTCTTCCATCAAGGTGCCCTTATACCGCAGCGAGTTTTAAGAATGGCGCATATTAGCTGGTTAGGGGTTCGATAAAACAAACGTAGAATGGAATACACTTTCTTGGATATTTAACATTTCTTCCCTAAGTATGAAACTTGTTGACTTATCCACTAGCGAGCATATTTCAGTCTCCCAAGCAGTACAGACTCCGTTCTTCATACATCTCTTATATTCAAAATGTTAATGAAGAGTATTGACATCTTGTATACTATCCTTAACAGACGGATAGTCCTACGCAGTGACTTCAGTCACTTGGAGCGTGATGTTCCGATTTCTATCCACGAAATGTTCGTGGGTTTCAGCACACCCATGGGGGGGGGGGGGGGGGGGGAGGAGGATGCCGAGTTTTGGCCGATACATAGGACTGGTACCAATGCAAAATCGTGAATATATTTGAAGAGTTACAGTAGTAGTGGTCTATAGGTTACGAAAACCAACATTTATGTTTGGGGAAGCACGGTGCTGACCACATCATTTCCCGGTCTCGGCTGGATGATCATCCATAACTGCCATGTGCTTATGCATGTGAGGTCAGCGGCCAGTTTGGTCGGCTATGACCAACTAACTCAAAGGTTTAAAAGTATTACTGCCACTGTTATATGGTTAACAATGGCACATTTGTTACCATGCCGGTATCACTTAAGAGTTCGAGTCACTATAATATATCGATAGCTACCTAACAACTTAATGTGGTCGGGATACATGTTTGCCACGCGTTTTCTCGTGTATCTTAACAACTCAATCTGTTCTTTTACATTAAAGGTAGAAAAAAATGTGGCATCTGTTCACTCCAGAGCTGTTACAAGAAAGTTGAGATACCAAATAATGACTTAGCAATATGCTATTAATTTCTAAGTGGAATTTAATTTAACGACAGAAGTTTATTAGGGGATACGGAGCATTAAAACGTTAGTAAGTGCTATATCAAATATTACTTAAGCCTACAATCAATCAAAAGCATCAAGAAGTACAATGGGGTAAAACAAATGCAACACAGTTTCAAATATTTTGTCAAATATAATGATTTTCAATCCGCTTCCTATTCGTGCTAAAATGGTGGAAATTTGATTTGTCTGCATTCAGTGAATGTAAACTAACCCACCGCCGTTTTGTCCACACATATTACTCCACGTGCTTATGCATAAGAACTATATTCAATATTCTAACTTTTGATACGTTTATTGTTTCAGATATGGAATATAATCTGGAATTTTACAATTCTAATCTTACCAATCTTACCTGGGCCTTTACTTCCTTTTCATTTTTTAATACTTATATTAGAGAAATGTTGCTCGCACCACATATATTTAACTATTCATTTCTTGTATGTTGGCTACAAGTCTATTAAGTAATCAGATGCTGCATAAACTGGTGAAACATGCCAGTTATTTTTATCAAAGTATTTAAAACAACTTCAACTTAAGACTTAATTCAAACAGCAACTAAGCATGGGCTGTAATTTATTGACTTTTAAGGTTATTTTCGTAATGTTTAACGTCCGTTCTTTCCGCATACTGTGCCAAGGCTAATAAGCACTACACTGCATGCAATGAAATGATATTATTAGGAAAGGAAATCTGGGAAAGGAAACGTCCCAGGTCTAAGTGTAAGGTACCTCCCAGGCATGAGGCATTTGCCAGTTATGACTGAGGGAAACCTGAAAACATACTGAAACACACACAGTCGAGAAGGATACTTCCGAAATTTTTAAGACCACCAACAAGTGTGGATAATTGATTGGCAGTTCGCAAAGAACATAAATGCTGGTGATCCTACTATGGAATCAACATGTTCAACAGCTTTACTAATGACGTTTATTTTCATACAACCAACACTTCCATTATCAACTATCATAAAGAGTATGCAATACACATGCATTAAGAGCAATGAAGAATCTTGAAGTAGAAAATACTCAAATTTCTTGTTCTGTAGTGCTAGGCTTACGAGTCCCTGTATCGCAACATTCTACTTTGCAATAACTACGTTACCAGCCTTTTTAAGTATTCCTAAGATATTAGAATTTAAGGTGTAATACCGGAAAGCATTCCACTTGAGAAAAACAAGAAATTGCTAGTGGAGAAAAACAATAAGAATGTAGTTTGGATTAGCAGTATAGTTCGACCATGTCTTTACAGGGTTACTTAGAGAGGGCGCATCTCAGTTTATTATTCCAAACAGATTGTGAAAGTCACTGAATAGAGCGAAGTTCAAAGGTTCTATAAATCAAGCTTAGAATCACAGTTCAGTGGCATACACCAGAGCTGGTTGTCCATAGACAAACTGAAAGAGTAGGAAAAACAATTTTGTGTGCTGCAGTTTGCTGTGAATTCATTGTTCCGGTGCAACAAGTCATTTTTTCCAGTACATTCAACAAACAGCCACACAAATTTTCATGTGGCGTATAAAGTTGATTTGGTGTGGCAAGAAATGGATTGCTATTTAGATGCTACCATGCAACAGAATGCTCTTGTTAAATGTATATAACCTCGGTGACCATAACTCTCATCTGTGCAGATATGTAGAATAGCTTCTGCCTTGTACAGTTTCTTTCATATAAAATTTTGAAATGTGGTCCTTTATTAATTGCCTTATTTCTATGTACGTTCTGCTCGTTTTATTTTTATTTCAAATGTAAGGTGCATGAGTATTTTGACACAGGCGTTACCTTTAACACATTTTAAATCGTTATCTAATACGCACTGGGAATGTGAGACAGAAAGCAAAATTATGGAGCAATTCAAATAAAGCTTGAGAGTTTAAAGCTTTTACCCGCCATTGGAGGTTGGACGCTTCCTCATCCCTTGGCTTAGTGTGTGTGGATATTCTATGAACTGTTTGGTTACGTATCCCTTCGGTCAGCAGGGGTTTAGATTAGAGTGTATGCGGAGGATTTCGGCAGGGAAGCACATTGGAGGACTATTGGACCTACTGAATTTCCAGGAGAAAGGAGTCAAAGGACAAGAGGGTGACCAGATTCGGACCGGCAGGCCAGGACACAGGCGGGGTCCCAAATTTCTCCAGGTGAGAAATCCCGACGGTGGTGGCCTTTCTCTCTAAGGAGAGGTCTCACTTGGTTTCACCCACACCAGACCCCAGGACAGACAGTTAACCCACGTCACATAACTTGCCACGCCGTCCACTCGCCCGTCCTCCAATTCCGAAACATGATGGGAAATGGAATGGCAGGAAATGGGGTATTCACAGCTTTATGGAATTCACCCCAGAGGATTCGCCTCCCGACCTGGTAAAACCGCAAAAAAATCAAGGGCAGAGTGGTTTTGTCTTATTTATTTATCTATTTATCTATCTGTCTGTCTGTGTATCTATATATCTATTATTTATTTATTTATTTATTTATTTATTTATTTATTTATTTATTTATTTATTTATTTATTTATTTATTTATTTATTTATTTATTTATTTATTTATTTATTTATCTATTTATGTATTTATTTATTTATTTATTTATTTACTTATTTATTTACTTATTTATTTACTTATTTATTTATTTATTTATTTATTTATTTATTTATTTATTTATTTATTTATTTATTTATTTATTTATTTATTTATTTATTTATTTATTTATTTATTTATTTATTTATTTATTTATTTATTTATTTATTTATTTATTTATTTATTTATTTATTTATTTATTTATTTACTTGTTCCTACGTTTGTTTTCCTTATTCACTCACAGATATTTACAAACACACCAACACCCATGACCAGGGCGAGACTTGAATCCGCCATCTCCTACACTCTAAAGCACCAAAGCTAGCACTTTAGCGAGCGTGGCCATGCGAACTAGCATTAATCTAACGAGAATCAAACCTAAATTCTCCCAAAACGAGCCTCACACATCACCACGCAGCCGTCTAGCTCGGTTGATAATGTGATTAATAGCATACACTGATTTTTAATAACTAACCTACTGATAACACATACATACACACAGTGAGTTGCAATCGTATGTTTTAACCTCGAATTCTTTAGATCATGCTAAAGCTAAATTGAAAAAATGCTGCTCATTGGTTCAGACTTACAAGGTCAAAGCTGCGAGAAGCCACCATGGTCCTTATTACACCACCATTTACTCTTAATATGAATTTCCGTGTACCAAATCCGAGTTACTTCAAAAGCTTTGAAGTTTGGAATTGCAGAACTGCAACTATATATTCTCCATCTCAAACTACTTGGGCAGGAAAATCCAACATATCGGTTAAATTACACACTATGTCTTCCAAAGTCTTCAATTATCTATGCATCTGCTGCATATTTCCACCAACCCGTCCATAACTTCGCTTCGCTGTGTTAAACGCCGGATCTGCAGATATTCAACATGGGATTCCACACATATGCCGTTTAGTGTTTCCGAAAAAGTATTTGTTTTACTTGTACGAGGTTGATCCGAGAAATAATGCACAATATTGCTCGTTGCACTTCTAAAGTTTCAGAAATATTATTCAAACTATTTGTACGGATTTTATGAATATTGGTGCCCTTCTGAATAGTTTTTTATATTACATTTTGAGATAGTGTAATATTAACACTGGCGAAGCTAACTCCCATTCAGATGAAAGGTGTCACAGGTGGTTACCGGTTTACTAGGCCTCTATAGCTCATATTTGTAGTGTAGGCAAATTAATTAAGAACGAATTCATAATCGTGCACGCTTAGTGTGGAAATACTTCAACTGCAATGCAGAAATGAACTCACTGTCACTGTCACTGTCACTGTCACTTATGTGGGTAAGCTGCAAACGCAGTTAGACGGCATTCTAAATAATATTATTGTGAAAAAATCGAGCACACTATCAACAACCAATAATGTTTTGTACCATTGCTGTTGGTTTAACAGTTCTAGTTTTGCACTCAGTACTGCGTCATCATTAGGGACTTCTGTGCAGGTTACATTTGGTTAAATAACATTTTTGCCACGATAACAACTAGTAGACTGTCTATATATTTATTAACAGGAACAACAATCAAATAAAATATTTGAAGCACTGTCTCTGCGGTCGAGAGGTCAGCACCCTAGCTTCTCACCACAGAGGTCCCGACAACGATTCCCTGCTGGGGTGCGGAATTTTCTTTGACAAGAATAATTCTCTATCCCCAAAGGAGTCTAAAAACATAAATGTGGAAGTGCGTACAAGTGTGTTTAATGGTAAAAATCTAATAAAACCAATGTCAAGAAACCCTAAATTTAGTACAGAGAAATACAATCGTTTCTCAAGTCTAAGCCCCCGATATGACCAAAGAAGTTAGAGGGCTATAGCTACAAAGGACCCAAGTGAAAGATGCCGCAACAGCAGCACAAGTAGCGAAGTGGAGATGGGCAGATCACACAGTAAGGCTCGACAACAATCGCAGGACACATGCAGTAACGATGTGGGACCCATGGGGACAGAGGGGGGAGGGAAGACCGAGGACGAGATGGGCGGACGAAATAAAGAGGAACACTGGCAGCATCTGGACCAGGACGGCGAGGAACCGCAACGCCTGGAAGGCCCATAGAGCGAGTCGTTATGCAACAAATTTGAAATTCCGTTCTCTTTCCACGGCCGAGAAAAAGAGAGAAACAATTTTCCTCTTGAGAAAGGTACAGGTATTTGAAAATTCAAATTTTCGTGTAGTATCATTTGAAAATATTGAACTTAAATATATCAAGTTTGATATTTAACTGATTTTCGTTTTTGAGTTATGCTGTTCACAGACACAGAGCATAAATATATATATATATATATATATATATATATATATATATATATATATATATATATATATGCACACACACAAATATACAAACACAGACGGAGACCTTTTTCTAAAAATGCTTTTTGGTGCTAAGGGGCCCTCAAAATAGGTATTTCTGGTTAAATTTCAACATAGTATTTTTGGGTGGAATCAATATTTCCTCTGCTTACTCTAAGTACGTAGTATAGAAAGTAAAAAGTTATATGTTAGCTCAAATCAATATTACAACTATGCTTTTCCACGATTGAAATTCTGAAAGCAGAATATGCTAACTTTGAGTAGTATTGTCATCTGAATGACATTGAGGTTACAGCCAATGTCAGCAGAGGTTTCAACAAAATCGCATGTACGCGCCTATGTGGCTCTCACTTGAAAAGAAGGATCAAATACAAGAGGGAACGCCCATTCCATATTACAATAACGTACAAAAACTGAGAGAGAGAGAGAGAGAGAGAGAGAGAGAGAGAGAGGAGGGGGGAGAATCAGATAGCAAATCCCACCCCGCCGCTTTTCCAATAATTACTTCAGGATACGCACGCACCGTCCTGAAATATGAAAATAGTGACGCAATAACGGGAATCATCTCTGGCCCCCGGACATATATAATACAAGATCACTTGTTACTACTTTCAGCACCAGCTAGAATCAAACCATTACGTTCCACCCTTCCCTTTGCGACTCATGGTCGTAAATTTTGTTTTAAGCGAGCAATCAGCTTCCAATTTTGCAATATCCATGTATTTCCGATATGCAGAACGTGTGGACTAATGCAATATGTACAACATACCATGTACAACAGAACATGTACCACATCCCTCCCTGCCTGCCTTGGGCTTGATGAGCCTTTGTGAGCTAATAGTTTTAGTGATAAACATCTGCTCGTGCAAACAAACTTGTAAAACAAGAGACAGGAGAGGTGATCATTATTGTCTAGACCAGAGGCATTCAAACCTGACTTATCATGAGCTTCTGATGGTTATTTTCCCATCCATACTGATAACCATGACATCTGCATGGAAACCTCTTCATCTGGGTAACAGTCCGCTAATACGTTGTTGTAAGCAGAAGTCCGAGACAATCAACCGAGTCTTGAGAGCTGGGAGATCGCGTGGTAGATTGCTGTCGGCCCTACCGAGGTTTTCGGTAGTCTTCCCATTAGGTATTGACCTGCATAATTGGCGAACCTACTTCTGTCCATGAGTAATCGTGGGTGACATGTTACACTCCATGACCTGATGAAAAGTTCCACGGAGAGGAGCGCCACCTAGTTCAAGAATGGAAGTTTGGGCTCCGGATAGATCTTCGAATGTGAAGTCAAAATGAATATTGTGAATGGCGGGAAGTTTTCTCACTTTAACAAGTGATGAAGCATCGCTTCTTCTATAGAATTTGGCAACCAAAAGATAGAAAAATAGAAAATAGGAAAATGCGAAAATAGGCATTTTTATGGAAACAATTGACAGTGAGAGAATACGAATTTAACACTAGCTCTTTTTCATATAATTATATAGACCATTCTATAATCGCGTGATAAGCATTCTGGCTTCTCAACCCAGACGTATCATGCTCTATTCCCGGCAAGAATAGGATAATTGTTCATTAACTAGGATCATTCCCTACCCTTCTCAGTCTAGAAGCATGAATATGGGCATGAATGTGAGCGCGTTTTTATAAATTAATAAAAATTAAGTTTAGAATATCTGGTGAAAGAATTATAACAATATCAGCTGTTTCTGAAGACTAAGACACTATCTGCAAGTTACAGCGGGCTACATAAATGAAACAAAGCAAAGTAATTTCTCGACTTTTGTCCAGCAGGATTCTGTCATAGGACACAGAACTGGGCGTTTCTCGAGGAAAATTCTTGAAGTGTTTGCTTATGAAAACATTACTATTATAGCTCATAAGGCAAAACATGAGCAATTCTCTTAGCTGTGCAGAGGCAACTCTTCACCTGAAAGGCTGATGGTCGGGGAAGTCGCGCAACCATGTATGCGCTGAAGTCATAACGTTTCTGTTTATGAAGGAGTGAAGTTCGCTAGCACAGCTTTAGTGCATATTGCTAATGACATTATGTATGTATAAAAATTAGCTTTATAATGAACAAAGTGATTTCGCTATAACCATGGCTATGTGCCAACAATTGCTTTCAGTGAATCACAATTGCTTCAGCCGCACGCTATTTTGGTAGTGTTTATTCATTTGTGACAAGCTAGCCCACCTATTGCCCCCTCTCAGTCACTGCAGAGAGGAAAGGAAGGAAAGCAGCCTCCCCTATGCGCAAGAGTTGTTCATGTTTCATCTCACGACCTATATTATTTGGTGTACTATGATTGCTATTTCCCGAGAACATTAAAACCCTATATAACGTCAGTCGATACACCTTAGAATGTAGTAAGGTTAGAAGCATGTGCAAAAAAGAGCGGGAAACTGAGGTAGGTATTTCCAACTCTCTTGTGCGATATCACTGAATTAATTTTATTTGCTGATTACTCATAAAAACCTTAGTTGGATTTCATTGCAAGATATCCTGATTCACATTCACAGGCGCCTTCAGTATGAGCTGCAGCGGATGGACAAACCCAAGGTATTTCTTCACTTGATATATTTCAATGGGATCTGTGTTATGGTTTCCTAGTTTAGATAGAATTCCTCTAGAATGGAAAGTATTTACAAGGTATTTCACAAAACATCAGGGTTTTCTCCAATAGGTATTTTACCAAACATCTAAGATGCACGTTCCATATGTCATGCTATTGGCCTTCCCCAATACACTTAAATCCCACGTCCACTCAGTTTTCTGCTTTGGAATAAAAGACGTGAACTTAGACGAAGTCACCGAGATAGATGGCTCAACGTTAATGTATAAGGCTCACATTCCGGAGGTCAGCGGTTCAAATCCCGCCAGGACCATCCTTTCTGGCTGAGTTATTTGCGAAGTATTCCCAATCTTCAAGATTGGCAAATGGCAGAGAGATACCCTAAACTTATTTGGGAAAGGAATTTTGGAAAGGAAGAGTTCCAGGCCTACCATTTCATGTGTCACCACCACCTACGGTGCCGCATGTAGTTAAATACTACAAAGGAAACAAAAATAAAATTGACGAAGACCAAGGTAACACGAAGCCCTCTTTCGTTTTCAGATAACAAATCGTCCTACAAGCTGACAGTGGTTCATCACCGTGAAATTTTTTTTTTTTTTTGACGATTTTTATTCTCTGTCACAAAAATCTCACAATATATTGCTTTATATTAGGAAGCTTGCAGATCATTCATTGCTTTTCTAGATCTTGATTTAAAATATTTCCCTAGTTTGGTACATTTATTTGACTACCACTGCCGAACATTATAAAGTGACTACAATTGTGATGGATTGTAATCTCCGACAGTGATCGTTGGCCGTGACCGCAACTCGCGAATGCACTCCCCGATAGTGATTCTGCCGAGTTACGGTTCAGTGCACATTGGATCTCTCTGTGATCCTGCTGCAAAGCGCACCTACATCATCGAGCTCTCCATATGGTGATTATACAAAAACACTCCATGCTTTTCCCGCTATGGAAACCTTACTGTCATTTGGATTCAGTGATAGGGAGGGACCTGTCAGTAGGAAGGGGAGGGGCAGAAATAAAAACATTGGTAATTTGTATGCATCATACAAACATGGGGGAGAACGGATCTGTACCGAGAGGGCGGGGAATGCCGACAAAAAATAACGGGGTGCAACTCCCAAATGTATGTTCTTCATATGCGTAATAAAATGACACAAACAAAATAACATTTTTGGAATGCAAAGCAAGCTGAATATGGATGGAGATGATGCTATGTAACATGCGAAAGCTTAAAGCTCTTAAAGTTCGGCAGTGTTTGTTTTTCGTAGCATTGTTGCTGTCTCTTGAGGAATCCGTTTTGCATTCCGTATCAGAATGCTACGGTCGTAGTTATAGTGTGAATACATATGCACAGAGCACATCATTAAACTAAACATACGAAATGTTGATTATTTTCTCGTTTTCCTTACTGCCAAAATTTATGACGTGTCTTAGCTACTAATTTCTGGACCAATAAAAGGGTTTAGGGAACCCTGTTAAGCACCAATTAAATCTACGGGTGCCATGGTAAGAAAGGCAAAAGGAATTAAAGGCTTATTAAAACCTTGGACATCATCCAGACATGAGTGAACAGAGCATATTGCAGTATTCAGGTAATAGGTAATTCTGACGTCTAGGTTACGTTATACAGAATGAATTTTTGCGTATCTATGATTCTAAATTAACAAATAAGGGATTGTTTGGATAAAATATACGGAAAGAGGATTCAAATGTTTAACTGTGATGATCGGATGAGCTCTTGCAATATAAAGGAAAAAGACAATCGCAAACTTCTGAACATGTCCAAGATTCGTCACTTCAGGAAAATGTAATCATGCGTAAAGAATATTATTTCAATATTGCCTGACGCAATAAAAAAAGCTATTTTATTTTATTGAATTCTAAACTTTTTTGCCTGAAGTGACGGTTTACCTATCCCTTATGATTTCCCTGTTATGCCAAATTGTATGAAGTTCAGTCGATATGAAGAGAACCTCAGAGACTATTCACATAAATGTATTTAGGCTTTCACGGCCGGTGTCTTGACTATTCGAAATGTTTAGTTCTTCCGGGCTTGTAGGCCGTGGTCTAGAAGGCATGGTCCGTTAAGGTTATTTAATGGGTGGGGGTGGGTGGAGCCTTAACGGACGTCAACGGTCATTACTTCCACTACTTCTCTGCTTCCACATTCAAACTCTGACCAGTGCAGACGGAGAATCGTGTTACCCTGATGATGCCAAGCGCAGTACTTAGCGAAACGTTGGTATCTACCATGCTTTCTAGACCACGGCCTACAAGCCCGGAAGAACTAAACATTTCGAACAGTTATTCACATAAAATTTAAAATATAAATGTTATTGGTCATAAATATAACTTACACATATGGTATTTAAATTAAAATTCTTAGAACGATTTTGAGCAGAGACCAGAAAGGGGAATGAAAAAAAACAAAAAAAAACAAAAAAACAAAAAAAAAAAAAAAAAATAAAAAATAAAAACAAACAAACAAACAAAAGGAACGGAAAATATAATTAAATGTAGTTTAGGTAGTACGGATTTTTTTAAACTCTTAGTATCGTATTCCTGCAAGACGAGACGTCGGCTTGGATGGCTCAGTTAGACGCTGGCCTACTGATCCCAAGGTCGCGGATTCTAATCTGGCCCAGATCGATGGTTTTTAAGTGTGCCTAAAAACGACAGCTCCAGGTCAGTAGATTCATTGGCGTGTAAAAAGAACTCCTTCTGAACAAAATTCCGGCACACCAGGGACGCTGATGTAATCCTGGCAATTGAGAGCGTTGTTAAACAATAAAATAATTTTTTGCAACTTTTCGTTATCATATACCTACTAATCTGGGTGTCCGAAAAGTTCCACAACAAAACGTCATAGAAAATTGTGGTTAATGTGTATGACTTGGCGCGTGTTGCTATCCTTTGTATGGCCATACACAATACAAAACATGGTTGTTTTGTGGCTCTTGGCAAAAACATCCATAGCAAACATGTGTAGGGAACACAGAAAACCAGAAACAGAATTGCTAATTCCAGTGAGCGCACTTTGTGAATGTCTACTTCAGGCAGTCCTTCGCCGCGATATACTCTATTGTATTTTCGTCGCACTGTCCCGTGTCTCACCTAAGCTGTAAATTCCTTTGAGAATTTCTTACATTTGTAATGACAATTAATTATGTTTATGACACTCGCAGGGTAATGCGTCGGAGTCGGTCAGTGACATTGAGAGTAATTCATTTCTATAGCCCCCTTTAACTTGCTCAAAATGCTCATATTGGGAGCTTTGACTTTACTTAGCGTAGGTTTCCTTAACCTTGGTGTATTTATGTTTTAAACTATTTAACACACTCACTCCTACATTTATACTTCCAGGATTTGTGGTAGACAGGGAACCACCCTGGTTAAAGGAAAACTTCCCGCCCAGGCTGGGAATTGGACCTATAACCTCTGGATTGATAAGGCAGAGCGCTGACTACTCGACACAGAGGCAATCTCTTGGAATATTCTGGTGGCAGACTTGCGCTGTGGCGCAATGGTTAGAGCTCTGGTTCCCGGCCACGGAATGCACCCGTGTTCGATTCATTTATGATGCGGATTAACTCCCGGGTATAGGATCGGTCCCGACTCAGCATCCTTAGGAAATTGAGGAGCTGCAATAGGCAGCGATTGCGGCCACAAAAGCCAACATTCCGGCTGAGGGATGCGTGATGCTACCCATATCACCTGCCCGTATCGGACTAACCTGAGGCCGGCAGTTGCTTTGGTGGGCCTAGTTCCAAACGGGCTGTAGCGCGACGCCATTATTAGTGTTGTTATTGTTATTATTGTTATCGTATGTTATCATATTGATGCTCCAATATGACATGTTGGTAATGTCAGAAGTTGGAGTATCTATTGTTATTTTATATAATTTCGTTCAACACAAAAATTGTCAAACTGATTCCAAACATATTTTCTGTTGCATTCTATGTTCTGAGGCTTCCCTTTTCGAATTATTTCATCTATTTCAGCACTGAAGCGAGAGTCAGCCATATTTGACATTTGAATAGCGGCCCTATTGCGTCAAATTATGTCACTTGCTGCGCATCTGTTAGCACAGTGCAGATTCCCTAGCCTGATCATAACATAAGAAAACCAGAGGAGGTGATAGTGAAATGTGATAATTTTTTCGCGAAGGAAGGCTGTCATTGGTTGAAATTTGAAATTGTTAAGCACATGACTGGTTGAATTCAACCAATTCACGTATGAGTGGAATAGTCATAGTAATCGTGATACAATCCATATGTCTCCACTCACTTTTATTATAAATCCAGCTGTATTTCTCTCCTAAGTGTAACATCCATTGAGAATTTCCTCCATTTGTAACGACAGAAATTATGTTCACTATAGCCGCAGCGCATATGGCTGGCGAGTTAACAAATAATCTCGCTAAAAAAATTGGACTAAGACTCTTCAGAAATTACTACTGAAATTCTGAAAAAGAGATTTTAGAGACTAATGGAACATGAGGTATCGATTCTCTATACTGAACATAGAAGACAGGTGGGATCTGCGTTTGCTGATAATTTTGTATCCACGAACTGCTGTTTACGTGGTGTGCCTCGTGTGTGTGTTCAAGTATTCTTTGTAAAAGTTTAGTTTTGGTGCTATTTTATAACTTTTGAATGCTTGTATTATTTAATGGGTAGGGATGCATAGTTTATACTAAGTTTGACAACAGATTCAATTGTTACTTGTTTACCCCAAGGTGATTGATGCAGCAAATCTGATATTTGAACCTTGAAAGTCTTCCGTCTGGAAGGTAGTAAGTTGATTTTATCAAATTAATAATTTAATAGGAAGATAAATGTATCACACCCGTGACACAAAGCAGTATAAAAGTAAATCATCCTTCATTTGAGTAGATGTGGTTAAAATGTCTTTGTAAATGTCAGGTTATGTTGATGGTCATTGTTTACTGAAAGTTTGAGTTTTTAGAAACTTATCTATTTTAACAAAATTTAACTTTTGGTTAAATTGCACTCGTGACGCTTCCATGATATTTTTGCATAAAAGTTCACAACACAAAGTATTGCACAATATTTACCAAAACAGATTAAATAAATCTGTAAAATGTTTTACACTGGTCTAAGACATTTCAGAAGGATTTTCTTTATCTAAAACTAAATGGAAAAATAAATTACAATCAGAAGTAATTTGTGATTAGCAAGAGATATACACATGTAAGATATATATGTAAGAGTAATGGTTAATAATTTTGACCTCTTTTAGAAGCTTTTATATTAATTACAGCTAAAATGCGTTTTACAGTTGTATGTATGAGGAAGCTAAGGAAGAAACTTAAGAAAGACGAAGAAAGAAGAGAAGTACATTTACAAAAAGTACCACACAGGGAGAAGAAAAGAAAAGAAAATGCGAAGGAAATAAATTCAGATAGTGCCAGAAAGTTAAAATTCAAGCGTTTAAAGGATGTAAAAAGACAAAGAAGGTGTAGATTATATTGAAGGCTGTATGAAGAGACTGATTTGAAATGGAGTAAGGACAAGGGAGTTAATTCTGCTAAAGATGTCTTTTTTTTTTTTTTTTTTTTTTTTTTTTTTTTTTTTTTTTTGGATGCACTAAAACAGCAGAAATATGAATTAAGGTTGTTTTTGTGGCATCCAAGACAATAACAGAGAATATGGAAATGTTGGAAAAGAGGTGGGAAAGTGCAAAGCCAATCCCATCTTTACAGTCAAAACACATTTTTAAAGTAAACAGCCATGACAGCCAACTTGTTGGACGTACTACTGCCTCCATACTTGACAGATGCCAAGTTTTCACAAAATACAGGATGTTTACACTGATTTGGAGTCCGAAGAAGTGTCAGGGACAAATAATTGAAGTTTCAGATACGAAGGAAGATAATGTATCTGGTGAGCGAAAAATGCTAGGAAAATAAGAACCTAACGACTTTTTTTATTTAAGGTCGATTTATAACAACAAAGGTCACTAGCGACCACAGTAATATATACATTACAGAACAAATTATATTGTAGATAAAATACACATAGCTGCAGTACAATAGAGATCATAAACAGAAAAATTTAACTTTGACACCTAACGACTTTGTTCTGGTTGAAATTCTCAGTAAGAAAGAGAACGTTCCGTTGGGCAGATTGGAGGAAAAGAGCATGACAATTACAAAATAACATTTTTGCGGAAGAAAAGAGAACCGTGGATTTTTTACTTTCTAAAACAGACAGTAACCTGGCCTCTGCAAGTGATATCACAAAATTAGCTAAACCAACATTAGCAGATGGTACATTAGAGTACGTCTTCAGTAACATTTTTATTGTACTTATCGGAATAGAGGTAGGTTAATTTTTTGTTGTTGTGCTATTGGAAAGAAATAACGAGAATCCCACTCTGTCGGTTCCTTTATTATAATTGTAATAACGAATAATCGAATGAAGACAAATGTAGACGTTTTATTGGATAGCGTCACACCCGTTACAAATTTGTGTCACATCCGTGGCCGTAAAAATGCCCTTTTTTACAAAAATAAACATTCACTTGGTTCCTAGAGATAGAACATCTCTGCCATAAAATAAGTTGTCATACATGCGCAGTTTAGCTGCTTAAAATTCCTAAAATTCACAGATCTTTACAATAACAAAAGAGTAAGAGCAGCGGCACGTCTATTTTTGTAACACCCTTGACAAAACTTTCTTTATAGTGTATCAGAACCATTCCAAAAGGAAATAAAAATAAATAGTTCAATATATTTTGCTGACTTTATACCACAGATATGTTACGTTGTTTAATGCTCTGAACATGTACAAACTGAAACAATTACACTAGTCAACAAGTTAAACTTTTTTTCTGCACCTGGTTTGTAAATGGATGGATTTACCTAATTCTGGGATGCTGAATACATTGGTAAAATCAGGTTTTCTTCATCACGTCAAATTTCCTAGATACACAGTAAAATTAAAAACGCTAATGAAGAACATTGCCATAGTTACGACAAACAAAAATACACATTCAGAGCTCTTGAAATCAATCCTATTTGGTATGTATATATGGGTATGATACCAATAGAAGGTCTAAATTAGTTCACAACATATTTTTAACTTTTATCTTCTTTAGTTTTCGAAAACTGCGACAACGATGCTCTTCTTTTGTTCGCCATTTCATCACTCTCTTTAACAAGACTCCAGCAGTAGTCCCCCATCATCGAAGAATTCCAATGACCTTGGTAACGGTGTTCCATCATAAGAATGTCTTTGTGAAAGCGTTCACCATCGCTTATGGCCCCCAAATTTTCTGGGAAGAAATCGAGGTGGGAATGTAAAAAGTGAATTTCAAGTTACATTCTACACCGCGTGTTCTTATAGCTGTCCAACAGAACATTCACAATGGAAACATAGTTTCTGTCTTTTCTGTTACCCAAAAAGCCTTTCCCAATTTTATTATTTTAAAAGAGAACCACGCAGCCAATTGGATATTTGTGAATTTGGTATCAACAGTGGGATCTTTTAACAATTTTCTTAACTGTGGTCCATTGAATATGCCCTCTTTCAGCTTTGCCTCACTCAATTTGGGAAAGTCCTCTTCCAAATGATTGAAGGCCTGACCTCCTTTATCCAGAGCTTTTACAAAGTTCTTTGTAGAGCCCAACTTGACATGAAGGGCAGGCAAAATGAGATTATCACGGTCAACCAATGGAGTATGTTTCACATTTTATTTCCCAGGAACATATGATTTCCTTATAGGCCATTCCTTGACTGTATAGTGGTTCTTGGTGTCACGGCTGTCTCATAGGCACAAAAAGCAGCTGTATTTCTTTAATCCAGCCTGTAAAGCTGTGAGGAGTGCAACAACTTTTAAATCACAGCAAAGGTGCCATTCATGGACTTTATATTTGATAGCCTTTAATAGCAAGTTCATGGTTTCTTTCATGTCTACTGCGTAAGCCAAAGGTACCGATGGAAATGCATTGCCATTATGCTATAGTACTACTTTCAGACTGGTTTTACTGGAGTCAATAAATAGTCGCCATTCCTGTGGATTATGTTGTACACCTAACTGCATCATCAGAACATTGACATCTCTACATACACACACTGAATTCTGCATAAAGAAATATTGAACGATTGAAATATTGATCTAAAACAGGAGATTGTCCCTGCAGCTAGAAGGTTCCATTGTTGAGTCTCGACTCCCAGAGTTCAGCTTGCTGTTTCGAAAGCTATAGGTCGCGAGCCTAATCGTTCAGTTCCTTTTGAGTGAAGAGCTGAGGCGAAGTGTCATGATATTGTGGGCAGTACTCTTCTCCTAGATGTTCAGTGCCTTCTGATTCACTTGACATGGTGTCTGACTCCGTGGCTTTTAAGTTACAGACAGGGACAGGCAACCCTTCATCATGGGGCACAGGCATAATGCACTGAATTTACAGTGCATTGGATACTTTATTTTATGTCTAGTTTTGCTTGAATGTAACGCAATATTTGTAAGGCAGAAGTAACAATCTGAAAAACGGTCTTCAGGGTCACACCACACCATAGGAACAGCAAATGGCATGGCTCGGCGATTTCCTTACAAGCAGGTTATGCAGGTAATACCTATGGGGTGCAAAGTTTTTATCTTGATCGCCAAGAGCACGATCAAAAGATAGTTTATACGCTTTCTTAACTAAATCAGTGATTGGTTTTCTTTGGGCTTTTGGGGTGAATTTCCCACACGCATAACAATAGTTGTGGGGGTGGTTTAGTCAGCCACAACATTTATCTGTTGCCAGTTTTCCTAAGTGTAATTTCAAACACAAAAACGTTCCACTATCTTTCACAGGAAATACTGCGGATCTCTTTCACACTATTGGATTGTCCTGCCATCTAGTGGTTAAAGTTTGGTATCTTCACCACACCAACAATATAGTGACGATTTGTAGATCTTCTAGCTCCCATGAACTAAAGACCAGGAAAAAAAAAAAAAAAAAAAAAAAAAAAAAAAAAAAAAAAAAAAACATCAAAGCAGAAGAACGGAAAGAAAGCGAAATACTGAAAACAAATTAAAGAAACCTTAAAACTCAAAAATGGTACGTGATAGAATATTTTGAATGGTAGATTCCGATTCTACACACCAAAATACATAGGTTGATGTATCACAGCCAAGATGCAAAATGGTTGTTGACTAGTGTTATCTTTGAAAAGACTAAATTTTCGTTTAAATGTCACACCCATGGCAAGGGATTCAGCCTGTTTCCCTTTCAGGACACAAATATACAAAATTAGCACATATATACAATCCCCAACTCTGCCGAAGGTATGTTTAATATGCTTAAAAACTATCGAAATACGATGATGGGATACCTTTTGGGATACTGAATTTTTGGCCACATTTAGAAAGAAAGGAAATGAAACTTTTTCTTTCTAAATTTTCGCACAAAATACAGTCCTCAAACATGGAATCAAGGTGGAGTTTTGCCTTTATGGAATTTAAATATACATATATACATATAATTGTCAAGTGTACTTGCGAGTAGTGATTCAAGACATAGCCTATGTGTGTGTCCAACGGAGATAACATATAGAATAGACTATCAATAAACTCAGCTGCGTTTTGGAAATATAGATCTGTGTAAATCGCACTGCAACACGACGTGGGACTTTGAAATATTCTGCTCCCCTAATGTGCTTAATAATTTTTTCCATGGCTGTACCTACAACAAAATGTGTAAATGTGTAATGAAGGTTTATCTTGACTATCAAGAAGTAGGCATAATGAGATTTTGTAAGAATAGCTTGTAGAAGAGTGAGCAGAGAAGTCACGTGAACGCAGGACATTAGATTTTTTAAAGTTATCAATCGTTCTTCACGATGCCAGTAGAGTACGGAATTTGAAAGTCAGGAGGTTCTGCTTTTAAACTTTCCTATCGCTTCGGTTTCCTTTATCTCTCTTGTAGCTCGATTAATATATAGAATAGAAAAATAATATGAATAGTTTGTAAAAAATATATAGGTAGAAGCGATAGCGGCTGGAAATAGTGGGTAACGCATCATATTTGTTTAAACATCAGGTTACAATTGCAAATATCACCACAGTTATTGTTAGAGGGCTGGCTCCAGAGCATTTATTTTCACAAATCTTTGAGATTCCCAATGTTTTAGTTACGTTTAATGCGCGAAAACGCCGTAAGGGCTGATCAGGCACGTTTGTCCTTCCGACGTGTACCCTATAAAAGAAAGGTAACTGTCGTAGCACTCCGCATAAAATGAGCACTTGCATTATCAAAAGAGATGCGGACAATTAGGAATAGTTCGACACATTTAGGGCGGATACAGATTACACCCCCCGATAGTGAACCGATCTCCGGTTCCGCCTTTCATAATAGGCATGATATCAAAACAGATTAAGCTGCATCTTCTTTTGGCGACATTCCACATCTGAGCATGTGCAGTGACCTTCACCGAGAAACAGTTGCAAATTTCAAACTGCCTCTTAAGGGCCATTCACAATGAAAATGAAGAATTAACATACAACGTAAAACTTCAGCACAAACGTAACGCGATGTCGTTCACATCCACAAAAGGAAACACAAACAGCAGTCAATCTTAAGAGTGAAACACTGCAATAATACGACGGCCTTCGAAGCGTCCACAGACAGTATGCAAGACAAAAGAGGTTATGCACATGAACAAGTGCTACATTCAATCCAATCCACAGCACATCTTTCAAGCGAATAAAAATAGTTCATTACTGCATTAGATGTATCATCACCCTTTTGTGTACTTCCAATAATGAAAGCGGTGAATAAACGAAGTATTACAATGATCGTTTAATTTAAACATATCCTAGATAACTATATTCTATTTCTGATAAAGGCCATGCAGCCATCGATATTCCCGCTTTGATTAGCAACGGCTAATCATTATTATTTAGGTCACGATCATCTAGTACGTAGCAAGTCAGAGTAGTGCAATTAAACATAGAAGTGGCACTGACCTTAAAATGCTAAAACAAATCGATAGTTTTCAATGTATTCAACTATCTGTTTGGATATCATTAACACCGGAAGCAACTGGTGTGTGTATGAAGGCTGTTTCCAGTGAGAGGAAGGAAATCAAGAAGATGCCAACTGTGATAACCCTCCTAAAGAGACGAAAATGAATCGAAGTGCTTTGTTTTCCGCACAGTGATCGACTTTGTGAAAAGTGTCATATGCTTCAAGATGCATAGGTTTTTCCTAAACAATGAGCGTCCTGCCATAGATAAGATGCTCTCTGCAGCAAACAGTAATAACATATATTTCATGACATCTTTTTTATTCATTCTTGAATTAGTACATTAGTACGTTCAGTTTGTGTACCTGTATAAGGGCATGTATTTATTTAACACTGAATGCTGGTGCAGTGAAAGACAACACACGGTTAATACAACACTGGGAAGTTATGATAGCAGTTTCGTATGCTCCCGAAAATAAACAGGTGCGCTTCATGCGTTCACGAGGTGTCACGTGATACTCTGTGCATTATGTGCGGATCCATTCTCGGGTCGAAAGATTTGGTTAAAGAGGGTTAAACTCACAAAAAACATCTATCCAACACAGCTTGCTTTGCTGCGATTTTTATAGATAGGTATTCTAGTGGTATTCTATGGCAGAGTAAGCAAGTGACGATAATCGCTCTTATTGGCTAGTTCCTTATGTTTGATGAAGACACAGTTCAAATCTTGTACCTTGCAAGCTTCTACGTTTAGTTTAATTTCGTGTTTATTTTTAGGTTTAGTTTCTGCGATTCAATGTGAACGGCTCCGATACAATTCATGTATTCTACATTTTAAGTTTGTGTTCTGCTTATGTTTAATTTTTATTCTGAATGGGACTTTATTTTCTTCTCAAAATGTACATTACCCCAAGTTAGACATAATTTTCCTTTATCCATAGAAAGCAAAATAGTTTATTTATTTTTGGGGAAAGGATCGTAGTAGGCTGAACATGCACATTGATCAGGTGATTATGAAAATACCGGAAATTGCAGTAACATTTACCGATGTGTAGCAAGAGCTCAATGCTCCGAGAAAAGTTGCTCTCACACAGGAAGAGAAAGAGAGAGGCATTCGGTGTTTACGAAATACTTCGCTTTAAATCTCGTTTTGCACGCCATGGTTCCCGTTACCCACCACACTGGCTTGTATTTGCATTTCTCTTCCGCCACATTCGTAAATTGAAACACATTTATTGGACGTTATTTACACATATTCTCGCCTCACTTTAAATCTTTGTTTCTGATCGCACACGCGATGAAATGTTTCCGTGATAAAGCGCTGGCCTGTTATTTGTTAGGCTTCAGAAACAGGTGCAATCAGTTTGTTCTGCTGACTTTGAAATGGCTTGCCTAATTATTTAGAATCTCTGTGTGCATACTAATGCAACAATCCTGGATGTCTGATGCCGCATTCATACATTACAGAGGTGAAAGCTAACTTATTGACAGCTCGTCGTTAAAAATCGGGCGAGTAACAGTCGCACGGCTTCCCAATTCATTACCTTTTCATAGCTTTATTTATTTGAGATAGAAGTGATAAGGCGCTAACTGATGGTCATCAGCGTCACTCATGTTTAAATAACACTATTGATCCTCGTGTGTTTAAGTCACGCTCATTATGCAATGAACATACCCCCCATAAACAACTTCTTATGAAAGAATATGTCCAGTCGAGTTTTTAATATCAACGATTTTGAAGCGGGAATCATACCGCATGCGATTTATTGATACTCCAAGAAAGACAATGATAAGTTTAAAACATATATAAAAATCTTTAAACGAATACACAAAAATATGTTCTATTGTGTATGAACATGTGAAAATTAGCACAAGAAATCCAATGTGTGTACTATGTATCTAATCATGCTTTTGGAAAGTTAAGTAATAAATAGGCTCATGTTTAATTGAATGAATGTAATTTAATATATCGCTACGAGATGTATTAAAGAAATTATTGAGAAATTGTCCATATCAGATTGTTTTGTTTGTAATAGGCATTTTAAAATGTAATGCGCATATAAATTAAATTTCGAGGTTAAAACAAATGAATGTCGACATACCTGTTGCCAAAGGGATGCATTACACTGATAATTTTCATAAGATTGCAGACAATTCAAAAGGGTGCGTTAATTAATCAGAATAGAATAGTGCAATCCATGTTATATACCGAGCTTAAAGGCAGCCCAGTAAATACAAGGTGTTGGTATAACTCATTATTGTATAAGAAAAGGATTGAGAAAAATTAAACTGGATTGAAATACTCCCCATAGGGTAAACCTACCCAATTTCGTGATGCTAAGAATTAACCATGTAATAAAGGCAATGCATATATTAAAAAAAAAAAAAACTGGTTTATTAATACTTATCTTACAAATGCAGTACTAATAGAACACCATAACGCTAATAACCCCTAACAGTATACTTAAATGAGAAATTTATTAACTTAGAAATAAAAGTCGACATAATATACCTAATTTCGTGACTTACTGAACCTAAATTTTCATCCATTGTCACTGTCACTTGTTTATGCTTCTGCGCACTCATTACACATAAAACCAGTAGGTGGATTATTGGAATCTACAGATTGACAAGTTTCGTGGTAACATTTCAAACAAAAGCAGTACTGAATCCAGAAACTTTTATTTTTTCCACTTCCATACTTCAGGGCACACGTGCTACAGCTCCAAACATCATCAGTTTTCCTTTTAGAATTCTTATTCTTCTTCTGTTCTCGTAAACCACTTGTCCTGGTTTGGCTCTGGGCAGATAGCGCATTTCTGTTTTTGGATCCGGTTGCACTTTTGAGTTTCTCCTGGATAAAACACTTTGGATGAGGGGTCCAGTTTTGCTCGTCCACCACTTAGTTCTTCTTTTGCTGCGAATTTTGGCAGATGACAGAGCAATTAATGATCTATCCATCTTTTCAATGTCTGTTGACATCATCACCACCATTCCTGCTTACATAGCCCTTCAAAGTGCTCCAGGAATGGAACATTTCTTAGCAGCTTTGGATATAGGGCACTTATGCTCTAAAATCGCCTAAGTGCTGTCTGCAGACACCGAGGATCATATTTTTGTGTTCTTTTAGTTTTAACTTCGTTTTACCTCAATTCCTGTTTGAATTCTGTCTTTCAGTGGGAGCTATTTATTCTGAAAGTTTGAAAAAATCGTAAGAAAGTCGCTCATTTGCATAAGCTATTCACGGCATCATTCCAGTTTTAAATTACAAAATAACATAATAGTGCAATACTTGCATGTGTTAAGTGTATAATAGTTGAACAACAGAATAAATACTCTGTATGTAAAGCGCTGAATAAATGTAGATTATTACTGTTGCATTTTAAACCTCTTTTTCACACAAGTTCTCAAGAATACTGGCTGTAGCAAACCTTTCAACAGGCTAATGACCTTCACCTCTCTACAGGTAGTGAAAGCGAGAATGCCCTCTCTGTGTTGTGGAATCCCAACTTCCGGACCTATTTTGCACCACGAGCGATGACAAATGCTGGTTCACGAAATAAGGTACATCACGAAATTGGGCAGGTTTACCCTATATGCAATATACAGACTGTGGGCTGAATATAAAATAGCGTTAAGTACGCTATTACATTTATGGAATAATAGTTATAAAATGTTCTCATATTACTTAATTAGTATTGATCCACAAAGTTCTCCTCAATACTTTTCTTTTGAAATAATAAAACAAAGTTCAAGGAAACAAAATCTATATTCCATGCAGCTTTAGATCCACACCTTGTATCCCTCAGCGATAACCTGATGTTCGTATCAGCTGCCACAAGCACAATCAAACGCCACGTGGACTCATGCCTCGTGTTTGTAATGCAACAGGAGACATTTACTCGGGAGTTTTAGGAATAGCACTGCTATCGCGTTACATTCAACTAGCCTTTACCAGAGTTATCACACATCTTGAAAACTCACAGATAATCGTCAATATTTAAGGTACTATATTTTGTGGTGTGCTTTGGTTTCGGCGTATCGAGGGTTAGTTGTTGGCGGCTTGTATTTACATCAATTCTGACGTAAGAATGGAGTGATTATAATTATTACCATATACCTACGTAACACACACAGACACGCGCGCGCCCTTTCATAACCTTGGATATATGAATGAAATAGTTTGCTGATAAATGAACCGAATAAACAAGACAGTGTCATATCATTTAACATACTCTCCTTGTCAGGATAAAAGCACAAAGCAGTTTGTGCCAAGCAAGAGGCTTCCTATTAGCACTCCTATTGCACAGAAGATCCCAAAGAGATGGGTTGGCGTACTGCAGCAGAGGATAGAGTTGCATTTTCAGAGCCCCCCTGGGAAGTAGAATCTGACTCTACACCGACTTCATTTCCCCGAGAGAAAATGCATAGTCACGCGCCCCATAGGAGTACTCGTTCTGCACTAATGACATGCAGGACTCACAGTCTGATGCATGTCCCTCAAGAGTCCTTATTACTTCATCATGCTGCTATTCTGAATCTGTGGGAAATCTTCACGTCACACCATGTTGAGGATTTTAACACCATCAACGCTAGTCCTTTCTTCCCCACAATATTGGGATAGAGCCTGGGTGTGTTCAGCAAAAATTGCGGGTAAAGTCCACAACCTAAACAAACGCGCGACAAAAATTAGTACCCCACGTTTTATACTAGTCTACATTTTTGGTTTTGGTTGATATTTCTTATATTATCCTTATTTTAAGAATTTTCATTGACTATTTGCAGAATATCCGAGCTATTTCCAATATGTCAAGCTTATTATATTTAATGAAAATAAATGGAGCCATTTTTTTAGAATATACCGTAAAACAGGCTAATTTTGGCCACCTTGGGCAACTTCGGCCATTAGGTTGTTGAACTTTACTTTTTATTCTGTCATCTAGAATATTAGTGTTGTAAGCTTTATTTTACAGCCAGTGGACCGCATTAGTTGCAAAGCTGTTTTTTATGCATCCTGGTGGGTAAAGTAAACATCACTTGCAGCTGATATAGTTCCGTCGATAAGTGTTGCTGTTCGGAAGAGTAAAAACAAACTTATACCTAGTTAAAACTTGAAGGTTTGATTTCTGTTCCACGTAATTGATGATTAAGTATCTCTAAATATATGTTATTTAAGAATGAAACAGATTAAACAATTACTGTTTCATTGAGATAGTTCTATATTCGTCGGTGTGAAATTTCAGCCTAACTTCAGCCACGCCAAAATACCAAAGAAAAATTCCAGATGCTGCTCCTGCAGCACCAACTCTATTGAAATATTTCTGAAATATGCTTTTTAAACCAGCACGTCTGAAAAGGAACCGGACTAGACCAAATTAAAGAAAGATATATTGACAATACCAATATACTAACTTACTTTACAGAATATTAACCAAAAAAAGCAAAATAAGAACTGAGCTGTCTTGGAGTGACTCATTCACGGAATCCCTGAAATCTGCACGCATAGGACAGAGAGAGAAAATATGTAATAACCAAAGAAGTTGAATGTACGATCTGGAAAGAGTGTGTCAGTAGGAAACACCATTTCAAGAGAAATGGAACTCGAAGAAACCCGTTCTATGTTAGAAGAAGCAGATGATTTGGTCCAAATTGAGTCTTTTTCATCTACAGGTTCCAACACAAGTTGTTTAAGATATGTCCCACTGGTTGTTAATGATACAATGTAGGTGACTTAGTTCTTATGGGCTATTGGTTGAGAGGAATCAGAGATTCTGTGCTGCAGAAGTTTTGAATTCTGGGAACACATGAAATAAAGTGACTAAGGAAAAACTTAGGGAAACAATTCTTCGTTGTGTTTCCAGACGAGGATGTCTGTAACATGCAGAAGAATCAGTGCGTGAGGAAACTGCAACCACCCCTTCCTATAATACATGGAAGCTTTATTTTCAAAAATATTAAGACAGTTACATCTTTTAAAACAAATCATAGGCAGGCCTAAGAAATGACCAATTTTGGTGTAAAATTATTTTCTTCTATGATGAAGCTTTAAAGAAAAGAAAATGCAGTATTTAGTACTGAATTTCCATTTTTAACGCAAATTTCGTTCCAAAAAACTAGAGCATTAAACAATGCATTTCTAGTGGCCAAAGTAAACACAAGCTATTGTAACTTTGTTTTTCCACTATATTTGTTTCGTGACCGAAGTTAGGCTGTTTTCTAGGATGCTTCGGCCACATTTCAATATTTTATATAATAAACAATAATATACATCGTAATTATTTTCTGTATGATAAAGGTACAACAGACATCAGGGAATCTTCTCAAATTTAATAAGGAATTTTAGTCAACATCTTCGTACCAAAAATTGTGAAAAGATTTAAACGGACGAACTTACCCCGCTCTACGGTATATGAAATCTTTTGTGCCAATAAAATGTCTTTTTTGGGATGGAAGAATTTTATAATTTTATTTTATTTTATGTTTTTGATTTACGCTGTTCATAAACACATACGAGTACATGGCTTTCTTGAATTTAGGACGCCTCAATACGTTTATTCTGATGAAACATGCATTTAGGCTTTTTGGATCGAAAGCACTACTTTCTTTATCTTAATTGATACAGAACAAACATAAGCACCGTTGATTGCTGAGATCAGGATAGAAATGTATCATTCCTTTTCATCTTTCGCCTCACGGAAATCCTTGTCATTCCACACACGTTGATATTCCTTATTTTAGTGTACTGCAACATTTGTTGAAAATCCTTCACAGAGACCAGTATAAAAATCGAGCATTCCGCTACCATACTAGAACAGAAGGGAATTCGTTATAGGTAACTGGAAGGGATTTTATTTGAATAGAGACACAAGCAGAACATTTAAGCACTAACTCAGGATAACCTTATACAATGACGGAAAATGTCCTTAGAAGCAGTAGCTGGAACTAAAATATGAGTAGTTGGTGGAACAGCATAGCAATGTTCAAACGCATTTAACCGAGTTTCACAGTTGGCTTACACTTGTTGCATACGGAGATTAAGATCGCCCATGAAAACATACCAAGAATCGGACCATTTGTCAGAAAATTGTGCATAGCATTCTAGGAAACGTAACAACAGAGTGAAAATTAGATGTGTTGCATTCACATCAATTTCTCTACTCAATCCTCTACAAAATATTCCTACAAAGCTTATTATTCTAGCTACTTAATCCAGATAAAATTTAAAATCACATTTACACATTTCATTGTAGGATACAGTAGGTACAACGATTTTTAAAGAGCGTGTCCCTATTTGATGGCTTTGAAATGCCATGCTTTTTACATTTTCACCAGAAAAAAAAAAAAAAAAGATTTTCTACTTGAAAAAGTATAGTATTTGAATATTCAAACAAATAACGTGAATTAGGTACTTCAGAAATAGATCTACCCCCAAAAATGCATAAAACTAAAAAAATAAAAAAATGAATTGAAAAAATCTGATGTGTTGCACTCATATGACTTTCTCTACTCTTGTACTAACCATTTCTACAAACTCTTATTCCTTTATCTTCTTCGTGTTAGTTGAGATAAATGTTTTCAGAAATTATCGTATTGTTTATTTTCTTGTAGGTACAAGGGGAATATTGGAATACAGTAGACTTTGAGCGATATTCAAATATTTTAAAGTTTTCAAATTCCGTTCTCTTTGCACGGCTAACATATACAAAATGAATAACGATGTTCCATTTGACGAACGTTCTTTTTTAAGTTTTCCAAAACTCACAAAAATAACAGGGAATATCTCCGAAATGGTTCACTATAGAAAAAAATTATTTCGACATAAATTGTGTGTTTTAGCAAGATCTACATTTTTGTAGAGTAAGATTTGGTCTATCTCTTACGGTTTACCAGTTATGCAATAGTCATCGACAATTAATAGGACTACACAGGCTATAGCCAGAACATTCAAAATATACATTTCGTTTGCTATAAAAATATCTCAAACATATGGAATTTTAATCAAAATCATTAGAGCCATTTTCGAGAAAATCAAAATTTTCGAAAGATTTTCCATGTAAAGGGTAGTTTAGAGTAGAGGAAATTTCTTGAAAGTCTTCCAGTCGCTTCCTTAAAAGACATTAAACTTGAATAACAACTGTGGCTTTTATCCGACTTTTCGCTTTTGAGTTATGCTACTGACAGATTGACACAGGCGGCGCCGTGGCCGAGCGGTTAGCGCGCTCGCCTACCACCTAGGCGGCTCGGGTTCGATCCCAGGGACCCGCATGTGGTATTCGTGGTGGACGAAGCGGCGTCAGGGCGGGTTTTCTCCGGGTACTCCGGTTTCCCCCGCCATCTCATTCCACCGGTGCTCCATCTTCATGTATCATCAGTGTCACCGCCTGCGGTGCCGTAGTAGTAAAAGCGGGCGTTAAACACTACAACAACAACAGATTGACACAAACACACACACACGCGCGCGTGGGCAATTCACATTTCGTATGTTATTCTCAGTAACCGTACACAAAAACTTAAGGCAATAATTGCTGTATAATTTTAGTATAACCTAAGATGTTTGTTGTCGAGCCTTACAGTGGATATTAAGTAGTTTGACACAGTGGATAAGACAGTAAGCAGTTTGGTTGTTTCGAGAGACCCAGTTTTTCCTCCGAAGAATTGAAGTGAGGAGCTCTTAAGGAAGAAGTTCGAAAGAAATCAATAGAGGACTATAAGTGATGTATCCTCAGTGTCGGAGAAGTGTGCGTTCCAATCACGGTACCTGGGTGGCCTGCAAATTATTCCACACGCATGTGATTAAAAAAAAGACAGAGGTGTGGGACCTGTGAATTAGCGCATGTGGGCGATAATCGAATAAGGGACATTAATTAGGCAAGCAACGAAGTGTGTGGATGTACACTCACGTGACTTACATATGTAAACAATGGTCAGACAAAGTGGCCAACTCTTGTTTCGTTGCAACCACAGGACCCTACGCACGTGCAAAAAGGAGTGTTCTGTTTCTAGTCTCTAAAACACAGGTTAAAATCGTTTGGGATCCAAATTTTTTCCTGAGTAACCGTTCTGAGAGAGTGATAAGGATTTCATCCTAGTGTTTGTCATCTCCAAAGTGTCATTGACAGTGTTGGTCCTTATAGAAAAATATGCTCACCTACAATATATTGTTGCTACTTCTATTTCCAAGGCTTTTCAAACATCTAAATTGATATAATATGAATTAATTATCCTTATTCTACTGACAGACTTTTGTTTTAACTTAAGGAGTTCTGGGTCTGAATTTTTAAATTAAAAATACGAAAATCATAAGTAAGGAATGTTGCATTTATATACATTAACCTTATTGCCGCTAATATATCGTTAATCCTTTAGTCCTAAGCTTTATAACCCGTTTTAGGCCATATACAGCGTTAGTGGTAAACACAAGGGTAAAAAGAAACTGTTAAGTTAACAAAGGAAAACGAACTACATTCCCTCAAAATATAAACGTATTGAATAAATGAAAGCAACAAATACCTGATGTAATATGCACAGAACTTTCTCCACTAATTACAAATTCACATACAGGTTGCTAGGGAAGTCATTCAATTCCGTCTAATATGTGCTTTATACAAGCATTACAAACAAAAAAGTCGAATGGCATTTTTGTCTTTGATCAGCCGATTTCGAAAAAAGAAATGGTTTTTGTTCCAAATTGGATGTGAAACTCTACAAGATAACAGTTTGTTACTTGTAAGATGGGTAGAGTAACTTATTTCTGACATAGCTTCGGTAGTAATTATGGGACATCACACAGAGTTTCGAAATAATTAATCACTTAAAAAGACGTGAATGAATGCTACGTTCAGCTCTCTTAAACGTGAAGTATGTTGACAACGTTGCGTTGAGGTTGGTCAGGGAATTGACCTAGTTTGTGCATGTAAACAGGTCGGGCACTTTCGCTTTCGTTCTTATATTTTGGGAGCTAACGCTTCTGATTGGCGTATGCACAGTATGCAAGTATATGCGCAGTAATCATGGACCACAGTCACGGAATGACAAGGCAGGGTATAAGTTTGTTTTCAAGTCGTACCGTTACGCTGTTTGTTTATGTACTGAGCAAGGGAAAGTGCCACCCACACATTCTGCAGTGTTGCCAGGTTGTTTTCGACAAAACTGAGTATCCCCGTAGGAAATGGTCAGAGACAAAAATGTAAGATACAAAATGTGTTCCAACTACCGAGATCTACCACTGGCTTAAATTAATGCAGTGACTTCCCTTCCACTCTGTATACACACCCATAGCCGCAGCAACGCTAAGGCAGTTTGGGACGCTCGTCTGCCCAGTAACCAGCAACAATTTGGACGTACATGTACGTCATTACGTATGTATGTAAATACTTTTTTTATCATAGGTTAAAAACTTGATGATAGGTTAAAGAAACTGTAACTAAGGTAGAAATTCCCGAAACAGCACACTTGAATCATCATTGCCTTCGCTCTCAGTTGCGTGGCGACCCGGCGCCTATCTGTCCCACATAGCAATGATGTTCAACTCACCGTCGCACATGTACTACTTACGCTGTTGAGCGCCAGTACGTTTGTCTGAGGTCTACACCTGTCTGCATTTGGGCGACGACCCGGCATCGGCAGAAAAGGCTCTCCGGTTCGTCACCGACATTGGCTTCAATAAGCAAGTTTGACTTGTCTTTCCGTTTTATGTGGTTTTTAGCTTTTTCAACTTTGTTTTATATTTTAACTTTTTACTCTTTTACGTTTTGCTGTTTTAACGTTTTAACATTTCAAGTTTCTGTTTTGGCTTTCGGATTTTAACTCTATGAGTTTGTGTTCTTAGATTTTAAGATTTGTTTTAAGGCCCAAATGACCTTGCTGTCAACGGGCCATTAAACTCCACTCACTCACTCACTCACACAAGCACGCACTCACGCACTCACTCGTTCTCAGTCTTATTGCAAGTAACACTATCACATAACTCAGAAATAATGCGTTTACAATTTCTAGTTTCGTATCGTTCTGTCGTTTGATCTTGGATGAAGATGGTAAAGGATCAATTTTATTGTTTTACTAGAACTTGATATCTGGAGTGAGTGATGTTTAAGGACCCGTCGACAACTAGGTCATTTGGGAGATACTTGGAAAGTATTTTTGTTTGTTCTTATAGTAGGAATAGTTACAGGTTTTAGTAAAGGCTCTCTGAAATTTTCATATGGCATAAGCTGCTTTTTAATAACTGTATCTGTTCATAATCTGTGTCCATAAAATGGGAGGAACATAAGCGAGTACTGGCTACGGGCCAAAAAAAAAAAATCTTTTGCACAATCCTACCCATATCCTACATCTTTTGGGACATTTGTCTCTAATGGAAACGAATGAAAATGAATTCTCTTGTGTGTTTCGCTTCTCACATTGCAGTCGTATGCACAACATTGAGACATTTTAGCTTTCAAAATATTGCGTTGTGTGTATAATCCTAAACTGACTCAGTAACACCATCACCAAAGCACCACCATAAAGTACACTACTCTTGAACTTAAATGCCAACAAGAAAATTTATGAAAACGTATTAGAGTACAAGTAGCAGTATCGAACTTTGAAATTCCACGTGCCTGCAGCACGCGGATGGATTTGATGACGTATGAGGTGTTTATTATTTCGCTTGCACAGCGATAACGGCATTGCGCAAGAAAAACAATCTTACCACAGCATTTTAAAAGGCATGTCCTTCATTTAGAAAACAACATGCTTTTTGTGTTTCGCTTCCCTTTAACTGTTTGCACGATCACGAGAAGCAATCATATGACGACTTCAATTGTTCAATAAAGTATAAAAAAGTATTTGAAAATTCAAACCAACAACAATAAACATCTGGAATATTGATAATGCCACAAAAAATTATTAGACATCTGATTTTAACTTTTCTTTTGTGCATTCTAGGTGCTTCTATCCCATACACTTCACACTAAACATACTGTATTTAAATCAAAATCTTTACAGACATTTTTGAGGAAATTAAAAATAATTAAACATTTTGCACGTAAAGGCTAGGGTTGTGAGATTTTCTTGATTAAAGTCGCTAGAGCTGTTTTTGAGAAGATCAAACATTTTGGAAACATTATCCATGTAAAGAATGGCCTAGGGTGGAGGGATTTGTTGAAAGTGTTCGTGTTGCATCCTTGGAAGACGCTGAACTTAAATACCGAGTTTGGTTAGTACTTACCCGACATTTCCTTTGGAGTTATGCTGCTCTCTCTCCTTCTCTCTCTCTCTCTCTCTCTCTCTCTGTCTCTCTCCCTCTCGTACACATATAATTTTCTAAAAAAGCTTTTTTTCGGATTCAGGGGGCCTCAAAACAACACAATACTTCATCCGCCAACTGTTTGACCTAGGTAGGACATACATACATGCTAGAGAAAGTGAAAAGGAACAAGTATATGCACATTTTATTGAATGAAGTATAAGTTTATAGCTTTGGAACACTTTCAGTCGATTTTGCACATATCTTACTTAATAAACTTTACTTTCTCCCGTTTAAATTCAGTGAGTATTAACTAATTATTAAACTATTTATATCACAGTAAACATTTCTGACAGTGTTAACCGGCCCATTGCAAATGTGGAAAATGCAGAAACAAAGGGAGAAGAAGGGAGAAAAAGACAATTATAGGTTAAACAGTAGGTTAAGAATTCTGCTGGTAATACAATAAATATGCAGCATTGTTACAATAAGGAAAACTCATTACTTACAAACAACGGCTACACTAAGATGTCAAAAGTGTCCATGACACAGGAAAAGATAGACGCTGTCACACGCTGACGGGCGGAAGCTCTGGGTTGTGCTGTTATTTATTACGTCGACGACATGTAAACTGCTCAAAGCACCACGACTTTTGCATGCAGCTGACGCTAGATGCAATTGGAACGCAACAATGCGCGAAATTCTCGTGGTTCCTGCCCCAGTTTCCTGGCCGCACGCAGATGTTGCGACAATCATCATTGTCGTCCAAACAATGCAAGTGCTGCCAAACTACCTTCCACAAAAACATCCGAACTGCAGTGCCGGATGTAAACAAAAGGAACACACACAAAAGGACGGCGAATGTTTTCCCATCGAACGCGCAATGTAATTTATTTTTAATTGCACAAATCATGACGAATAGATAATGTGTGATGGGCTCTGTGGTTCTACACATGAGAATGTGAACTACAATTTCAAAATTCGGAAATATTTCCCATGGTATTTTCCCCTGAAATGCCAGATAAAGCTTTGAAAATCAGAATATAATCAATTTCAAATAGCTCAGAAAGAATTGAGGGTGCCAACATACCCAGTGCTTTTATCGATTTTGTTAGTCAATATAATACAAATTACAAAAATGATGGAAACAGAAGGCAATAACGAAATAAATTAAACCTTTCTGCACACATACATCATTCATGAACTTCGATCGCTCCGCTTAAATTCCGGAAATTCGTTTGCAACAAGAAAACGTATGTATCAAATTAATTGCTCAATTAATTAAGTAATTAATTAATTTCAGAAATAGACATTCGTGCATGCGTTAAGGAAAAACGTAGAATGCAGGGGGTAATGGAAATAAGGCTCATACTGAAACTGGTGGTCTTAAAATAATTATGAGTAGCATTTTGTTAACATTTTGTTCTTCTTCTTTAAAGTACTTCTATCATTTTCAACAGTTTGAAAAATCAGTTATAACCTCAAGCACGTCTGACATCGGCCTTAGAACAACTGCTATTTGTATGCTATATGTCTAAACGACTGTAAAGAACTTACAATATCTTAATATTAGAGTATGAAAATGAGAAATTGCAATAGAACATACTTACAAAGATGGTTTTGACTTTTCATTGACAATGTATTGGTTTAGAAAATTGTTGTTACTCCAGCGAAAGCCGTGGATTTTCATTCCAGGCAATAATATTTGTGTAAACTATCACCATTTAACAACCTATAAGCTAGAATAAAGTCAAAACGAAAACCAACCCGAACGGTAGATATATTGTAACCAGTTACTAAGCCTTGGATGTAATATTATGTAGCTTGCAACATGATGGCGGTGGACACTGCTTCCGTTGTTCGTGTTGTCGTTTGCCTTGTGGGTGATAATGATTTTGAAATAATATTTTCTTTTCTTTTTACCCTTATTTGCTGCAGTCCAATGAAACAACCTATTCTATACGTTACACCAACCTCGTCACCCGAATATACACTTACTTGGTGCGGATCTTACTTTAAAGTAGTTAATATGGCTTGCTAGATTATCTTAGAACACTACCTACACCAATACATGTTAGATGAGCTAGTGAACATGAACTCTGAGAGCTAACAAGTAGAATGAGTCAGTCTATCGGGTGAGAGGAGCGCAATGAGTTCTGAGTAAGCGAGGCAGGTCGACACACGCCCTTTATTTGTTTTGCAATTAGGACTTTCCGTTTCATTAAGAATTTATCTCTTAATACTGACAAGTTATTTTTTCCCCCTGGCAATGTGTCGCAACAACTACCTGTAATGGCTGGCTAATTATCAGAATCCAAAATCTATATGCATCTACCTGAATTAACCATACAAGTGTGTTACAAAGAACTCTTACCTTGGACTTCGCTAATAGGCACTAGTGACTTTCCGCCTACCAAAGGGCACATTGCAACTACGTGTACTTATAATAATGTTGAGTACTTACAGTAATTTATACGTCATTGAGTTGTTCCTTCTCTCTTAGGAATATTGATAGTACCTTTGTTGAGAAAACTTGACTCACTTAGGACTAACAACTTGAAATCAAAGTTCTAAAATAATTCTTCCTTAGGTAGAATACAGTAATCATTTCAGCTCGATCAAATGTAGCTCAGATGTAGCAGGTCATAATTTTCTTCACATTCAGAAATGATATTATCAAAGGCTTCCTTTCTGGGACATGCATCACATTTTCCCACAATACAGTTGCAGCTGCTCATGTCACAAACGAGCATGTCAAAAACTCTTTGTAATTAATATTAAGGTTCGCCTCATCCACCGTGAACTTAACACTTTGATGGTGAGTATAAACACAAACATTGACTTTCCGAGGAACCAGCAATGATAGGTCAGAGTTCTATAAATGTTTATCTTCCGATTTTACAGCCTGTTTTTTTTTTCTTTGTACTCTATAAAAGCTTCATTCAAATTGCAGTGTATGAGTCGCTTCTGCTTTTGAACGTTTATGCTACTCCCATTTATTTTAATAGACGAACGGTATTTTTGCCTGGACATATACGACTGTAGTCATCACTGCAACAAAATTCACATACTTTAATCACTGTATCTTGTTGAATATCAATATCTTGGTTCTTTGCCAGCTCTGGTAGAATGCCCTGATCTTTTACAGATCTCTAGTTAAGCTTCACGAGACGCTCAGATACATTAAATTCAGTAGCTATTGCATTTAGGTAAAAATACCTTACAAGCAAACCTGTAGCCCTTTATTCATTGAATAAAGCAGGATTTGTTCCACATTGCTAGCATGAAGTTGCTATGCTGAGCTACTTTAATGTCTGTAAACCCTAAAACTGACAAAATGCTATACACTGCGAGACATATATGGATCCCATTAAAGACTATAAACAATAAAATTAAAATGATAGTGAATATGAACTACCAACATATGGAGTAAGAGCACTAAAAACTTCAGAATTTTAAAAAAATGTTGAACAACCATTTAATTAATTTCTGGACTACTTGATATGGATTAACTGATAGCGAACTTTTAGGTGTAGTACAATACTTGTCCTACCTACTGTGGGAAAGGTTGGTAAAGAAAGTAAAAATTCGTATTGCGATTTAGGAGAGTAGCTCAGTTTTCTTATACCCAATGTACGAGTAGCCGATGTATCAACCGATAATACTGAAGAAAACACCTAGAATGATTTTTATTCCAGTTTAAAACGGATAAAATACAGGTCCAGAATCCATAAAATTCAGTCTCTGTATTATGAAACCCAATGTATTAAATTAACTAAGAATTAAATCGAGACTCGTATCCAATATCACGTACTGATTAAATCTAAAACAATCCATTCAGCATTACATTTGTGCATCCTCTCCGGAAATATCAAGTGAATAATGCAAACTCAGTGTGAGGGACCCACATTATTTGTATTCAGTTATGTCATTAAAAATCGTATAAAGGAATAAACCAATGGGAGAAAGGAAGAAAGAGAAGCAACATTATGAAATACACACTCACGAGTGTGGACCTAGGTTTCGCTCTTTTATTACAAGCTTACTGAAACGGGTGCTCCTGTTCCCTTTGCTGAGCACTACAACTACACCTGGGGGCAGAAAATCGATACAAAGAAAGTACTAGAATAAATAAACATAACTATAGCGAAACGCGGATGAAAAATCACCCATTTCTTTTTGTCAACACTGGGACCCATAACGCGGACGTGCATAATATATCACGGTATGTTTACTGCAATTTTTATCACAAACCCATGTACGTATCTCTTCGACACTAGTGATTCCTAACTTCCTGCATGGAACTATATCATTCTATTTCTAAAAAACGCTATATAGTGCATTAACAGTTGAACATAGAAAATGAATTCATATTTATGGAAGGAATTGCATCGACGATATAACGTTGTTACTTCCTATTTCGAACGGAAATTCATATTTTTCATCTTGTGTCTAACAAAAGGCATAGTGACTGGCAGGGCCCGGATGCTTGACATATCATAGTTTTTGTTTGTGGTTTTTTACCCATGAAAAATATAAGAGAGGCACGATTTTATCAATGGTGATTAAATTATGCAATTCTCATGGGCCATATAAAGTCATATTTTGATTTTTTTTTAACGTTTTCTGTCATTTTCTTGTTATTTTTCACATTATAGTCCCTTAAATTTTCGTATTTTTGTCATATTTTTTATATTTCTATTCCAGTTTCGCATATGTGCTTGCAGTCGTCCCAAACACGATTTCTCACACCTCCTAACTCTTATCTGTAATATTAGGAGGTATTTTTCTCGTTACAATGTTGCGTGCAAATAGAAGATCGTTCCTTTTTGAAAATTTTAAAAGTATGTACGAGTAATTTGCTACTGTAATTCTTCCTTCTGATCGCCCATCAGTAGGCGACATTTATTTCATTCTGTGAAGAGCTGAGGGTTAGCTCTGGATTGAGCAATTAAATAATTCAAAATGCAACAGTAAAATTAATATTATTTATTTATTATTGAGTGTGCAAGATTTTTATAGCAGATTTTCAATATAATTTTAATTTAAACAGAATTAAATTTTTGAAGATTTCGAAAATGCAGCAAGAAAATGTTAGGCTATTTTTATCGTTATATTTTCCAATTTTTTCGGTCACAAGTACTTGCATATTTCTAACACTTCAGGTCATAAGCATCCGGTCCCTGGTGATTGGCTACTAAGGCAATAGGATGGAAGCTTGGCCACGGTATCTAAGCTAACAAAACCGACATGTGCCGTATTTAAGGTATTTGTGCAAGTGTGGATAATGCACAGAGAATGTATTAAAAAACAAAGGTTTCAAGATACAAACGTAAGCCTATTTTATAAAAGAAGCAACTATAAAAAGTGTACATTAGTTTTTAATCTTGTAAGTATCACCAATTTTAACAAGTGGGTTTTTTACTGAGACAGCGAACGGCACTCAAATAGCACAACATTTACAGATTGAATGTCACACTATATTTGCAGTCTTGAAAAACCGAAAATCCAGCAATAAGCTTTATTCTGGCAACTCAACCTCACCAAGATTGAACTTACCCCTCTGGATTGAAAACCCGAAACATGCCGCGGGTCCTTAAAAATGAGTTGAGAGATGTTGAAATTTGGCTATAAGGGATGCCTTTCCTCGACGACAGATGAGCTCCTTCGTTTCAGGTTTTTCCGCATAATCCGCGTAAACTCAATCCCAACTAATAAAGAAGCCCCACTTGGTAAAAACATATTTTGGCATGCTTGTCACTTTATGCCCTGTATTTTTTGAGAGTTTGTGTTCGAATATAAAGGTATTTAAAAACTAGTCTGAAACCTATAACCGACACTTGTCTAAATTCGGCCCCATCTTGGAGTGCAACAGTCGCAGAAAATGTCGTTTGATAATAGGATTTCTCTAATTTCTTAGATCTATTCCTTTAAAATGCTTAGCACTTTAAAAATCAGCGATGTCTTGTCTTAAAGTAACATAATTATTTACCAATGCGTGGTGAACCATAATGAAATGATAGGTGTTATACAAAACATAGAAACATATCCTTTCGTAAGTATTTCATTAGTGTTAGTAGTACTATTTGGCAAATTGTGTATGACTGGCTTAAAAATAGCAAACATTGTTACTTAATACTTCTATAGTAAAAATATAAGATCAAAAGAAAAACAGTGCTTTAAAGTTTCACTTTATCATGAGGTAGCTTTATCAAAATTTAAAGGAATTCTTAAACAGTTGGCTTCAAGTTAGTTCCACTCAAAACTACCTCCAGTACACCGAACGCACGCAACAGCAACCATGACTCACTGACGGCAGATAAATTGTGGTCTCGAGATTGTTCTGCAGACGCCAACAGACTGTACCAAGTTTGTTATTTAAGACGTCACAGCGTGAAGTCAGACACAAGTTCTACCTAAGTTCCTTTCATCCAGGTTTTAATGCTTGGAAATTCCTATGCCTCATTATGAGATCCTTATGCTATATCAGCCCTGATTAACAATATTTATTTGTCTCGCTTTATTGCACATCGTGTTTTTCTGTTGGTTTAGTTAAACTGATGACCTTTATCGGAGATATTAGCTGCTAAGCTAATATTTATTTTAGAAAACGCTTAAGTCCCTTATACATGGTCATATTCTCTCTCTCTCCTTTTTTTAACTCAAGAATTTACACTAATTTACAGCAATAATTGCCAACAACTGAAAAAAAAAACATTTGAAATTGGAAAAGATTTTAGAGGACCTGGCAAGACTTGACAATGCCATACATGTATATTTATACATTCTCTCTTTGTCTAATGAACCCCTTCAGAACACAATGATCATTTCTAACGTGCGAAGGAATTTATTACTAGCGTCACGATGTAATAGTTTGCAATGAAATATTGCTATTTACGTGATATTACAGAACATTCTCATCCATTACAGCCGATCAGATAAAGACTAAGGAATACGATGGAAGTAACACGAATACATAAGTTAACTGCACTAGGTATATGACACTGCGTTAATGAATTTTGTAGCTATACGCACTTCGGAAATATGCCTGATAATTTAAGTTGTATTCCACGGAGCCCGAAACGTACAGACATGGTGAGCTTTCGTGTAACATAATCACCTCACATACCAAATCCCTTGCCCAAGTAGCCATTTTTGTTTAATTTGAGCTTTCAAACAGATTACAGATTTAAAAGCTTTCAAATCATTGCCAGCTCTTTTACCGTTTAGAGCCTGTCATTATTTGCTTTGGAAGCAATTTAACAAGAAAAGTTACGAAGTTCTGATATCTGTTGGGAAGCAATGAATTTTACAAACATTTGGTCGCATACAAGGAATTTTAGCTGTAGTACAGGAAATATTGCATTTCATACAAGAGATTTGATATTGAGATTTCGCCGGAAATATTTTTTACGTCTTTAGAACCGCAAAAACAAGCTTTTCTTGTAAAGATAAAAAGTGTGTATGTGCGAGAGAAAGACAGAGAGAGAGAGAGAGAGAGAGAGAGAGAGAGAGAGAGAGAGAGAGAGGAGGGGGACGGGAAAGGGCACACACAAAACGAAAAGTTAGACGAATACCAAGCTTCGTATTTAAGTCCATAGTAGAGAGAGTATTCTGGAAAGCTATGATTATGCGCGCGCAGCATCTACACACTCCGCAACATTAACACGTGTAACGTTAGCTTTGTAATGCTAATGTTCCAAATGGCATGCTTAATAGAAATGATCCGAAACGCAGCTACAGCACTGAGATAAGCTGAATACCTGCCGCTCTCCCGTACGCGGCGGAATATTACCAATTCGCTATATTTCGTCCTTTTAGGCATATCATGCACATGGTGGATTGTATTACACTTTCTGTAACTCCAATGACCAACATTAACTGATTATCTGCAACTGCGTCTGCGCGGTATTCGACTAATCTCTCGTACTAGAGTAACTGCCATTTTAAACCGCTGCAGCTACAACAAAACTTGAGTGGCATAAACAATTCGAACAAAAGACGAGTGCGACGGAGTTTTATGGTACTAGTGAGTTCAGTGTTTAAAATATCACATTTTTCGCCTAAGGATATATTTCCTTTTTATAACAATTGCAAAATATTGTTCTATATAAGGCGAGTTATTGGGTGAGATATAAATTACTGAAGAGGAACCCAAGTACGGGCTAATGTAGCTGTTTATAAAACAGCTAACCTAAGCATATTCTTTACCAACAGTAATGGCTACTGGCGGAAGAATAAGCCAAGGTAATGTTACAACTACTGCTACTGCTACTAGAACTAGTTATGCTACTGTTACACGATCATTACCAACCAAAGATCAGGCAATAGTTATAGAAGCCATAGACCAGATTCCATTAAAGGAATATGTTATAGGTATTGGAAAAATCACAGATCCAAACAACATTAGGTTTGTTTCCCGCATATCAAACTCGAGGATATGCATGTATCTAGCAAACAGAACTATAGCTGAAGATATAGTAAGCAAGCACCCAAAAGTCAAAATAAACAATATCCTTCTAGAAGTGAGACCCCTTATCACACAAAATATCCGAGTTGTGATTTCCAATGTTAGTCCAGTGATCCCTGATCGTGTAATAGAGGAGTATTTATCAAAGCAAGCCGACATTAACCCGGTTTCCCATCTACAGCCCATACGAGCAGGAATTACAGAACCTGGTTCCACTCATATTCTCAGCTTTAGAAGGCAGATGTTTATAAAGCCTAGTGACCTAGAAAAACTACCCAATAGCATGCAAATCAGATTTGATGATACAAACTATTGGGTTTATTTCACTACTGATGCAACAATTACTTGCTTCCTGTGTAAGCAAGAAGGCCATGTAGCAAAACAATGTAGAAGCAATTCCAATGAAGAAACAACAGAGCGTAAACAAACAATCTGTACCAATAGAGGAGGCCAGAAACCCAGGTATTTCTGATTTTCCAGTGCTTACTAGCACAAAAGGCCCTCATAACCTCGATCAACGGTATTGTGAGTGGTGATGTGAGATATTGTGCTGAGTGGTTCTGTGAGCTTTGTAGGTATAAGGCTTTGGTCAAGCAGCAGGAGGAAACCATTTCTAACCTTAGAAGAGAGTTAGAGTTTGTCAAAAAAGAATCTAGAAATATGAGTGTAGTTTCAAACCATTTGGAAATTAAATCACCAGAGTTTAAGGTGCCCTCTAGACGACATCTAGGGAAGAAAAGGCGTTTCTCTGCTCATGACCAACAGCAGATCAAACTGTGCAATAGATTCAGTGCCCTTGGAACTGTTGAAGAACCCTCAAATCCACCTGAGCAGGTTATGGATGAGAGGTGTAGGAAAAGCAAAGTTTTGTTACTTGGGAGTAGTCATGGGAGGGGCATAGCATCCCTGCTAAAAGAGGATTTGGGGAACGATTTTGATGTAGTAGGTATAGTTAAACCCAGTGCTGGGCTTTCTGATGTCACTGAAGATCTGGTAAAACTTACTCAAGGTTTTACTAAAAGGGATCATGTTGTGATAGTGGGTGGGCCAGGAAATAGCCTGGATAGAGATCGTAATTACATTATTGAGAAGGATCTATATGACATCAGTAAGACCAGTAGCCATACCAATGTGGAATTTGTTGGACTTCTTCAGAGGCATGACAAGCCGCAGTTTCATTGGAGGGTGAGGGATATGAATCTGCGACTTGAAAGTGCCCTGTTGAGACCTATCACTTCCCACATTGAAATGATAGATGCTAAAGGGATAGGCAGAGATGGTTACACATCTCATGGTCTTCACCTTAACTCTGGAGACAAAAAGCAGCTTTCGCAGCTAATTGCCAATAGAATTAGGGATAGAATTCCTGTTGTCAGGCGTAATGGGCTTTTTTTAGGTTAGATGAGGTCCCCAAATATAACCATAAAAACAATATAATGAAAAAAGATGTACATAAAGGGATAACCATAAACAATATTAATGTACAAAATTCAAATAATACAAAAAACTCTTTTTGTATATTTCACCAAAACATAAGAGGTTTAAGAAACAAGACAGATGAACTTTCCCTTAGCCTTACTTCTGAAAAACTACGGCCACATGTAATATGTCTATCTGAACATCATTTAACACAACAGGAATTCTTACCGATTTCATTACATGAGTACTCTTTGGGGACGACGTTTTCAAGACGAAACTTACAAAAAGGTGGGGTTTGCATATTTATAAGAGATGATGTCCCTTATAAGGTTATAAATGTTTCTAAGTTTTGCATTGAACAGGACATAGAGATGTGCGCAGTTCAGTTAAATATAAATGAAGTAAATTTAATAATTATAGCTTTATACCGGTCACCATTAGGTAACTATGAGGTGTTCAAAAAGCAATTAGAAGGTTCCCTAAAACTTCTTTTTAAACCTAAAAGAGAATTAATTATATGCAGTGATATAAACATTGACTACTTAACTCCTAGTTCTCGGAGGGATCAAGTCAGTTCTATATTTGCAACATATAACATGTCCCACACGGTAAACTTTCCCACAAGAATACAAAATACTTCATCCACAGCAATAGATAATATGTTTATAAGTATAGATAGAATAAAATCACACACCATTGAACCATTCGCAAATGGCCTATCAGATCACGAGGCACAAATATTACACTTGAAATAAATAAATCTAAAGTTAAAATCAAAGTACAAGCACAAAAGATCCAGAATAATAGATGAAAGTAACATAAAAAGTTTTAAGCAAGCACTAAAACAAGAATCTTGGAATGAAATTTATGTAACGGAGGGACTAAACAACAAGTTTAATAAATTTTTGCAGCTGTTCAAAATTAATTTTGAAGCATGCTTCCCAATTAAATATGCTAAAGTACACAATCGCAAGCAAAATAACCCCTGGATTACATTAGGTATTAAAACTTCATGTAGGCGGAAAAAAGAATTATATCAGGAAATAAAATATAATAACAACAAAAATTTAGAAATTTACTATAAAAGATATTGCAAAGTCCTCAAAGAAACAATAAAAGCCGCTAAAATATTGCATGATAAAAACAGATATGTAATTCTGGAAATAAAATAAAAACAATTTGGAGTATAATAAAGAGAGAAACAGGAAGGTGCGCCCAAGAAACCCCCCCAATAATACTGAACACTGATAATCTAGTAATTAGTGATCCTCAGATGGTAGCAGATACTTTTAACAATTTCTTTCTGAATGTAACAGACAAATTAAACATCAAATTTGGAAACAAGGAATCGTCCCTAAACTTTTTAAGAACTTCATTAACTGATGAAATCCCTAAATTTAACATGGATATGACAACTGCATTTGAAATTAACAGTGTAATAAATTCCCTTAAGTCTAAAAACTCGTCTGGATATGATGAAGTAACAAGCAAAATGCTAAAAGCATGTTCACATGAAATAAGCATTCCTCTCAGTTATTTATGTAATGAATCACTAAAGACTGGAAAATTTCCTGACAGAATGAAATACTCAACTGTCAAACCCCTTTTCAAAAAAGGCAAACAAAATGATGTCTCAAATTACAGACCAATATCCCTCTTACCAATATTCTCGAAAGTATTTGAGAAAGTAATGTTTAACAGACTGTATAATCATATGGAAATTAATAATCTGTTTGTCCGAGAGCAGTTTGGATTTAGAAAACGAATATCAACCAATAATGCAATCTACAAACTCTCTCATGAAGTGTTGACAGCGTTAAATGATAGTATGCATGTGGGTGGCATTTTTTGTGATCTAGCAAAAGCATTTGATTGTGTAAACCATGAAATTTTGATAGGAAAACTACAGTTCTATGGGATAAAAAATGAAAATCTAAATTGGTTTATATCATACTTAAAAGGAAGAAAACAAAGGGTCGAAATCAGCAATCCCAACCAGTATAACAACAACACATCGGACTGGAAATCAATTAAACATGGCGTTCCCCAGGGATCGATATTGGGGCCTCTATTATTTTTAATCTACATAAATGACCTCCCACTATACATAAATAACATTGCTAGTATCTATCTATTTGCAGATGATACCAGTGTCCTCGTGAAAAGCAAAAATTTAAGTGAGTGCGTTATCAAATTAAATTATATACTAAACTGCATGTCAAATTGGTTTAAAGCAAACAAACTGTCAGTAAACCTTGAAAAAACAAAATTCATTAAATTCATAACTAACCGTTCACCACATACCCATATAGAAATAGGAATCAATGATATTTTACTGGAACAACCTAATGAGGTAAAATTTCTAGGTCTCCAAGTAGACAACCACCTGGATTGGAAGTCACATATTAATTACATTACACCTAAGCTTAATGCAGCATGTTATGCCATCCGATCTCTGGTTAACTTCCACACGATTGACACACTGAAGTTAGTTTATTTCGCTTATTTTAACTCCATTATGGAATATGGAATAATGTCCTGGGGAAATTCAGTGTATAGTAAGAACATATTCCTAATACAAAAGAAGGTTATACAAATAATATGCAACACCCATAGAAGGCAGTCATGTAGAGATCTATTTCGGAAACTGGGTATATTAACCTTACCTTGCGTATATATACTATCTATTTTAAAATTTTATGCTAATAACCAGAATTGCTTTACAACTAACATGGAAATTCATACGTTTAACACTAGGCAAAAAAGAAATATACATCGTCCCAATGCCAAACTCTCTTGCTTCCAGAAAGGTGTTTATTGTGAAACAATTAAAATATTTAATGCTCTCCCCAGTAATCTAAAGGAAAATGTTAGCAATTTCAGAGTTTTTAAAGCTTCCCTCAAAGAGTATCTCTGTGATAAGTCATTTTATTCTGTAGAGGAATATTTAAATCAATAATCAGCCTAATGTCAGATCAGTTGTATTGTTCGATAGGTACCAATTAGGGAATTAAGTATAGCAAGGGTAGCTGAAAATACAATAATGACGTGCAGGCTACAAAAAGCCAACTAATTGATTACAATTTAAGTTCCAATATTAAGTAACAGTGTTAATATGTTTGTTGATATTTTGAAAATGTATATTTGAACAATCATGTTGGACACGCTTTATGTAAAAGTAAGGATGTAAATAGATATTCTGTATATATGAACATAATTGAAATGTTGTCTACTCTGTACATTACATACTATGTAAGAATTAAAATAGGTATGCTATGATTAATGTGCACAGTTAATATTTTGAGGTCGCTTATCTTAAATTTGACACACTTAACACATGAGTAAGAATATTGTTTACTAATAAGCTAAATGTACATGTGTAACATGTTAGAATGTATTACTTAGCTATAAATTTGGACTGCTTTTCATACAAGCAAAAATGTAAACATTGAAGCAATGACACAGTCTGTAAAAGCCAAGTAACATGATTTTGTACATGTATAATAACTATGTAAGTGTCAATGCACTAGAAGTATTATCTTCATCTCGTACTTTAACAGCAAAACATGAAACCTATACATGTTTTGCATGTTTTTTATGCATTTAATTGTAAATGCTTTTGACATGTTCTATGTTCAAGGTCTGACTGGCCATCATTGAACCTACAGAACGCAATCTAATCTAATCTAATCTAATCAAACAAACACTGATGCACAGACCCCTATACTAAAGTGTCAAACCGTCAAACAAGGCAACATAGAACCTTCTATACCTCCTGTACAATCCATATCTGTACTTCAGGAAGGAAGTGCTATTCAGAAAACTAACACAAATAGCCCAGAAGTTGATACACAGAAGACAGCAGCAAAACTAAAAAGAACACACCCATCTAATAGCCCCTACACTTCAGTTGAAGACTATGATAATTCATGCTCTGATACAACTGTTGAGGAGCAGTCAGACAAAGAGAGAAGCAGCAGTAAGCCTTCTAAGCGTGTGAACAAGAGAGTAAAACCTATTGATAAGAAAGCTCAGATACTTGAAACCTTAACCCCACTTAAGCAAATTATTGAGGCCAAACCAGAAGAGTTTATCCTCAACTTTACACAACTGTCTGCTTTCATGCAAAATACAGTGGACACTAACAATATAGTTGCAGAGGCTTTAAATTACACTAAAGACTTACAGGGATTGGCAAGTAACCTTAAGAAGTTACATCAATACCTCAAAGGGAAGAGTATTAGAAATCGAAGCACACGAATTCAAAAACAACTATGCTTAGCAGTAACCTTGGAGAAAACATTAGGAGCAGCACTAGAAGAAGACTTAACTACAAGTTCTTAAGAAGTGCACTTGGTTAAACGTCAAAATTATGGCTCTAACACTATTACAATGGAATATAAACAGTTTCAAAACACAATTTGAGTATTTAAAATTGTTCATGCAGAATAATAATCCTGACATCATATGTTTACAAGAAACAAATTTTAAAAATAATGAACTGGTTAAACTTAAATCCTATGAGTGTTACCATAAGAATAGACTAAATCCTGGATGTGCTAGTGGTGGTGTAGCCACTTACATTAAGAAATCATTAATGAGTAAAGAAATTATATTACACACCAATCTAGAAGCTGTAGCAGTTACTCTTACTTATGTAAAAGAAATAACTCTATGTAATATCTATATACCAAATAATGTTGATATGACTTTAAATACTCTTAGAGATCTTTCAAACCAACTGCCTAAGCCATTTATACTCTTAGGAGACTTTAATGGCCACAAAGAATCTGGGGAAGTAGATCAACCAATACTAGAGGAAATATTATAAACAATGTCATAGAGCAAAATAATTTTACATTGTTAAACACAGGTGACCCAACCTATTATAATCTAGCCCACAATTCATTCAGCTCCATTGATCTGACCATATGTACTTCAGATATTGCCCATCTATTTCAATGGAAAGCTTTAAACCAGTTGTATGGAAGTGATCATTTCCCAATTATTTTAGACAAATTTTATTCTTCCAACATAGCCCCCATGCCTAAATTCACATATAGTAAAGCTGACTGGAAGACATTTCAAGAATACCTAAACCAAAACATAGGGGACTTGATACCAGCATGGGATTTTCATAAGACAACAATTGACTCTATAGTAGACAAATTTTCAAATCTAATAAACAGAGCTGCAGATATTAACATTTCAAAAACAAATCCAAGTGTACATGGAAAAAGTGTCCCTTGGTGGAATGAATCCTGTAAAAATGCAATTAAGAATAAAAATGCTGCATTTAACCATTGCAGAAGACATCCCACTCAAGAAAATAGAATCAATTTTCTAAAACTAAGAGCTCCAGTAAGAAAACAAATCAAACAAAGCAAACGTGATTCTTGGTTACATTTCATCTCCAGCTTAAATGCTCATTCCACTGCAACTAAAGTGTGAAATGGAATTCGGAGAATCAGAGGAATGAATTGCCAAAAGGGAATTAAACTACTAAAAAGGCATGAGGACAACACGGTGCTAACAAATCCCAAGGAGATAGCAGATTTTCTTGCCAATACATTTGCAGATTCTTCAAGCAATGCAAACTACACAAATGATTTCATTAAAATAAAAATGCAGAAAACACTTGATGTAGATATCATATTCAATGAAGACTCTGACCAAGATATTAATAACATTTTAAGTATGGAAGAACTAACAAGGTCATTAAACAAAGGAAGAAGCCGTAGTGCAGGACCTGATAACATTACATATGAATTACTGAAACATCTTCCTTCGAGAACTTTAGATTATCTTCTACATATATTTAACCACATATGGATTCACAAAGTATTTCCAGATCAATGGCGGAGAGCTACCATTATACCTATATCGAAACCTGGTAAAGATAATACAAATCCTCAAAGTTATCGACCCATATCCTTGACCAGCACATTATGTAAATTAATGGAAGGAATAGTAAATGATCGCTTAAGATGGAGGCTAGAACACACAGGATTCTTCTCCAAGATGCAAAGTGGTTTTTGTGCTTTTCATTCTACCTTGGATAATCTTATATTTTTGGAATCTGAAATATGGCAAACCTTTGTTAACTCTCAAAATTTAACTATGGTTAGCCTTGACATAGAAAAAAGCTTATGAAACCGTTTGGAAGGACAATGTAATACAAGTGCTTATGGACAACAACATTAAAGGAAATATGCTAGCTTTCATATACAACTTTTTACAGCAAAGAACTATACAAGTAAAGACAAATGGCATTATCTCTAAAACAGTAACAACAGAAAATGGAATTCCGCAAGGAGCTGTAATTAGCATAACTTTATTTCTTGTAGCAATCAATGGAATATTAGACAACATACTTGCCCCAGTAAGAGGATGTTTATTTGCAGATGATCTGACATTAATTTGTAGAGGAAGTGACCTATCAGTCAACAATAAATTAATGCAAGCTGCTCTAGACCAGACTGAAAATTGGCTTCACAAAACAGGATTTAAGCTCTCCAAGTCAAAATCTACTGGCATCAATTTCAGCAAAACAAAACATTCAGAGAGACAACCTGAATTATATGTAGCTGGGGAGAAGCTCAAAACAGTGAGGACACTTACTTTATTGGGACTCACATTTGATACTAAACTAACATGGATCCCTCATCTCATAAACTTGAGAAATAACTGTTTGCAGGAGCTGAATGTTTTGAGAGCTCTGTCATCTAACAACTGGGGTGCAGACTATACGGTGCTAATGAAAACATACCACACTGTAGTAAGAGCCAAACTTGATTATGGAGCTATAGTTTATAATTCTGCATCTCCAAGTGCTCTTAAAATGTTGGATACCATTCAAAGTTCTGCTCTGAGAATAGCGACCGGTGCATTCCATACCAGTCCAATTAAGAAATTACAGATTGAGACAAATGAACTTCCTTTAAACAACAGAAGAAAACAGTTAACTTTGCGTTATGCACTTAAGGTAGCAGCAAACAGAAATTTACCAACATTTACACGCCTTTTTTCCAACAGATATTTTGATAAATATCCTGAAAACAGAGCCAATCAGCTCCCACCACACTTAAGAGTAACAAAATATTGTAAAGAATTGAACTTCATCATTCCGTCAGTGAAAACAAGGGATATTAATAAATTACCTCCTTGGACATTATCGTCGCCTACAATTAAATTAGATCTATTGGAATACGCCAAAAAAGACACCAATCAAGCAATCTTCAAGTGCAGATTCAATGAAACAATGAGTAAGTTCATAAATCACATACCAATATACACTGATGGATCCAAAACCAGTACAGGCAGTGGATGTGCAGTAGTTAACCAAGATAAAGTTCTAACATTTAAGCTTCCTAACTCGTGTTCTTTATTCACCTGTGAATTATATGCAATTAAACAAGCACTGCTAAATATTGAAAACGTGGAACAGCAAAAGTTCATTATTCTTTCTGACTCCTTAAGTTCCATAAAAGCAGTAAGTGATAAATGGACAACAGATATACTGATTCAGGACATTCAGATACTGCTCCACTCATTAAAAATGAAAGGAAAAGAAATTGTTCTCCAATGGATACCTTCTCATTGTGGTATAACTGGCAACGAAAAGGCAGATGTTGCAGCAAAGAAGAGCATACAAAGCCGAACCACCAAAAATTACATTCCAACTCCACACAGAGATTTAATCCCATTCATAAACAAAAAAAATAAAGCAACTTTGGATCACAGAATATAATGATAGCAGTAATGGAGTTACACTTGAACATATGCCCTCTGTGTATAAGCAACAAAGAAGAGATCAAATTCTAATGACAAGATTGAGAATAGGACACACCAAGTTAACCCACTCATTTCTACTTTCCAAAGAGGAACCGCCACCTGAATGTCATCACTGCCAACAGCCCCTAACCATCAAGCACATTTTTACAGAATGTCCAACATATGAACAGAAAAGAAGAGAATTCAATATAACTGCTCATATACCAACAGTATTCAATAGCCCAACAATGATTCATTCTTTACTTAAATTTCTAGACTCAACATCATTACATAACAAACTGTAACTTAAACTATAAGACTCACTCTGTAACAAGTTAAACTTAGCAACTACTGTAATATAAAATTGTAATATATTACATTGTACACCCTTCTCTGTAATGTACACTGGGTATGTCATTATTATGAACCATATCCAATCTCCAGATTTTTCTTTAAAGTGAATATGTTGTAATGATTGTATACACATTCTGCATTGTACAGTACTTATATTGTGTTGTAATTTATGTATTATTATGTATTGTATCCAATTTCTTGATCCTTGTTTAATGTGATTCTTTGATGCCCTGATGTATATTATGTTATCCTGTGCGTCGCAGAAAAACCACTAGCAGTTAAGCGACAATAAATAAATTAAAAAAAGAAAAAAGAAAAGAAAAGAAAAAAGAAAAACTTGAGTGGAAAGTTCTGGTAGTTCTATCTCTGTGATGCAATCTTCGTAAACAAACGTAGAGTGTATCATAATTTACAGTGCAGATTATATTAAAAGTAAAACGTACTAGGAATATTGCACCCGGCTGAAAAAAAAAAAGCGTTTGCAATTATAAGGTTACAAGGCACCATATCTCAATTGTATGTACACACGGACACATAATACACATATATTACTCATTATTCCTTAGCCATGAGCCAACTCAGTTTGGTGAGAAGTAATACCGCAGGCATTGGCACGAGAGGAGAGGTAGCGATTGAAGTTACCCACCCACAAGCGCACTGGTGGCTTCGCTCCACCTGCGAGCTAGTAATAATTTCTACGCTGGTGTTAACTATTTTCTTTAAATTAAACATATTTTTCATACAGTAATAATTATTATTACAGCCAGCTCTAGTACAATTATCACAGCATTTCTTTACTAGAAATTCTAGGATTATTCTGCTGAAACGTTTCAAATAATAATAATGATAATAATAATAATAATAATAATAATAATAATAACAACAACAACAATAATAACAATAATGATAATAATGATAATGATGATAATGATGATGATGATGATAATGATAATGATAATGATAATGATAATAATAATAATAATAATAATAATAATAATAATAATAATAATAATAATAATAATAATAATAATAATAATAATAATAATAATAATAATTATTAAAATTAATAATAATAATCTTCTCGGGCTCGGGATTGGTTGAGGCCGAGTCTAACCTAAGATTGTCGGCCCGTGCAGGTCTCGTGTGTTTGTGCGCGCGCGCGCGCACGCGTGTGTGTGTGTGAACAGCATAACTCAAAAACGCAAAGTCGGTTAAATGTCAAACTTGGTATTTAAGTTCAGCATCTTGCAAAGACGCGACGCAAGTATTTTCAAGAAACTCCCCTTACCCTAGACTACCACTTACATGGAACATTTTTCTTTAATTTTGATTTTATAAAAATCACTAACGACTTTGATTAAAATATTGTGTGATTTAGATATGTTTATGACATATGAAATGTATATCTTGAATTTTCTGGGAGTGTCCTCAGAAGTACTCTTCATTCTGGATGATTTTTGCATCACTGGTAAATCGCGAGAGACAGACAAAATAATACTACACAAAAAATGCAGATCTCATTAAAACATAGGTACAACTTATGCTAAATACTTTTCTCAAATGGGAAGTCGCTAGTCGTTTTTATGTCCTGGATATGCAAAGAGAATGGAATGTCAAAGCCAAAGTATTACGACTAGCGCTTAACGGATTTGCCTACACTTAAGCCTATTCCCATTGTATCTATAAGGAAATACATAAAAGTTCTTTTTATGTATGTCAACAAACTTACTGTTGGTGTTTTTAAACACAAGCCGTGAGTGGGCAATGTTTGAGAGGTAGAATTTTTAAGTTCCAGTTCTACCTCTCAAACATTGCTCATCCACGGCTTGTTTGTTTAAAAGCACCAACAGTACGTTTCTTGACATAAATAAATACATAATTACCATCTGAAGGTTACTTAATCCCGGAACATAAAGTACTTCCAATAGTAAATCACATGTGGGGTAATTGTCTCTGATGTGAGACTACCTTTGTGGTTTACCGGGAGAATTACGAACTGGTTGGAGAATTCATTGCCATTTTGGTAGGTTGTCAGAGCACCCGCCTGGCAAGTGGAGGGTCTGTGGTTCAGATCCCAGCTGTGGCGTTGAATTTTTCACTTCCAATTCTACCTCTCAAAGATAATAGAACATTTATGCAAATGTCTATCTTGAATAACATGAACTAGATAGAAGAATAAGCATTTTAAAGACTACTTTGTATAAGAAAGAGTGGGGAAAATCATGTGAGTGCAGGCATGAGATTCTTTTTCATTCTGACTTCATTAAAACACACTGGTATACCTCCGACAAGTAACCTACGACCTGCCTGATGTGACATTTCGACACCTGCCTGCTATGTGTTTGGTTACTGCAGTGATGATGGTAGAGAAAGTAGATACTGTATTTTGAACTTCACTTCATTTACAGTATCTCCGCACTGGGACAGAGTGCAGTTAAATACGTATCAACCACGTGTTGGTTGCGAGTGGTCAGGGACTCCAAGTGCTAGACAAAGAGGCAACGTGAAATGAGACTGTTATAAGTTCTTTGGCCCTCTCTCTCTCTCTCTCTCTCTCTCTCTCTCTCTCTCACACACACACACACACACACACACACACACACACACACACACACACACACACACACAGATTACTTACATACCATCGACATAACGCATATGATAATACACTTGCTCTTGAAGTGCAGACAGATTAATGGGTTATTTCTCAAATCTCTGCTGTGCTCCAACATTGCCTTGTATTTATACCAAACGTACATCGTGTTTCTTTCCAGGTTGGTTCCAGGAAAAAAAGTTCATATAAAGGTTCACACTTATTTTTCATTCACTGTCAGCTTGGTTTTTAGAGTTTCAATACTAATTTCTGCATTATTTTTAAAAAGAAAGAAAAAAGAAAAAAAAAAGAAAAAAAAAAGAAAAAAAGAAAGAAAGGAAGAAAAAAAGAAGAAGGAAAAAAAAAAAAAAAGAAAATCTCCAAAGTATCTTATTGGCTATAAAAACCTACGTTGATTGACTCAAAGACAACTTGCGGAGGGGGATTTAGCACCTCTACCGAAAGGCGAGCATGTGTGCCTTTGTCCTTGACGGGGCACTCCCTGAGAGGATGCATTAGGCGAATGGATCCTAAGGGCCACTGGAACGTTGCTACGACAGAGCAGAGGGTAGGGTCCTTACATTTTCCCAGTTAGAAGCACCCCGGCGGAGACTGGCTCAGCCCTGTTCTTCCCCCACCCCTTTGGGTTCGTACTCCCAAGGGAGGCGCAGGACTCGGAACTGGCTCCCCTATCCCCTTGGGCTTGTACCATCCCATGGGGGGGGGGGGGAGCGGAAACCAGTAGACTAGCCTTCCAATCTGGAGGACCAAATTTCCAGAGCGCATTTGTTCCCCCTGTTGTGCTGCTGCCGCGATGCTCGCCGACGCTTCCAACCCTGAAAGAAACCTAACGGGATGAAGAGTGAAATGAAGTGATTAATGTAACGAAATGGAGGGACAGGAAATTCGGAGGATATGGAAATCCTTCCCAGCATTCGCCTGGTGACCCGGGGAAACCTCCGAAAAAACCCATGGGTCAGGAAGATCGACCACGGGGTTTGAACCCGTGACCTCCCGAATGCGGGCCACAGACGTTACCACCTGAGCCATCCCGCTCGGTAAAACCTACAGCACAGTTGTGTTATGTATAGTTAATTTCCGCATATTTTCTGTTGTAAAATACTTGCAGTGTTAATCGGTTTGATACACTAGCAACAGCTATATCGCATGTCTTTATTAGAAGTTTACAGTGGAGCTTGCTCTCCGAATACCATGTAACATATTTGTTTTCAAACCATCACGCACGCTTGTACAAAATATTATAAATTTGTTTGAAAATGACATTATTTAATTATGTATAAATTAAGAAAGAAAATAATTCATGGCTAAAACATTGGAAAACTTTAAGCAACAAAATGTAAGATAGGATAAGGAAAACAATTTATAAGGTGTACTAAAACTAAAACAGTGAGAAAAGAAACTTTATTAACGATGTTCATCACAGCAGAAGGCGATCATTAAAAGTGATGATATGAGGAGTGGCTGAAAACTTTTATACGTGCAGGAAGACAAGATGGCTAAAGTTTATACGGAATGTGAAAGCATAGTTATATAACTGTTCAATAAATGTTACAACATCTCAAAAAGTATGTATAATAAAGATTCTAATTTGGAGGTTGTGCCAGTTGTACAGAGAGACACTTGTACGGATGTGAAATTTGTGGACATATATACGGAGCCCAAAATATCCACGGAAATAGCGAGCATATGCCAAGAGTGAGTGAGTGAGTGAGTTAGTTGGGTTTAAGGGCCCGTCGACAACTAGGTCATTAGGGCCCGATATGCCAAGAGATATGTAGAACTGCAGTGGAAGGCGTTACCGTAGTAACAATATCTCAGTAAAGTGTAATCAAAGAATAAACAGGTTAGTTAGTTTCAATAGTTCAACCTCATGTTTACTCACTAATAAAAGTCTTGGACAAGATGCAGAGTACTGCGGCCACCAGTTTGACCGATTAGTTTTAAATAAGAACGAGAAAAGAAGGAAGAAGTCAGCAATGAAGACCGATGGGACTAATTCAGATACATTATAAAGATTGCAAGTTGATGGCAACTTAAAGTAATTTTTGGCTTGTGTGGTTTATTCACATAAATTACAGTAAATGAAAAGGTCACTACAGGACGACGTCAAAACAAGTTTAATACTCAAAGCATTAAAGATACATGAAATAAAAATGGGGAGCGAGAAGAGACTGCCTCCCTGTGATGTTCCCTAGAAAGTCAGCCGAAATACTCTTACATATAATTTGTACAAAAAATTCAACACTCAGCACTAGCTCCCTTCTAACTACAGCGTTCTGACACCTTACTGCACTCTTAACGTAATCTACTTTCTAATGCCTTAATGCGCCATTATCTAGAAAATAAATCGCCAACATTTACTGCAAGTATATTTCTAAGTGAACCTTTTGCATTCTGCAACTATAAACATGTTTTGTTTGTTTGCTTTTCTTTTAAATTTGAACCAGGTGTTGTATATGTGCATATTATATCTGTAAATCTTCATTGCAGAAACCGATTATTAACACTCAGTGGTAATTCCGTACAAGTGTTCTACTTCTGAGTCATCAGGCAGAAAAAAGGTCTCGGTATAAATGCATCTCCGTAGAAGTGTTTCAATGTTTAATTTGTTACAGCACTTTTAATGTTTTATTAAAAGCAAATATTTCAGTTTACTTCTTCGAGACCATCGCCATGAGAGGAAAGAGATCGCGGTACCCTTGGGTGGATAATGATGCGTCACGCCGTCACTCTGGAATCATTCGAGACCCCATCCTTGTTAGTGCGCATCGTCGTCCTTCAGGTCTGCCCTTCATTACTTCCTCCCAGATCTCACGTATTAAAAAACGGGGCTATTTAGATGGCCCAAGTGCGATGCGGAGCTGAGCGCTCTCCGTCTTTTCTTTTCTTTCTTTCTTTTTTTTTTTTTCCTTTTTGGTATTGTTTAACACCCGCTTTTAGTACATACGGCACCACAGGCGGTGACACTGATGATGCATGGAATGAAGTTGGAGCACCGGTGGAATGAGACGGCGGGGGAAACCGGAGGACCCGGAGAAAACCCACCTCAGCGCCGCTTCATCCACCACACACACCACATGCGGTTACCTGGGATAGAATCCGGGCCGCTTTGGTGAGAAGCGAATGGTCTAACCGGTCGGCTACAGCGCGGCCACACTTTCCGTCTGACTAGTCTATCGTATTCTACCAGCAAGACACGCTTTACTATGTGGAACGCACATTCAATTGTAATAGGTTTCGCGATAAAGCGATTCAGTAGAAACGCATGTACGTATAGCACCCCCTCGAGCCGCTGCGTGCGAAATTCATCACATGTGATGTACTTTTCAGATGGTATAAAATTAAAGTTTGTAACGCAAGCGCAACGAACGACGCATAATAATCGACTTCCGAGTAGCCAAAAGAGTAATCCTTGCCAAAATCGTTTCGAACACGTTTGGGAAACCTCCGTTCTAAATACCTCTTTCTGATTTATTTACGAAATATATTCTCTTGTAACGCCGAAACCGTAAATGCGTCATAACATTTCATTAAGTGTTATACACATATCAATAATAAGGTCCTTATAAAGTTTAAATTTCTAATTCCAAATTCTTCTGATGTATTTTTACATGTCTCTTATTATTGATTTTTTAATCTGCGTATTCATTTAATTCATTTAGTGTTTTCCCCCTAAAGGTTTCATGTCTTTTAACCGGTTAGATCATATCTGACTGTGAATGAATGAATGAATGAATGAATGAATGAATGGGTGAAATGATGCTCAAATGAGCTGAGGATCCTTAGAGGTTATTGTTATCCGACATTCATCTTTCAGGACAAGGAAAGCCCCCAGAAAAGAACTTTATCCAGGTATCTCACCCGCACCGAGATTCGAACTCGGGACCTCTTACATGTGAGGCAGATACGTTAGCTCCCCACCACAGAGGTGCGCAAAGGTAGTGTTGTTTACTAAAGTTTGAAGTATGTACTGCTTTATTTAAAGATTAAATTATGTTTCTATGGTGTTTAGTCGACTATCATTACATGCATTCGCTTCAACCAAAACTGTATATATTGAAAACATAGACAAAAAGGATAAAAATGGATTTTTGCAAAGATATATCTATTTTTTATAGTTCCAGTTATGTAGCTACTGATGAGACCTATTCACAAGCCATTTGCATAAAGTTCAACTTATGTGTGACATAGGGTCGTTCAAGAGTATACGGAAGAGAGGAATCCGGGTGACCTTGTATACGGCGAGCGGCTATGTGTGTGCGTGACCAGGGAGGTCCGGGGCTACAGGACAACTAGCGACTGTGTGTATGTGATTGAACAGCGTGATAGCACCAGGGACTTCTGGCTACTTCTTTACTGAGTCATGCACACGTGTAGTGGAAAGAAGTCGAATGAGGTTAAGTCACGCGAGCTCCAGTACAAATAGGACAGACAGTGAGCAGTTTTTAGGGTTGGTGTCAGTTTTTAGAGTTGAGTGTTAGAGTTGAGTGAATGATGGTTGTTTAAGTCGTCGTGTACAGTAAGTTTTAGTTAAGAGAGTGAATCGGCCAGGCTGTTAGCGAGCCTGTATTTGTAGCCGAGTGATTGTATCGTAATAGTAAAGATATAAGAGGCAGTGAAACTGGAGAAAGACATTGAAAGACTGAGAAAGATTTTCGGAAAAACAACTGTGAATTGTAATAGTAGAAAGTTTATGAAATATGTTAGCAACGAGAAGAAAATTGCGCATTTGTAGTAAATTTAGAGGAAATAACGGCTTAGAAGAGTAAACGGACTTCGCATTTTAGCCGATTTTGTTACAATATCATATCTGTTTTAGTAGTGCATATAGCTCAAACGTATATTTCTATCAATATCACTAGAGAAATTCTTGAACCTTCCCTGTGGTAAAGTGTTGTTTAAGAAGACGGAAACGTTTTGAAAATATTTACTTTACACTTTTGAAAGGTGTCTGAATTCATTATGTAACTCTGGATTAATCTTACCTGTCGTTTTAGAGTTACGGTGTTCACCAGAGCCCGGAATTTGATAACTTAACATTTTTCAAACAGAACATATAAAATGACCCCAAAATTGTTAGAACAAGACATAATAGTTACAAAAATGACATAAACTGGGATTTATTGAATTTATAAATGGATATAACTACTATACAAGCAGGGAAAGTAGTATAAGAATAATGATTAGATAATTTAGAAACTAATTAAAATATATAAGGTGAGTTATGGAGATTTGGACATAAATGTAGATCTCAACCCATTTAACAAATTTAACCACTGTCCGGACGGATCCTAGCGGGAAAAGTTGGAACTGCGTGTAATGCATTTATTACACATTTATTGTCAATGTATGGTTGGATATTGTGATTGGAATTAGTTACTTATGTGGATACTTGCTGGACAAACACAAGGACAGCTCTCGTAAGTACTGTGCCACTGCTGGACAAATTATATCTGGCAGAAAATCCATTATAGTTTGATGTGCTGTAATTGAGTTAAAAGGTCGTAAACTTTTGTTGCGTATTCTGTAGAAATTAGACAAGGCGGGAGACCGGAAGCCGCTATAGATTATAGGTATCTGAGATTGTTATCAATTGGCCATCAGTATAACTTGGTGTAATCCCGACATGTAGCTTGATAACTGCAAAAATCGGCCGTTACAATATTCAAGAACGGAAGCAGCTAAGGAAAACTGAAAAACAAAAATTAGTGTTCTTCCGCAAAAATAGGCTACCAATACTCGACGACAAGGTAAGGAGGGGGAACCCAGAATAATCAATGCAACTATTGAACTATTGTGCAGTACTACCTTGGGTTGAATGTATGGGAGAGAGTCAGAAATGGTTTCATCTGCCATGTGCGATAAATGACGATGAGAAATTTACATACATATAACCAATGCAAATAACTGTATTATTATTATTATTATTATTATTATTATTATTATTATTATTATTATTATTATTATTATTATTATTATTATTATTATTATTATTATTATTATTATTATTATTATTATTATTATTATTATTATTATTATTATTATTATTATTATTATTATTATTATTATTATTATTATTATTATTATTATTATTATTATTATTATTATTATTATTATTATTATTATTATTATTATTATTATTATTATTATTATTATTATTATTATTATTATTATTATTATTATTATTATTATTATTATTATTATTATTATTATTATTATTATTATTATTATTATTATTATTATTATTATTATTATTATTATTATTATTATTATTATTATTATTATTATTATTATTATTATTATTATTATTATTATTATTATTATTATTATTATTATTATTATTATTATTATTATTATTATTATTATTATTATTATTATTATTATTATTATTATTATTATTATTATTATTATTATTATTATTATTATTATTATTATTATTATTATTATTATTATTATTATTATTATTATTATTATTATTATTATTATTATTATTATTATTATTATTATTATTATTATTATTATTATTATTATTATTATTATTATTTATTATTATTATTTATTATTATTATTTATTATTATTTGAGTATTAAATTTTGTATTATAAATACACCTTCTTCAAATTCTTTTCCCTGTTTGATACTGTGACAAAATCTCCTTCAGTAAGGGAGAAGTTGACACCCTGACATTGATTTAGCTTTTGTTTAGGTACTACAGTTATATAAAATTATCAAATCAACCATAGATACATTAAATGTGTGATAAACATATCTACGAACCTTCGTGAAGAAATCGGACTAAAATTTGTCAACAGTGGTTACAAATGAATGTTTTATCTTAGGGTGTGCAGATCTCACTAAACCATTTACTATGCTTGTTCCATGTTCTTTTTAAAGAATCCGAAAAGTTATGAAAACTGTTTTGAAGCAGGTCTTAAAAAACTGTAGCTTTAGCACACTTGAGTTCTCATGTTATACAAAATTCTTAGCAACTCACATCCCTAAATTTGGGTATGAATTCATAACTGTAATAATACCTGCTACCCTTACAATGGCCACCACTTCATACACAAATAGCACTTTTCAGATTAAACATTATATAGGACTGTGATTTTTTCCGAAGAGCGCGAATAAAATATAATATACTCCTAAGTTACGCATTCTTTTACTGAAACTTCTGATGCGTGGGGAGTTATGTAAAATGTTAACACTAATCTAAAACTCCTCATACACGCAAATAACTGAAAAAAAGAGTAAATAAACAAGCAAATTGCAGGAAAACAACACAATATTGACATAAAATCGGGAAAATGCCCTAAAATATAAAATGATAGAAAATTACCAAAATGGCTTAATAATTATATATTGTTATAATCCTGCCCCACAGAATGCGTATGACGCAACAATTAAAATAACAAGTCATCAGAATCAGGACCCTGATGATCACACATGCACATGAACATATGCCTCCATCTTTTTATAAATTTATATTTGTTTATTTATTCTTATTGAGGGTGTTTCCAAACATGCACTTCCAATTAAATTTCTAATATCGAATTTTATGATAGAAGACAACACCTTCCTCTATATCTGTCACTAAAATACAAATGCTATATTTTCATTTAACGCGCCTTTTCAAGCATTTCAGTGCATACTTTATTTTAACTGATTACAACAACGCCCACAGCAAAGTGGAATGTGTCACTAGAATATAAACTGTAAGTAAGAGCAATTAATGAAGTTCAAATTATTTCGAGTAGACGCCGAGGAAGAGGAAATGGCAATACTGCAGCGGTGAAGGGTTGACGCGACAGTAAACACAATTTCAGTAATGGGTATCTAAATCCGTTATATCGAAAGTATATTGAGTACGAAATACGTATTTTACTGTTCATTTAGCACATTTAAATGAAATACCGAATGAAAAGAAAGACACTTAAGAAATATAATAAAAGTGCGTGTCATTTCTTGGTGCCACAACAGTTTTTCTACAAAGCTGATTCAAAGGCCATGTTTGGATACTCAGCACTGAAATAAAAAAGGTTGCTAAAAAATCATATCCACATTTAAAGCGTTTTGACAACGCTTCACAAAACCGCGGGATTTAGATTTTACAAAACTTCAACAATATGTCAGAATTAATTATATCTACACAGGTCTATCTAGGTATCCATCTACATCTATCTAGGTATCGTGCAGCATTCTTTCCGTGGCGCTATAAACAGCTATTTCCAGTCAGGGTTACAATCTTCCCAATTTCCTCTCCTACTTTTTCTATTTACCCTCCTCGTGTGGAGGACATCGTTCCAATTTCCTCTCCTACTTTCTCTATTTACCCTCCTCGTGTGGAGGACATCGTTCCAATTTCCTCTCCTACTTTCTCTATTTACCCTCCTCGTGTGGAGGACATCGTTCCAATTTCCTCTCCTACTTTTTCTATTTACCCTCCTCGTGTGGAGGACATCGTCCCAATTTCCTCTCCTACTTTTTCTATTTACCCTCCTCGTGTGGAGGACATCGTTCCAATTTCCTCTCCTACTTTTTCTATTTACCCTCCTCGTATGGAGGACATCGTCCCAATTTCCTCTCCTACTTTTTCTATTTACCCTCCTCGTATGGAGGACATCGTTCCAATTTCCTCTCCTACTTTCTCTATTTACCCTCCTCGTGTGGAGGACATCGTTCCAATTTCCTCTCCTACTTTTTCTATTTACCCTGCTCGTATGGAGGACATCGTTCCAATTTCCTCTCCTACTTTCTCTATTTACCCTCCTCGTGTGGAGGACATCGTTCCAATTTCCTCTCCTACTTTCTCTATTTACCCTCCTCGTATGGAGGACATCGTTCCAATTTCCTCTCCTACTTTTTCTATTTACCCTGCTCGTATGGAGGACATCGTTCCAATTTCCTCTCCTACTTTCTCTATTTACCCTCCTCGTGTGGAGGACATCGTTCCAATTTCCTCTCCTACTTTCTCTATTTACCCTCCTCGTGTGGAGGACATCGTTCCAATTTCCTCTCCTACTTTCTCTATTTACCCTCCTCGTGTGGAGGACATCGTTCCAATTTCCTCTCCTACTTTCTCTATTTACCCTCCTCGTGTGGAGGACATCGTTCCAATTTCCTCTCCTACTTTTTCTATTTACCCTGCTCGTATGGAGGACATCGTTCCAATTTCCTCTCCTACTTTCTCTATTTACCCTCCTCGTGTGGAGGACATCGTTCCAATTTCCTCTCCTACTTTTTCTATTTACCCTGCTCGTATGGAGGACATCGTTCCAATTTCCTCTCCTACTTTCTCTATTTACCCTCCTCGTATGGAGGACATCGTTCCAATTTCCTCTCCTACTTTCTCTATTTACCCTCCTCGTATGGAGGACATCGTTCCAATTTCCTCTCCTACTTTCTCTATTTACCCTCCTCGTGTGGAGGACATCGTTCCAATTTCCTCTCCTACTTTTTCTATTTACCCTGCTCGTATGGAGGACATCGTTCCAATTTCCTCTCCTACTTTCTCTATTTACCCTCCTCGTATGGAGGACATCGTTCCAATTTCCTCTCCTACTTTTTCTATTTACCCTCCTCGTGTGGAGGACATCGTTCCAATTTCCTCTCCTACTTTCTCTATTTACCCTGCTCGTATGGAGGAAATCGTTCCAATTTCCTCTCCTAGTTTCTCTATTTACCCTCCTCGTGTGGAGGACATCTTTCCAATTTCCTCTCCTACTTTCTCTATTTACCCTCCTCGTATGGAGGACATCGTTCCAATTTCCTCTCCTACTTTCTCTATTTACCCTCCTCGTATGGAGGACATCGTTCCAATTTCCTCTCCTACTTTCTCTATTTACCCTCCTCGTATGGAGGACAACGTTCCAATTTCCTCTCCTACTTTTTCTATTTACCCTCCTCGTATGGAGGACATCGTTCCAATTTCCTCTCCTACTTTCTCTATTTACCCTCCTCGTGTGGAGGACATCGTTCCAATTTCCTCTCCTACTTTTTCTATTTACCCTCCTCGTGTGGAGGACATCGTTCCAATTTCCTCTCCTACTTTGTCTATGTACCCTCCTCGTATGGAGGACATCGTTCCAATTTCCTCTCCTACTTTCTCTATTTACCCTGCTCGTATGGAGGAAATCGTTCCAATTTCCTCTCCTACTTTCTCTATTTACCCTCCTCGTATGGAGGACATCGTTCCAATTTCCTCTCCTACTTTCTCTATTTACTCTGCTCGTATGGAGGAAATCGTTCCAATTTCCTCTCCTACTTTCTCTATTTACCCTCCTCGTATGGAGGACATCGTTCCAATTTCCTCTCCTACTTTCTCTATTTACCCTGCTCGTATGGAGGAAATCGTTCCAATTTCCTCTCCTACTTTGTCTATGTACCCTCCTCGTATGGAGGACATCGTTCCAATTTCCTCTCCTACTTTCTCTATTTACCCTGCTCGTATGGAGGAAATCGTTCCAATTTCCTCTCCTACTTTCTCTATTTACCCTCCTCGTATGGAGGACATCGTTCCAATTTCCTCTCCTACTTTCTCTATTTACCCTGCTCGTATGGAGGACATCGTTCCAATTTCCTCTCCTACTTTCTCTATTTACCCTCCTCGTATGGAGGACATCGTTCCAATTTCCTCTCCTACTTTCTCTATTTACCCTCCTCGTATGGAGGACATCGTTCCAATTTCCTCTCCTACTTTTTCTATTTACCCTCCTCGTGTGGAGGACATCGTTCCAATTTCCTCTCCTACTTTTTCTATTTACCCTCCTCATGTGGAGGACATCGTTCCAATTTCCTCTCCTACTTTTTCTATTTACCCTCCTCGTGTGGAGGACATCGTTCCAATTTCCTCTCCTACTTTTTCTATTTACCCTCCTCGTGTGGAGGACATCGTTCCAATTTCCTCTCCTACTTTTTCTATTTACCCTCCTCGTGTGGAGGACATCGTTCCAATTTCCTCTCCTACTTTTTCTATTTACCCTCCTCGTGTGGAGGACATCGTTCCAATTTCCTCTCCTACTTTTTCTATTTACCCTCCTCGTGTGGAGGACATCGTTCCAATTTCCTCTCCTACTTTTTCTATTTACCCTCCTCGTGTGGAGGACATCGTTCCAATTTCCTCTCCTACTTTTTCTATTTACCCTCCTCGTATGGAGGACATCTTTCCAATTTCCTTTCGTACTTTTTCTATTTACCCTCCTCGTGTGGAGGACATCTTTCCAATTTCCTTTCCTACTTTTTCTATTTACCCTCCTCGTGTGGAGGACATCGTTCCAATTTCCTCTCCTACTTTTTCTATTTACCCTCCTCGTGTGGAGGACATCGTTCCAATTTCCTCTCCTACTTTTTCTATTTACCCTCCTCGTGTGGAGGACATGGTTCCAATTTCCTCTCCTACTTTTTCTATTTACCCTCCTCGTATGGAGGACATCTTTCCAATTTCCTTTCCTACTTTTTCTATTTACCCTCCTCGTATGGAGGACATCGTTCCAATTTCCTCTCCTACTTTTTCTATTTACCCTCCTCGTATGGAGGACATCGTTCCAATTTCCTCTCCTACTTTTTCTATTTACCCTCCTCGTGTGGAGGACATCTTCCCAATTTCCTCTCCTACTTTCTCTATTTACCCTCCTCGTGTGGAGGACATCTTCCCAATTTCCTCTCCTACTTTCTCTATTTACCCTCCTCGTATGGAGGACATCTTTCTCAGTTACAGTAGATTTTTGGGTAAACTGTCAACATTATTTTGTTTTTTAATCCAGCAACCGAATCCCAAACGAATTAAGATGCATAGATTATGGATAATGGTAGGTGGAATCCGTCTGAGGATGGCAAATCCTTTCTTTAGCAATTTGATCTGTAAATTCGGTTATCCTTTGTAAAACATGCCTATTTTGCACAAGCCAGTTTTATTCTCGACTTTAGCCAGTTTCCCCATGTTGTATTAACATCTGTCGGTCTAATCCCATCTACCTTCGAATTTTCTTTCACGTATTTTCTTAATCAGCCTCTTTTCGCCATTCTTGATAACATGTCTGGCACACTTCAAACTTCGTACATTAATTCTGGAAATAATATCCATTGATTTAAAATCACTCCCTATTTCTGCATTAGATTTAATTTTCCTTTGGGCATCCTCTTTAATGGGACCATAAATTCTATGTAGAAACTTCCTTTCTCAGATAATAAGCGAGGCTTAAACAATATTAGCGATCTATGTTTAACTATCAGCTGGGCAATTTATGATACAATTTTTTTTCAGCATAGATTATAATTTTTCTAAATATTTAAATATCTGATGTGACTACGAACTACATTTTCTCTGCCCACGAAAATGCAGTTAAGATGAAAATAAGGCGTACACATTTTAACATATCTATCTGCATATTGTTTTCAGAGCTGTATTGAATTTTCAGTGGAATATGTAGTGTGATGTTTTCTCAATATCCCTATGACTTATGACAAGTGACTACGATACTAAATCAAAGTGGCTAGGGCACGCTTGATTTGAGGAACTGAAGCTCATTTTAAATTGGTGATTCAAGTTTAAAAGTGTTGCCGAAGTTTGCAACACAACCTTCGCCATGCTTGACAATTACACGGCTTTGTGAATACGTTTCAGACGCGTGGTGCCGTTTGCACAAGGAATATCCTAAAGCCCTGGTATAACTGCAAGTCCTGCTTTTTCAGCTATGGTCTTAGAAATGTTTACAACGTCGCCTCAGAAGTCTGCTAGACTATGATGATGATGCTGATGATGATGATGATGATGATGATGATGATGCGTCACCTTTGACACGACATTGTTCTCCAGTGATACATCCGTTCCAGTGAGTTCTTTATCTCAATGCATGCGTGGGCGGGTGTGAGACTAAACAATGTCAGTTTAGTTAACTGATAAGTTTAATGGATTTAATAAATTCAACAATTCGGTATCAACCACGCGCTCGTGAGACCGGTGTTAGCAGTGCAAGTGGACGACAAACTCCGAGATCCGCTAGGTGTAAAGTCTGTCATACCAAGTCTGCAGTATCCTGACAGTCGAATAGATTTGTGACTGATTTCAGCACAGCAAAAGAGGATGACTAATTGTTACAAGGATTGTGTGCTGCGATGAGGCCCAAGTTTAACTTAACGGAATAGTGAATCGTCAAAAGTTTGTTTATTGGGCACCAGAAAATCCACACGTTCATGCCAATAAGACGGTCAATCTACCGGGGGTAAATTTCTGATGTTGACCTCATCTAGGGGTTAAATATGACCCTACTTTTTAGAACGTAAAGTTAATGACGCCAGGTATTTGAAAATGCTAAGCATATCAATTTTCCCAGTTATACTTACGAGGCACCCCACACTAATCACTATAGCTAGCTGGCTGTCGTATGTTGCATGGTAGTTTTTTACAATTTCAACGATAATTTAATTAATTTTATATACCTCCTCCGTGTCTATAAAAATAATGTACAATAATCTAGAAGATTTTAAAGACGAACCCTGCCCATAAATGTTGTAATTGTAATTTTGTACAGTGCCAGTTATTCCTAATAACGCGTGAAAAATCACCTGAGATGTAAAACATCGGCGTAACGTCTGACATTGTTGACCTCCTCCCAACAATCCAAGCTTTAGAAATACTGCCTATCCTATATGTGTTCTTTGGCGATAGAATAACTCGGTCAGAATGCAAAGTAATTGTTAGATAATGATAGTAGGTGACATTTTAAATCGTTGTGCGTTCTTTTTGGTCTCAGAGTTACTTAATAACATAAAGGCTACACAGTTTTCCCATAATACATACATAGATAACATACGTAATGAAGTACAGATAAGGCTGGCAAATATGACGATTCCCTACCTCCAGATAACCAAGTTAACCTGTTTGGAAAACTCACACAAATAACAAGGAATATCTCCGAAATGGCTCATCACAAAAAATTCTTTGGACATAAATTGTGTTTTAACAAGATCTATGTTTTTTGTACAGTAACATTTGGTCTATCTCTTACGGTTTACCAGTTATGCAAAAGTCATCCACAGTAAACGGGACTACATGCACTATAACCAGAAAATTCAAGATATACCTACACTTCATTTGTCATAAAAATATGTCAAACATATGGCATTTTAGTCAAAATCATTAGAGCTATGTTCAAGAAAATAAAAATTTTCCAAAACTTTTCCACGTAAAGGGTAGTTTAAGGTAGAGCTATTTTTCAAAATCTTCGTGTCGCTTCCTTGAAAGACATTTAACTTAAGTATCAACTTTAGTTTTTAAAAGACGTTTCGTTTTTGAGTCATGCTGTCTACAGAATGACACACAAAAACAAGCGCGCGCGCGCGCGCACACACACACACACAAAAACAAACACGCGCGCGCTGACCTTTTTCTAAAAATGCTTTTTTTTTTTTATTCAGGGATCTCAAGACATATATTTCCGTTAAAATCTCGAATTTTTGGCTGGAATACAACAGTTCCTGTACTTTACTCTATGTAGTAGAGAAAGTAAAAAGTTTCATTCAATTGCTCTAGATACTTCGATGGATTCGAGTTCACACAGGGAATGAAAGTAACGAGAGATCAAAGCTCTTTTCTAAAGTAGCCGCACATTCATGTACTGCCTATTCTTATGTATATGGGATATCGATATGATTTGTAAAAATGACCTAATTTATTTCTGGTGCAGTAGACCTCAAAACGCGTATTCACTTCTCAATATCGTATTTTGAAATACTTTATTCACCTATATAGGTAAGTGGTAGAGAAAGTAAAACGCAGTGGGATTATAAACACAAAAAATTTCAAATTTGTGACCAGTATTCGGTGAAGTGTTTGTCAATTTAATATACATAAGTACTCATCGACATGATTTGCAATAACTAAAACATTTCATTCTCCACTTCTGTTTTCTCTAAGTCTATGCCAATGCACGTTTTTGCACTGTAGCTAGAAATTATCACGTGTTAGAAATCATGTCTAAGTTATGCTAGAACAGATATTACAACGTATTAGCATGAGCTCTTAAAAGTTAAACTACACTCATTAGCGTGTAGCGGAATGTAGACGAGCCTCGTATAGTTCCGAAATGGTTAATGGTACAACAAATTTGATTTGTATATTTTAAAGAGAAATGAGTTTTTTCCTGTACCAAGTCTTGTTCTTGTTATTGTGGCTTTGATTATATTATAACGCCTAATAAGGTTGAAGAGCACTTCACAGTCCGTTTACTGAAAATTCCAGAGAAACATTTTCTCACTCTAAATCAATGTGCACTGTTCCGTGAACATTTTAATGAACGCCACAGTATATGTATACCTTATTTGCTGATCCTTGAATCGCTCTAGGAGTACGCGATTTCCTCCTGCGCTCTATGACAGATTTTCTCAGCTTCAGGACGAGGATTTAAACAGCCAGGCATTAAGTAGCAAGAGCTTCATTTCCTTCCCAGCTTACATAATTCAGCTGGCAATTATAATATTCATGTCGAATTAAGTCAAACCTGACTTGTGCAAAGGCAGGGAAGTTGAGAGGTTAGGCAAAGGCTTTACAGAGCATGCTGGACATGAAGATCGAGTAGGTAGAATTTAAATATTTATGTCCGGTGTGCTGGTGTAAAGAACTGAAAATCTACTGCCATTAAATCTCAAGACCGGGTAACATCAACACAGGAAAATATTAAGAGATTTGTATTAATTAGGTAATCAAATGTCTTTTGTACTTTTATTATTAGCATGCTCAAAATAATGCACAAAGTTCTGTGTTTTATATTCATAACGTTTAGTGAGATGTATTTCTATCTCTAAAATTGTCCTCTTTGCTTAATCAGTTTAATTATACATGAAGTTTCAACTATACTCATTTACTAATTGATTGATCTTTACTATAAAAATTCCAATCTGTTAATTGTATTTGCACTGAGCTGTTCAAATGCATCGGCTTCTGTTTGCGCTAAGTATTTCATCAAACTTAATTTTTTTACTTTTTGTACTAGTATAATAAGTAGGCGACATATTATATTCGGCTCAAAATTCGATGTCGATATATCACCGGAAATATATGTTTTGAGGCCTCCTGAGTCCAAAAAAGCATGTTTAGAAAAAAAGTCCGCGTGCGCGCGCGCGCGTGTGTGTGTGTGTGTGTGTGTGTGTGTGTGTGTGTGTGTGTGTGTGTGTGTGTGTGTGTGTGTGTGTGTGTGTGTGTGTGTCTGAATATCGTAACTCAAAAACGAAAAGTCGGTTAAAAACCAAAGTTGGTATTTAAATTGGTATTTAAGGATGCGACATGAAGATTTTGAAGAAAATTCCTCCACCCTAAACTACCCTTTATATTACACTTTTTTCTACAATTTTGATTTTCTCAAAAATGGTTCTAACGATCTTGATTAAAGTGCCATATTTTTAAGACATTTTTTATGGAAAACTAAATTTATATTTTGAATTTTCTGGCTATAGCCTATGTAGTCCTGTTTACTGTGGATGACTTTTGCAAAACTGGTAAACCGTAAGAGATAGACCAAATCTTACTATACAAAAGTGTAGATCTCGTTAAAACACACAATTTATATCATATGATCTTTTTGTAAATTGAACAATTTTGGAAATATTGTTTGTTATTCGTCAGAATTTTCCAATATTTGTAGACCGTTCTCAAATGGGAGGTCGTTATTCATTTTATATCTCTAGGCCATGCTAAGAGAACGGAATTTCAAAAAGATTATATAGTGACCACTCTTAAAACATTTGACTATCACTTAAAGCCTACTGTATTCCCCTCACATCTGCTACAAAATTAGCAATAAGCTAATTTATACAAGTGTTTATCTCGGCTAACATGAAGTAGACTAAGGAACAAGTGTTTGTAAGAATAGTTTGTGCAAGAGTGAAGAAAGTCATATGAGTGCAACATGTCAGATATTTAGTATTATTTTGTTGTTTATCTACGCGTCTTCTTTAGCAGTCCAGATGACTCTATGGCAAGGTCCGAAGGAGTGAGTAGCACCTTGACTTACGGATCTTTTGTACTTAAGGAGTTCAGATACTACTTCCTGGTTTAACCTTGAGCAACTTTTTCGAGGTCTAATGCAGGTTCAATTAATTTCATTTAACGTCCTGTAACGATTGCTAAGTTATTGTACACTGATCTAGAAGAAGTTGTTTTGCTGAATCCTCGCCTTAACTTCTTAGGGATTGTAATTTCGTACAGAGCAAATAATTTCGGAGCTTAAATAAATAGAAACAAAATATAGGCGGATACTAAACTTCTGATCCTTTTGGCGATTTTCTAAATTCTGAAAGCAGTGTATTCGCCTATAACTAGCTCTTAGCGGTAAAATAATTATCCAAATGGCCGAGCAGTTTATAGATAAGCATATCAAACATTTTACATTTTATACCATTTCCTTGGTCCCGAAATTATTTAATGACAAAAAGCCCCACAATTTTCACAAGGGAATACATAATCCCCTGAGAATATTCAATGAAAGGGGGCAAAACTGGCAAATATGAGATTTCCTACCTCCTTGGACATGCAATCGATAAAAATGTCAACTGTTATGTATAAATGTACGCTGGGAAGTCTGTGACACAGTTTTCTTTCTTTATGCAGGTCGGTAATCAAATGAATCATAATATACAAAGGAAATTCAGCACAAGTTATGTATATAGGAGCCAATAAAAATACTTTCGCATCCAGAAACTTGAGCATATACATATGTAGAATTAGGAGAAAAATAATTACTGGGACGTTTTCGTAGTGCACACATTTATGATATTTATCTATTTACATGTCGTGCTCCTTTTTGGCTTAGCTACCACATGATAAAGGAAACGGTAGGTACAACGGTAGGACACCCGCAACCAAGGCAAGCACCGCTTTCATGCTTCTAGTGGGATGCCTAGGAGGGAGAGATCAGAGGAAAGAACCGGAGGGTGACCAGATCCGGATGAACGACAGGCGCAAGCTGGGACGGGCTCCCTAACGTCTCCAGATAGCACGCATCCGACGCAGCCCGTTCTCACACTCGGCAGAAAACTTCAATTCCGGGAGCGTGGCAGGGGCGCACGACGAAGCTGGCACCTACTGTACGGATCTAGACGACGCCAGGGAAGTCACCCAACGCCGCCCGTCCCCTAAACTACATGCCTTCGCTCATTCGGGCTGACCCTATACGATGCTGGAGATGAAACATTTACAGTGAGCAAGCCACAACCCAATCCGACCAACACCGTCCCCTGGTCCTACAACCCTGAACTGATGAAAGGGGAATGTCGGGAACGGGAAATGATGAACAGGAAAGCCGTGGTATAAGGATGACGACACCAGCATTCGCCTAAGTGACAAGGGGGAAACCACGGAAAATCCCAGATCAGAGTGCGCGGTCGGTTGGTATCGAACCCATGACCTTCCGAACGCGAGTCCCACACATTACCGCGGCGCCACCGAGCTCGGCGCTATAATGTAATGCTATAAATTGCTTCAATTTAATACAATCGGATGCATTTCACGCGTATTCTCGGAGTAGTGTAAAAAACTTAGAGAAACTAACGTTAAGAAAACTTACGGTACTGGAGTGCAACAATAAAACAACAACGATGATGATGATGATGATGATGATGATATCTGACGTGTTGCACTCACTTAACTTTCTCTACTCACTCTGCAGGAACTAACTTAACTCCAAGTCAAAAGGGACGATAAATAATAAACTTCATGCATGAATCAAGAACCTATAAGGGTGCAAAGCGAAGTTTTTCGTGGAATTCTCTACGCAACAAACTAAAGTTTACATGGAATTTTTGTCTCAAAAATGGCTAACCATTATCGTTATTTACTGCACGCTTCAAGCCTTTGCATTTTATATATAACACGCAGTTTGATATTCTTTGTATCTTGTGAAGTACCCTTTATTCTGGTTGGATTTTATAATATTGGAAAACTGTAACAAATAAAACAGTGAAACAAGAAAACAGTTAGTTTTATACAACAGCAACACTTACATGCACATTAAAAATGAGGAAGAGAGTCAGTAATCAAGCTACGTCAATGTCATCAAACTTGTCTACAATAGCATTTAAACTAGAAGCGCTGTGGCAGTTCACTCGTAGCAAGGAAGTGGCAGAACAGTTTGTCGCTTTGGAAAATGAAGAACAAAAAGTATTTGTATTACAAGTCAATTCTTGTTGTTCATGAGTACACATGATTCACGTGGGAAAAAAATCATTTTCGTGTCCTCACAGAGGGTGATCAAAGTAGTTTTCAACCTGGGGAAAAAATGAATATTTCGAAAAACGTAAATCCAACGAATAAATTTGACATACATTGTATATTTGAATAAGCTTTACATTGTACTGTGTGAAGTACTTAGGGTTGTCTTCTTCTTCTGTACGGTATGGGTATCTTCTCCATAAGTTCTTGTTGTATCCACATTTTCTTTGATCTTCCTGGCTTTCTTCTTTCTTGGAGTCCACTAGTCAAGGTTATTTCAGGTAGATTTGACTACACATTCTAAAAGTTTTCAGTTTTCCTTTATAATTTGGATTAGGTTAGGCAGTGTATTAGATATTCAACATTTAACTTTTGTCTTATTTCGTTGTTTTGTTCTCTATCCCATTTTGTGAACTGTACCATTCAATTTCTGCTGACCGTATTGTAGCTGTGTTTTGGGTGGTCAATATCCAATCTTTCACACCACAAATATTAGAGTTTGTTTTAAACAAGGAAGCACTTGCGACAGTAGCTGGAGAGGCAACCTCCCCTCTTCTGTTGCTCTAGCTAGCTAGGATTTAATTCCCTCCTTTCACTTCCCTACAACCTGAACTTCAAGGAGTAGCACATTACCATGTTACACTAACATTTGTTGCGTGCGCTGTCTACAGTTGGGACGTGACAGCTAACTATATAGCGTTCCACTCTTAGAAGACAGTATGGAGTTAAATGGGACATCTCTGTCTCTATCTAGCGCATACAAGTTGCCATTAGCCGCGTCCTTTTCTACCCTCGCGGTGTTGCCAGATTCCTAATAGCATGGTATAAATATTCATTTGTTATAAATTTCAGATTTGAACACATTATCCTATGCAGAGATCCTTTTTAGAGTCATTATACATTTCTATAGGCCCAAATTTCTTCAGAAAACGTTTTTTTCAATAGAAGTCCGATATTTCCTGTTTCTATACTCATCACGCACTAACTAACAAACTAACTGCTAGAATGCATCTATATTTTTTTCTTAGGTAGAGTATACCATAGTGCTACTACCTGCCCACTTTGAATTCTCTATGTTTACCCAGTTAAGTGTTATAATTTTTAAAATAAAATGTTTTCGGAACATTTTATATCTGTGCACTGCAAAAGTTACGCAGTGTGAAACTTTTTTGTTATTGAGTTTACATCAGGGAACCAGCGAGAACAAATGTTGAGGAAGGTTGGAGAAAGTTTTTAAAATAAACCAAAAGGCAGTAACCTCTTTCTTTTATCCAGTAAGGCAAACAAAAGGTATTCATTTATTCAGCGTCAGGCCTGACACAGAAGATAGTACCTATAAGGAGCAGCACTAACATTAGTTCGAAAGAAGCCGTGTGTGTAACTGTGAGCTGTTATTGCGTTATTTGTTTAATATTTTTGTAAATATTTGTAGTTATGGAGGGGGAAGCTAGGAAGAGACGATATGTTGGTAAATTAAGAAGTAAGGAACGCCAAATAATTATGAATGTGTTAGATTATTTTTGAAGCAAAATTGCGTGTAAGGCAGTAAAAGAAACAGCTAAGGCTATCGGGTGTTCAGAAGCAGTAGTGTGTATGATTAAAAAGGAACTAATGAAAGGACCTCTAAGAACGCCATCGAAAAAGAAAGTAAAAAGGGCGGGACTACACAAAACGATAGGTTAACGCAATATGATTGAATAGTGCAAGGTGGAGTGCGGCGAATTGTTCATTCTTTACAGTTTGCAAATATTCCACCCACGCTGAATATAATTTTGTCACGATTCAACAGTGATGAGACCGTACCAAATTTCTCAAGGGCCACTCCTAGTTGGTTCTTACATGATTTGGGGTTGGAATATGAAAGAAGGGGTAACAAGTGCATATTAATAGAAAGAGACGATATCGATATCATCAGATGGCGACATAAATATCTAAAAGACGTAAAAAGGTTTAGGGACCAGGGGAAATCAGTTGTTTATACAGACGAGTCATTTGTAAGTTTAGGTCATACAGTAACAAAGGCATGGAGGGATACCAAAGTTAAAAGTGTCCGTCAAGCAGCAATTGAAGGACTAAGTGCAGGACACCGGCCACCTCGAGTCGCTCGCGGAGAAAGATTCGCAACTAGTACATGTTGCAACACTGCGCTCCATTTAACGTGTATAGGTTGGGCGTTCGTTCTTGACGAATGACCTTGAGCAGAAATCCAATGAGTGAGCCTACCCTTAATAAACAGGTCAGCAAATGTTTATGCTACGATAACAGACACCTCTGTTTTCCTCTGTCGCGTTTGTGTATACAGTCGACTGCAGAAGTTTTGTGCGGTACGGATGTATGTATGCATGCAACGAAAATAGCAATTCAGACGAGGGAGAGATGTCGGGAATAGAATAAATGCAAGAAAGTTAAGTGGAAACAGTTATAGAGGTATAGTGTATAATACGTGTGGCTGATATTACTGCAAGTGTCATAAATTGATTTGTAGTGTTGTACTACTTCAGCTCAGAAGCATGCGCGTCATCTCACTGCAGACTGTACCTCCTCTCTCTCGTTCCCGCAAAAGCTGAGTAGAGACTCGCATTCAACCTTTCATATTAAATTTTCATTCGTCAAGAAGTAACGCGCGACCTATACTGTCTTCTAAGGGTGAAACGCGCTTTAGTTCACCCAGCTGCAAGAGGTGTGTCAGCAGGCTGCGCGAATAGCAAGACACAACGTAACCGATGATGTCATCCTTGTTGTACGTTAATCACCGAAGTGTCCCGACAAGCTTCCCTAGACAGGAGCTGTCTAGTCCCAAGTTGATTCTGTCCAACAGTAATACAACCGCCAAACTGTTCTCCCACTTCGCTGCTACCAGTGAACTGTCACACTACTTCATGTTTAAATGCTACTGTAGACAGGTTAGATGTAGACGTTTGAGTAATTTGATTATTGATTCTGTTCTTCCTTTTCAATGCGCATATAAATGATGTATAAAATGAACTTTCTTAAATTATTTCATTGTTTATTTCTTATGGTTTCCCAACATAATAAACTCCACCAAGAATGAAGGGAACTCCACAGAATATAAAAATATTAGACTGCGTATTACATGTATTATGTGAAGGCTTGGAGCATACTGTAAATAAGAAAATCGTTAGCCATTTTGAGACAAAAATCACATGTAAATTGTATTTTATTGTGGAGAGAATTCCACGAAAACCTTCGCTTTGCGCCCTTAAAAGGAGTTTGATTCAAGCATGAAGTTTATTATTTGTTGTCCATTTCAAGTTGCAGCTAAGTTTGGAGGATAATGCAGAATAAGCACGAACCATGCTCGTCATAAGATTCTGCAATGGACTACTTACAACACAACGAACTTAGTAAATTTGCTTGCCAGCAATACTTACCAATGATGTGTTCAGTGAGGTGATTGGATGCAATGCCAACTAACAAAACGTTAGCACATTATAGGCCTCATAAGACCTATAAAGTATGTTCCAGTAATTCAGCCCAGAACATTTCTCCAAATGACTACCGTTTTAAGATACAACTAACATTTGAAACTTACTGCAAAAACAAGCAGAGCCTTTCACTTGAAGTTGAGCAGTATGGGACTTAGAGAGTTACTGCGCTGCATCCTCCATGTTGTGGGCAGTAGGGTGGGGGGGGGGGGGGCGCTTGCATATGGAATTAATCCCAGAGAACCGCCCCAGCGATGATGGCTACGGGTCAACCGGGCCCAGCCAGCCAAGTTATTTGGAGCGTAAACCCTTATAATACCATAGCATGCCCCGGCGGCCACACACTCCATCAATGTTATGCATAACAAAACTTGCTCCCTTACCTTCCACTTCTCTTTCCGGCTGTTAATTGCACCATCCTTATGCCCCAAAATAAACGGAAATCACTAGTCTTTAACTGAACAGTTTGCTCACACTATAACCTGGAGCATAATTTATAGGACAAATACGAAAGGATGCAATAGGTATACACCATTTTACATCAAAACGGTCTTGATAAGTACACTTAATTTCATGGGGAGATTAAATGGCCGAACTCGCCAATCTTCAATTTATCAAGTACATAACTCATTCTCTGGGCAAAAGCATCAAAATGTAATTTTTTCTCAATATACATTTTACTTAATGCTTTATCTGATCTAATTCAATTTATGCTTTTATATACATATACTCAAAAGTATGAAGATTTTTATATCTTGGCTAGAAATTTTAAAATATTAATATAAAGCCCACCTCAACCAAACAATATATCATAAACATAGATATAGACAAAGTTTCCAAATTCTAGCAGGAAAGCTTCCAACGAAAATAGGTAATTTGTTCACAAAAAGGAAATTTTTTTTGAAATTTCTAATTTAAGCAATAACTGTAGATAGAAAACAGAAATTCTGATACGGTCAAGATGAGGAAAAAAGAATAAACGAAATACAGATTATTTGGAAAACTATTCTATATATGTAGTAGGGAATTTCCTCAACTTTCTACAGTAAATAATTATAACGTATAAGTGAACAGAAACAAAATAAATTATTCCTGTAATTTATTTGAGCACGTCTGGTGAAATCTTTGTAATTTCCAAATGTATTTATTTCATTATTCATTTATTTGTTTACTTATTCATTTGATCATTTCTTTCCTTCCCTCCCTTCCTTCCCTTCCTTCCCTCCCACCCTTCCCTCCCTCCCTTCCTTCCTTCCCTTCCTTCCCTTTCCTCGCTCCCTTCTTTCTCTCTCTCTCTTTCTTTCTTTCTTTATTTTTTACTCTTATAAGGAGAAATAATCAACTAAGGTATGGTGGAATCTTTAAAACACCATATCCTTAGAAGGGCACCGAGGATGGAAACGTGATAACAGAGGTATCCTGCCGTGCTGAATCGGTATCAAGTTCCTATATCCATTTAATTGTTCCTAATTATTCACTAGAAACTTGGAAACATTTTACTTTTATTATTATCATCAAAATTAGTTCAAATAAAAACTGTTTTTGTTAATGATCACCTCAACAATGAAGTAATACACATAAGGACAACAAAAATTAAACAAATATTAGCCAAAATAACTTTACAGATGTGTGCTTCTAATGATTACAAGAAAATAACTACACAAAACAAAGAAACAAAGTTGAAAGTGTTCATGTAAAACGCATTTTATTGCAATATATATACACACACAAAGTGTAAAGTCTAAGAATATTATGTTCGTTTGTATTCTCAAATCCATGGGGATGAACAAATTTAGATCAAATTTTGCATAAGTTAATTTGACATAAGACGACGAAGAATTTTGCGAAGTTCACACAGTGATATTTCTGCCTTGAAGAGAACGCATTTTCGACATCAGCCTTTATTACACAGATAAGGTGATGACCTGAAGTATATTTTCCAAACACAAAAATATGTTCTACTTAATAACAGTAGAATGTTAGACGCAGTGAAACAAGTGGCTACTTGTTATGCCAAAAAAAAATTAAAAAATTAAAAAAAAAAAAAAAAAAAAAAAAAAAAAAAAAAAAGCAAAGGCGGAAGTGAATCCAAATACTTCGTAGCCAAGAGCAATTAAATTCCGTCGAATTAAACAGTCTAGCTCCTAAAATGCTTTCTACTCTTATTTGGTGTAGGGGATAGAGGATCAGATGATTGATGGAGCCAATTTCATGTTATCTAGTGAAAACAAATATCTACATCCACGCGGGCAAAGCCAGGGATAAAATCTAATAAATACCATGGATAAATGTATAGGAATCCACTACTGAAAATGTCCGTAGTCTTGTTTCTCCCAAATACATATTTTATGAAAGTGATGATCCTAATTTTCAGAAACAGTGTAAATTAGCGACTATAACATAATATCCATATAACTCAGTATTCAAAAATGTTACAATTATACATTTAATTGAGATTTTACTATCTACAATGCTCTGAGCTGTGAGTGAGTTTAAGGTCCACAGCTAGGTCATTTGGGCCCCATGTTCTGAGGCAAAATTTAACTTTGACTTAAAGGAATGATCTGCAAGGACCGCTACGGGCAGCGAATTCACAAAATTGCATTAACTCCTACCTTCCGGAACTTGTCAAAAAGTTTTTGATTAGTAACGAAATGTTTGGTGCGCATGTTCGTCAACAGGTTTTTGAGGTAACTAATACAATCAAATATCCTTTTGGGATAGATTTTCCGTTAGTCCTTATAAAGCTCTGGATAATATTTATACTAAAACAAATATTAAAAATCTGATGTGTTGCACTCACATGACTTTCTCTACTCTTGCACTAACCATTCTTACAAGCTCTTATTCCTATATCTTCTTCGTGTTAGTTGAGACACATTTGCAGAAGTTATCCTATTGCTTATTTCCTTGTAGGTGCCATAGGAATAGTACAGCAGGCTTTGACCAATAGTAAAATCTTTTAAATCTTTGAGATTCCCTTCTCTTTGCATGGTTAACATATAAAAATGTGTTGCACTCACATGACTTTCTCTACTCTTGTACTAACCATTCTTACAAACTCTTATTCCCATATCTTCTTGTAAGTTAAGATAAACATTTGTACAAATAAATCTTATTGCTTATTTCCTAGTAGGTGCAAAGGGAATACTACAATACAGAAGGCTTTGTGTGATAGTCAAATCTTTTAAAGCTTTGAGATTGCGATCTCTTTGCACCGTTAACATATAAAAAATGAAAAGCAATGTTCCATTTGACAAAAGTATAAGTTATCCAAAACTGACACATATAACAACGAATATCTGCGAAACGGTTCACTCTACAAAAAAATGTATTCAGACACAAATTGTGTTTTAGCAAGATCTGCATTTTTGTATAGTAAGATTTGGTCTATCTCTTACGGTTCACCAGTTATGCAAAAGCCATCCAGAGTAAATAGGACTTCATAGGCTATAGCCAGAAAATTCAAGATATACATTTCATTTGTCATAAAAATATATCAAACATATGGAATTTTAATCAAAATCGTTAGAGCCATTTTAAAGAAAATACAAAATTTTCGTAAATTTTCTATGTACATAAAGGGCAGTTTAAGGTGGAGGAATATTTTTCAAAATCTTCGTGTCGCATCCTTGAGAGACATTAAACTTAAATAGCAACTTTGCTTTTTTAACCGACTTTTCATTTTTGAGTTATGCTGCCCACAGCCTGACAGACACATACACACATATACACACACACGGACCTTTTTCCAAAAATGCTTTGTTTGGATTCAGGGGCCTCAAAACATATATTTCCGCTGAAATTTCGATATCGATTTTTGAGTGGAATACAATACTTCCTCCACTTTACTAAACGTAGTAGAGAAAGTAAAAATAAATAACGATGTTCCATTTGACGAAAGTTCTTCAAAACTCACACAAATGACGGAATATCTCCAAGATAGTTAACTCTAGAAAAATATTTGGATATAAATTGTGTGTTTTAGCAAGATCTACGTTGTTTGCATAGTAAGATTTGGTCTATCTCTTACGGTTTTCCAGTTATACAAAAGTCATCCAGAGTAAACAGAACTATATGGGCTACTGTCAGAAATTTAAAATATACATTTCATTTGTTATAAAAATATCTCAGACATATGGCATTTTAATCAAAATCGTTAGAGCCATTTTCAAGAAAATCAAACGCTTTCAAAGAATTTTTTCATGTAAAGGGTAGTTCAGGGTGGAAGAATTTTCTTCGAAATATTCGTGTCGCATCCTATAAATACATTAAACTGAAATAGCAACTTTGGCTTTTAACCGACTTTTCGCTTTTGAGTTATGCTATCCACAGAGACAGACAGACAGACAGACACACACACGCGCACACACACACACACACACACACACACACACACGCACGGACCTTTTTTCTAAAAATGCTTCTTTTTTAAATTCATGGGACCTCAAAACATATATTTCCGGTGAAATTTCGACATCGAACTTTTGGGTGGAATGCAAATTTCCTCTACTGACTATTCGTAGCAGAGAAAGTAAAAATTGAACAACGATGTTGCATTTGACGAAGGTTTTAAGTTTTCCGAAACTGACACAAATAACAAGGAATATCTCCGAAATGGTACACTCCGCAAAAATATCTATTTGGACATAGATTGTGTGTTGGAGTGGAGTGTAAAGTTTAAGGGCCCGTTGACAACGACGTCATTTGGGCCCGTAGACTGTGTGTCGTAGCGAGATCTACATTTTTTGCACAGTAAGACTTGGCGTATCTCTTACTGTTTTCCAGTTATACAAAAGTGATCCAGAGTAAACGGGACTATATGGGCTACTGTCAGAAAATTCAAAATATACATCTCATTTGTCATAAAATATCTCAAACATGTGGCATTTTAATCAAAATTGTTAGAGTCATTTTTAAGAAAATCAAAATTTTCTAAACATTTTCCATGTAAAGGATAGTTTAGGGTGGAGCTGTTTTCTTTAACATCTTCGTGTCGTATCCTTGAAAGACATTAAACTTAAATACTAACTCTGGTTGTTAACTGACTTTTCGTTTTTGAGTTATGCTGTTCACAGAGTCTGACTGACTGACACACACGAACCTTTCTCTCAAGATGCTTTTTTTTTTATTCAGGGGACCTCAAAACATATATCTCCGGTGAAATCTCGACATCGAATTTTTGGATGGAATACAATACTTCCTCTGGTTAGTATACGTAATAGAGAAAGTAAAAACTGAGTGAATGGGATTCTATTCCGTTACATTTGATAAGCCTATGGTGAAATTTCTATTTTCTTACATTCTTAGTTAAATTTTCCGAAACTCTAAGCAGTTGCTAGACAGCCTTTTGTAATTACATATACGTTTTTGAACTTACAGCCCAAATATTGTAAGAACTGTTGATAGCATGTCCGAAATTAGTGCTTCTAATACATCTTTTTCTATGTATGGGTATCTAGAATTCTTTTTTCTTTTTTTCTTTTTTTTTTTTTTTTCAAATTGGTGTTTTCTACGCAATTTGTTATAACTTTTTCTCTGTAACTGCCAAATTTGTGCAAGCAAGTGAAGCAATATATGTCATAAGGTTGTAACTTGGGAACATAAATCCAGGTTTTTACATTTCAGTCAACATTTCAGCACAAGCTTCGTTTAGCTAAGTGATGTGTATATTTTCTATTACATTGCTGCACAAGTTGATTTGATTACCTCAAAATACATTACAGTAACAACATTTCATGTAAAGAGAAAACCCGATATTTTATTCGAGATAACGTAATCACGGAAACAGATACAATCGTCGCTGTTGGAAATACTTAGCCTTAAGTTAAATGTTATCCCAGCATCATACTATACGTTATTAAGCTATGTGACTCTTATTTTCTTTATTGAAATGGAATATACTCGTATAATGCACCACGGGATCCATTGTGTTTCTGTGCTTTCTTCAATACCTGTTATGAAACGATTTTTTAAAACTGCAGCATTCCACAACAAAACTCTATGAGGATGAGACTTTTGGATGTATTAAACACAGCAGAGCAATACAGACATTTCGATAATTGTGATAGCTTTCTGTTTCATCACTGTCTAGAAGCGGCGAACACAAATTGTCTTGCAAAAGGAAGCGGTTGAGTGTCTCTGCTTTCAAATCCACAAGTGCAGAGAGAACACTTTAGTTAATTGCAAGAACTACGTCCAAAAGCTAAGAAAATGACGTGTTTACGTTCCAAGCTTTTGCAAGCTGATGTTGGCAGCACCATTTCCTTTCCGATGCTCTAAGAATTCTATTGTCTGACGGCATCTCAAGCTGTTAAATATTCTTAAGTAAGTACGGTGGTTTCAAAACAAAACACTCCACGGAAAGAAATACAAAGGAAGCCCTCTACTGCATCCAACTAACGCAGGTTGAACGCTATCATATTGCGGAGCCTTCATTTAAAGGCATAGGATTCTGAGCTTATCTCACGAAAGAACGAATGCGCTAAATCTATGCATAATAAACACCGATGTTTTAATTATGCAATAACGTCGGCAGCATATTTTTTACTTTATATGGAATTATATTTATGATGGTAGGAGCCGAGGGAGTTCTTTGTGAAGGAGAAAAATACGCTAGCAGATATATTTTTAATTCAAAACAAGCACGAAATCTTAAAACCATATCTATGTTTAAATTTGCGCGGACTTAATAAGCTTCCTACAACAATACTAGTGACATTTGCAGAAAAACAAATGTTTTGAAGTGTATGGTTTGAGAAGTGTTAATTGGGCGAGACTGTACTAAGTACTTCCATATAGAAATACAAATGTTGAGCCACCTTCATATCTTTTACTTTCTTCCCCATGTGTTTAGTAGGTAAAAGAAGGTGTTTGCATTCCACCCAAAAATTTCATATCGACATTTCCACCGAAAGTATATGTTTCGAGGCCTTCTAAATACAAAAAAGAGGCATTTATTGAAAAAAGGTCCGTGTGTGTGTGTGCGTCCGTGTATGTGTGTATGTGTGCGTGTGTATGTGTATACGTGCGTGTGTGTGTGAATGGCGTAACTAAAAACGAAAACTCAGATAAATACCAATTTTGTTACTCAATTTCAGTATCTCGCAAAGATGCGATTGGAAGATTTTCAAGAGAATCCTCCCCCATCCATATCTAACCTTTACATGGAAAATGTTTGATTTTATCATAGATCTAACCATTTTGATAAAAATAGCGCTTATTTAAGATATTTACACGACAAATCCGTGTTTGAGCAGTTAGACCACTCATCTCTCCACAAGGCGGCCTGGATTCTATCCCACACGATCGTATGTCGCATTTGTGGACGAAACGGCCCGTGGGAAGCTTTTCTTAAGTCCAACCACTCGGCCATCCGCTCACATTGAATAGTTGAGACTCAATATGAGAAATGACAACAGAACGACGCTAAAGACACGCATTTCGTGACACCATTGTAAACCGGCCGCGGAAATGACATGGACTTACACAAATATACCTACGCTTCCAGAGTCTGCTCATCCTTTTTGTCTTAGGGTGTATAAGATGCCACAAAACAAAACAGAAAATAAATAAATAAATAAATAAATAAATAAATAAATAAATAAATAAATAAATAAATAAATAAATAAATAAATAAATAAATAAATAAATAAATAAATAAATAAATAAATAAATAAATAAATAAATAAATAAATAAATAAATAAATAAATAAATAAATAAATAAATAAATAAATAAATAAATAAATAAATAAATAAATAAATAAATAAATAAATAAATAAATAAATAAATAAATAAATAAATAAATAAATAAATAAATAAATAAATAAATAAATAAATAAATAAATAAATAAATAAATAAATAAATAAATAAATAAATAAATAAATAAATAAATAAATAAATAAATAAATAAATAAATAAATAAATAAATAAATAAATAAATAAATAAATAAATAAATAAATAAATAAATAAATAAATAGAAAATGAAAAATAATAAAATAGAACAACATTAGGTTAACGCCAATCGGGCTCCTTCGTGACGCAATGATCGTGGTGACAAGAGTCCAAACTGCCATCAGATTGTTGTCAGGAGGCAAGATCAGGACCGCGGATAATACACACTACTCTACAACTATGCACAGTTACGGTTTACACCAGTTGTAAATTTCTCATCCGAAAAAATAAACTAAAAGATCTAATTCAAGGAATAAGCATTGGCAGACGCAGGTATTTATGGAGATTAATTTTCTCACTTGTGTTTTTTAATATTAGTGAAAGCGTGATGGAGATTGTTTTACGCTTTTAATGGAGATTGATGGAAATTGTGCGGAAATGAATTCTTTTTAACGGCTAAATTGAAATTATTAATATATTTACAATGGATTACCATGTAAAACATACATTTACATTATTTTAAACGCTATGACCTGATTTTTCATCTCATAATATTACAATATTAGTAATTACTAAGCATCTCCAAACTGAAGCATTGCGCATGCTTTAATATTTTTCTCTGACATTCCAAGACGCCTGTCGGTCACAATTAAATTAAATCTAGAAAAAAATCTTTCAAAATTTGCATTAGAGACAAGTAACCACATAACTGTAGACACAATTTTGAAAATTCAAGAAATCTTGGATTTTTTGTTTTGTTTTAGAAGCATTAAAAATTCTTCATCTACATTGCCACTTTGCAATTGGTTTTTCAAACTTTCTATAAGACTTACATAATTAACAATTACTTAAGAAAGGTATCTGGTAAAAAGTTGCCTTTACTCTGTCAATATTGTTTAATGTCGAAAGAGCAAACTTTGAGTCAAACAAATTCAAAATACAGGAAAGAAGTTTCCCTTCACTTACCATGAACTTATTTATTTTTCAATGGCTCTCAGGCCACATTCTTTGAATTCTGAAACTACCTCTCTACTAATTTTTTCAGGAAGAGAATCTAAAATGGAATTTTGCTCAAAATGACCTTCTGTCATTAAACTAAAACCTCAGGCGCAACAGCCCAGCCGCTGCGTCCTCCACCTATGTGCAGTACTGGAGGGTGGGATGTGGTCAGCGCCCCGAGCCCTCCCGGCCAGTTATGCGGCCTTCGCGACCTGGGACAACACCTTGTCCATCAAGCTCCTCAATTGGTCTCCACGGGACTAACGAGGCTGAGTGCAACCCGTGCCAGACCTCCCAGCGCGGGAAAAATTCCCTTGCTGGTACCGGGGATCGAACCCGGGTCCTCCGCGCCAGAGGCAAGTGCATTATCAACAGCGCTGCGGAGACGGTCCTGTCGTTAAACTGTTTTTACCATTTCTACCCATCCAATAACTTTGTGTGCAGCTGGATTTTCTTTAGATAGAAGTTCTCACCTTAAGTATCATTCTTGTGTCCATCACAAATTCTTCTTTGTCATATCTGGCTCTTTTTGCAACTTGAAATGTTTCTCCCAGAGCCAGGTGCCTCTTCCTTTTGTCACCGTCGCATTCTTCTTTTTTAATGTGCTTAGAACAAGTGTCACTGCGCTTGTAATCTATTCTAATGTTGCAAAATAGTTCTCCATCACTACAATAAAATCCTCCATTGCTGTATTGTTCTGCACACGATGTAGCGGAAACTTGAGTGGATGTGCGACCCATCTTCACACTCCTACGTCTCAAACAATACAACCGGTCGGGTCCATCAAACACATTGTATCGTTTTTTGGTCGGAAACATCCCTTTCATCACTACTCACGTAACAAAACGGACCTCAGGCAGTAGCTACATCACTGACCTTGACAAAGTCAGCACTCACAATTCTTGGAATTCTTAGAACTTTCTTGTAAAAGTTCAACTGCTAAGAAATAAAGAATGGACGTTGACTGATGATGATTAGTTATTATTGCACGCTATGAAATTCGTTATAAAATGAACAAATCCCGATAATTCTTGATTTTGTTAACATTTCGCTATTACGGTCACAATTCGTGATTTATCGCGGTCATTTTATTCGTAAATTAGCTTTAGAAACCCCTAATTCATGGATATTTATAAGAAACAGTGGCATATCATACATTTCGTGATTATCGTGATCTCCATAAATAGCTGGCTCTGAGCATTGGTAAGTAAATTAATAATGCGTGCTGCATACCAACACGGCGCATTTGCTGCTTGGCGGTACGTACATGTGTGCGCGTTACCACCGCAGGCGTTTTGTGTGAAAGCCTGGAATTCTAAAAACGGGGATTTAACACAAAACACAGGTACATATTTACAGTGCATTTCCACAGAACAATACGTTGTCACACAATACCTTATTTCTACCTATTTCTACCCTAAACATTAACCCAAAATGAACAATTTTTAAGTTAATTTCGCCTTCATTTGTTTTCACATTTCAAATCACTGCGTTTCAAAGCTTAATTTTCTTCTCTTATTAATGATAATTTTAACATAATTTATATATTAAATATCCATCTCATTTATCTAACCAAAGTCTTCTTTTATCGCTTCTTCTTTAAAAGTTTCGTTGTTACTTAAAAGTAACAAGTCACCAAATACAAAAACCTTTCACAATGCAGAAGATGGATATAATACTTTTTTCCCTCTATGTTTGAAGTAAAGTGAATAATTTAAAAGGTGTTGAAACACAAGTTTCTTATGTAATACCTTCACAGCAAGTTCACTAGCACCAACAAATTCTCCTATCCGCTATATATTATGGTATTCATAAAACAATGCATTCTCCTATCCACGTTGCATTGTAACCCCGTGGTACAACAGCCTATCCGGGCAGAGGCCTACTGCCCGACCGCTGGGTTCCCCACCTCTGCCCACCACAGGCATCATAAGTGGGGTGCAGTACTGGAGGTGGGATGTGGTCAGCGCCTTAGTACCTCCTTGTCGGTTGTGCGCTCTTCTTGACCAGGGGTCGCTACTTTTCAACCAAGTAGCTCTCAGTTGGCAATTCAGGGACCTAACGAGGCTGAGAAACCCCAAAACAGGCCTCCCAGAGGGGAAAAATTCCATGTCGGTACCGGTGATCGCAACCGGGTCCCCCGCGCCAGAGGCAGGTGCCCTACCTTAGCCCTAGGGGCGGTCATGCATGTTACATTATTTGCCACATATGTTTTGTTAAGGAATGACTTCAAAACAAGCAAGACATGCTTAGTTACAACATGCGCAAACAGTATTAAAATGCTTACTCATAATAAGCTGTGGGGATAGAAAGAAAATAAAGAAATAAAGGGAGAGGGCGAAAAAAGTCGCAAACTGTCAAGCATGTTCATTAGAGGTCGCGTAGCATGGAATATTTCACATAGGATAATACCATACAAAAATCTGACGTGTTGCACTCACACATGACTTTCTCTACTCATGATAGTGGAGACAAACGTTTGTAGAACTTATCTTACTGCTTATTTCCTTGTAGGTGCAAGGGGAATATGGGAATACAGTAGGCTTTGAGCGATATATATTCATATCTTTTAAAACTTTCAAATTCCGTTCTCTTTGCACGGCTAACATAACAAAGATTAACGACGTTCCATTTGAGGAAAGGTTTTTTTTTTTTTTAAGTTTTCCAAAACTCACACAAATAACAAGGAATATCTCTGAAATGGTTCACTCCACAAAAAACCTCATGTGGACATAAACTGTGTGTTTCAGCAAGATCTGCATTTTTGTACGGTAATATTTTGTCTACCTCTTACGGTTTACCATTTGCATAAACATCATCCAGAGTAAACAGGTTTACATAGGCTATAGCCAGAAAATTCAAAATATACATTTCGTTTGCCATGATGTTAGTTTTTGGGTCTACATGTATTTGCGAACAGAGTTCTTCCAAATTAAGTTATATTAAAAGCGTGTATCGCAATAGGTGACGATCACTTTGAGTATCTTCTAAGGCTATGTATGCACTTCGACTTTGTCGCCAAATGTTGATAGACTTCTTAAACATAAGTAGTACCAAACAAGTCACCAGCGAACATATCTTTATTGCATAAAATTTGAAAGTGCTTTCGTAAATGAAGCGCAACGTACATATCATCAAACCGCCACTGCAACACAATGGACGGCTGGGGGTTAGAGAGAGGCAAAGTCCGCCTGGTAGGAGGTGAACCCAACTTTCCCTCTTTCGCTGTTATAGTTACAGTCGCGGGGAGAACATCTACACTTAGGCCAATTAGAAGCGCAGTCCCCGAAGGCTCTGTGCTGTCCAGGGTTGCCAACATTTAAAAGTAAAATTATCATACCAGAAACTCAAAATTATAGATTTGGATTTAAAATTATCGTACATCATAAACCAAATATAACAATAAAAATATCAGCATAACACTTATGAAAATGTAGTAGTAATGATGTTTGTGATATTCACTTACAAAATTGATGACCTCAACCAGCATTGCAACTTTAGCACTTAAGTTTCTCGTACTATTCATCTTAAAGTTCATCTTCCTCAAACGTTGCAGAATTATACAAATTCGTTGCTGAGATAAACCTTAACATCTCGTTGACTTGTAGGTTTTCGGATCTACCACCTTCTTTCATAAGCTGAGGCGACAGAATAAGTTCATTTACCGTATCTAGTGCCAATGTGTTTAACTTTAGTTTTTATTAAACCTCGTATGGGAAAAACTCTTTCACAAGAAGTATTTCTGAGGGGCAACGAAATCACTGATAATGCAACCTCCGCTAGTTCTTTGAAATAAGTATTTCCACAAAGGTGACACGTGTTTAGCAGCGATCCAGAAACTATCTTTATTTCACACGGAATATCACGTATTCCGACTTTTCTCCATTGATCATCAATTTTGTGAACAATGCCTTCTTAAGTGAGATTACCAGATCTAGGCACGTTGGTAATAAGAGGATAAAGGGTAGAAGGATTAATAGGATATGACATGGTTGCCTTAGAGGTGTGGAGACAGGCCGTGAGGGCATAAGTAGTGCCGCTATTTGTAATTAATTTCATTTCGATGGTGTGATAAACCAGTGAAAATGATACCTATTTCTCCGGTATCGAACTATCATACATTCAAATTATCGTACACTCCCATAATTATCGTACGGGCTGGCAACCATGTGCACAAACATTAAAATTATCGTATGCCACCATAATTATCGTACGAGTTGGCAACCCCGGTGCTGTCCCCCGCGCTATTCAGCGTCTACATGGCAGACTTTCCTTCACAGCCACAGGTCAGCATAGCTGTTATATACCATATAGGGAGCATTAGGAAGGACGGCGACAACACGAAGGAGTTTAGTTGACAAAAATTGTGCATTTTAATGATTTCTACACTGCAGTAAGTGGGTTTATCCTCTATGTTCTTCTTTAATCCTACACTATACAAAAGTGACTGACATATCCCTCCGGTGAAATCTCCGTATGAAATTTATGGATGGAGTACACTTTCTCTATCTAATAGATACGTATTAGAGAAAGTAAAACCGGATTTTGAAGCCGTAAATTGAACATTTTTGGTCAATGAATTCAAATGCTCAATAATGATGACGATTATTATTATTATTATTATTATTATTATTATTATTATTATTATTATTATTATTATTATTATTATTATTATTATTATTATTATTATTATTATTATTATTATTATTATTATTATTATTATTATTATTATTATTATTATTATTATTATTATTATTATTATTATTATTATTGTTGTTGTTGTTGTTGTTGTTGTTACTATTACTAGTATTAGTATTATTATTATTATTATTACTGTTGTTGTTGTTCTTGTTAACAGCTTGTTCTTTTTTTCCATTATGTACATCTCCTTAGCCATACCCGTCGCCCTCCGTGGTCTAGAGGTGACATTCTAGCTTCTAGTTCCCAAGATTACGGGTTCAAACCCAGCGGAGGGCAATGGATTCATTTCGGGCGTAAAAATCCTTGGCATGGCTTCCTTCTGAAGGGAAGTACAGCCGGTGGTCCCGTGGCGTAGTTACGGCGTGTAATAGATCTTCAAGCTTGATAAGGACGCCTCTGAGCAAACTTAAGTGGTATTTCACGACCAATATAGAATGAGACGCTGAGAACCATAGCAGTTAAAGATCATCCATAAATAAAACTCAGTTTCATTAATCATGTACAGCAAAACTACTTTCTTTATAATCACTTCTTCTGTAATTTATACTCTAACGCCGTGAAAGAGGAGAGTCTGCGTTTACTTCCTTCCACTGTACCTGGACTTTGCCTCTTTTTAACACCCAGCCGTGTACTGTGTTGCAGTGGCGCGTTTGTTACATGTACGTTCCATTTGATTTCTCAAAGCACTTTCAAATCTTATGCGTTCATTAGTGACTTCATTGGTACTGCTTGCGTTTAAGAAGTCTGTGAATATTTGGCGATAAAGTCGAGGTGCATAGCCTTAGAAGATACACCAAGTGATCGTCCCGTAAGATATTGCGATACATAATATAGTTCAATTTGTAGAAACTCTGTTTGCAAATATACGTAAAGCTATACTCACTCTTGCACACACTATTCTTGCAAACGCTTATTTCTCCACTTCATTTTAATCGACATAAGTATTTTCTAAATATATCTTATTGCTAATTTGCTTGTAGACGCAAGGGGAATATGGGAATACAGTAGGATTTAAGCGATAGTGAAACTTTTAAGAGCTGTTTGTTACCAATGCCTTTGAAATTCCGTTCTCTTTGCAAGGCCAAGAGATAAAAAAAGAAATAGCATATTCCTATTTGAGAAAAATATACGTATTGACAAATTTAAATAAATAAATAAATAAGAAAGAGTATCTGCGAAATAGTTCACTCAAAAGAAAAATGAAGTATTTGACATAAATTGTGTTTTTTTAACCAGATCCACGTTTTTATTTAGTAAACTTTTGACTGCCTCTTGCTGTTTACCATTTATGCAAAAGTCCTCTAGAATGAGCAGACCTTCTGAGGACATCCCAGCAAATTGAAGCTAGACTTAGAAACGGCCGTTGGAATAGCTTGTTTGTGTCCGTCACTGGATACAGACTGTCTCCCTCCGACTGAGGAGTGGAGTGGGTTATAACCGCTCATTACGTAAGGTTCTCCAAAGAGAGAAGGTTGGACATTCCTGCTCTATCGACCTCAGCTCAAACCTAAGATAAACTCGCGTTATTGGTTAGAAGCTTTTTTGTGCCCTAGTTCAAACGGCCCAGTGTGTGCGTGTGTGTGTGCATGTGCGCGCGTGTGTGTTTGTTTTCCTATACAGCGTAACTCAAAATCGAAAAGTCGGTTAAATATCAAACTTAGTATTTAAGTTTAGCGTCTTCTAAGAATGCAGCATACAGGTTTCTTTTCACTTTTTCGAAAATCACTCTAATGATTTTGATTAAAATATCACATCGTTAAGAATTAAAAGAGGTTGCTACATCTTGGAGAAGGGCATTGTTTATCCAAAAATGAGGTTTATACCAATGATTTCTATATCATTAAAATAAAAGACCAGATTTGGTATTAAAATTTAATTAACCAGTTTAAGACTGCGCGCTGCAGGTAAACATTATGTAATGAGGCAGAAACATCGTTGAAAGTGAGGAAGAGGGAGATGGCAAAGCGACAATGAGAGAGAGAGAGAGAGAGAGAGAGAGACAGACAGACAGACAGACAGACAGACAGACAGACAGAGAGAAGTGTAAGGAAAGAGCGAGTGGGAGGTTTACACCGAGGTCAATTTTTTGTGGTCGCATTTTGCACCTTGCACCGTGTATGCACCCTGAGAAGCCCTGCAATTGTTAATACTAGCAACAAATGGCAAAACATCTACATCATTGCCAGCCAACCGTGTTCTATTACATCAGAAAATACCCACCTGTCTGTTGCTCCCCGCAGAGAGAGGAGCTCATTAAGAAGTAAAGGATAGCTGTATGCTATTGCAATCATTCTTTCACATCGTCTTTCATAATGTAACATTTATTTCATTCTGTGCAGAGCTGAGGCTCAGCTCTGGATTGAGCAATTAAATAAATTTAAAATGCAACAATAAAATTGAGTGGCAAGATTTTAAAAGTAGGTTTTCAATATGATGTTAATTTAAATATGAATAAAGCTTTGAAGATTTCGAAAATGCACCAAAAAATTAGGTCATATTTATCGTGATATTTTCGGTCATAAGAGCTTACATATTCCTAACACATTTAGGTTTGTACATAGTTTTTAACACTACACAGCCAACAAAATGTCCTACTTATTCCTCTCGCCAACAACTCTGTGAAAATGTTCAGTTGCTACAATCTTACGTGACAAACGCTCTGCCATATCATGCCTGTTTCATTTGGCTGACCCTGGCTACATAACAGCGGGAGTCAAACTTACGGAATGAACGGATAAGAAAACCCTATCTTTAGTTTGTTCTTGTTAGCAAATACCAAAGAGGATGAAACAGCGAACGACAGTGGAATAGAATAAGTTTTGACTGTTATGAGCGTAACTCACCCGTGCTCCGGCCGCAATGGCTGTTTGTTGTTGTTGCTGTTGTTGAGGTACCCTAGCTGCTCTAGAGTGTCTGGGAGAACTACCCGAGTGTTTCTCCTTGCGGTGACCTGTTTTAAGCCCGCGTAAGAACCGCGAGAAGCTGGTTTTCTTCTTGTTCGTCTGTTGACCTCCGGCTTGTTCTGCAACAAAACAAATTCAACGTTAAACATGTAATATGATCAGAAAAATAAACGCAACAATTAATTCAGAGCCTAAAAGTAAACCAAAATATAAATCATTTAAACGGTGAACCTATTATTCTTCTTTATTGTTGTATTCTCCGTTTTATGTATTTATTTTTATTAGCCCGCTTTATTTTCTATGGTCATTTCGGGCGACTTCGACCTGAGAAACAACTGAACTGTAGCTTATATTAACGTTGGGTGTTAATACTTCTTAATATTAAACCCACAAATTCACTCCCACATTCATACTTCCAGATTCTGCGGATGATAGAGAGTGCTTTTGAATAAGGAAAACTGCAAAGAATCGAACATGGGACCTTTGGGTAGTGATGAACTTGTCCTTTTATATATTTTTTCTCTAAGCTAAAGCAAGGCCGATCGATGGATCACGCGGTAACGTCTAAGGTTGGTATTCGGAAGAAGACATAGTTCAATTCCTGGCCACTCATACCTAAGGTTTTTTGCGGTTTTCCCTGACCGGAAACCGAATAATAGAATTATACACTACCCTCATTTCCTCTCATTTCATTCCCTCTTCATCTTTCAGGGTTGCAAGGAAAGGTGCGGTGGACGGCGGAATGCGCAGTTAGTGATTTAGGAAGAGAAATATTTCATCTGGCATGGAACCTCCAGTCCAAACCTGTCCGTGCGGCTAAGGGGGTATCGAAGGAGCCGCCGGAAATACATTGGCGTACAAAAAATTCAGGACACTTACATTTTTTAAACATTGATTGCAATGCTCTGTCACATCATGTTATTAATTGTTTCATTCCTATAATAGCATAAATTATTGTCATTTTATTCTTTGAACTTACATTATTTGATCCTTCATTTTTTATCTATTGTTACGTAATTTCTACTGTTACGTGTCATGAACTGATGAAACAGCTGCACTAAATTTTGAGAATTTTCAAGTTTATCGCGTCACCATGAGATGGTACTTCTAGACCGGGAAGCCTCGAATAATAATTTTGGTTCATTAATTAATGAGTGTGCTTAGGTATAATTAAGTAAAATTTAAATATTGGTTTCTATGCATATGTGTAATTACATTTGTAATTCATATGGTATTCATAAGTCTTGAACGTATAAAATGTAGAAGTTCATGTTAAAACAGTGTCCGCGACCTGAAGTTGAAAAGCTAGAAACGTGCACATGTTAAGGAAAACAAGGCAATTGGGCTCTCTCTCTCTCTCTCTCTCTCTCTCTCTCTCTCTCTCTCTCTCTCTCTCTCTCTCTCCATCCATGAATCTATTGTCATATCTGGAAGAGTGTTTCTCTTATGTCCCATTGTCTGTTAATATACCGCAACCGAAAGAATGAGACGGAACATCTCACTGAATAAAACTCGGGGAATTCCCTGATCCAAGATGGCAGTTTGAAGGAAGTGATAGAGAAGGTTCAATGAAAATCCACGATTTCAGTACGAAATGTTAAGGCGCGTAAAATCGTCTGGAAAGCCCACCAATCAAAATTAAATAAATTACAGGGGCACACGCGCTTAAAGGTACAGGAAATCGGAGAATTCGGGACAGTCTTCATGTAACCGTCGGACAGTTTTCCTATCGTTTTCAAAGAGTCGTCATGTAAACGCCGTACTGTTTTCATGTAATCGTCAAGACAGTCTTCTTAGTCTCCAAACAGTCGAGTCAGTGCGCCAAATTAACCTAATGTGATTATTGCGGCATACAAGTGCGTTGCATAGTAGATCAGTTCATGAATAGCGGAGTGAGCCTAGTACTAGAGGTGAAAAGGAGAAGTGCGCGGAGATATTGTTTCTTCTTAGGCCGCGTTGGTCCGTGCCGTAAAGGGCAAGTAAAAACTCGGTATTTTGACAAGGACGTAAACGCTCGACTCATGATGAATATGAATGTAAATGAATTCAATAAATTTCGGGAATGCTACTCCTTAATAAAACTCCACAAACTGTTTTCGTTGCTTTTCCCAAACACGACGACGACAACGACGACGACGACGACAACGACCTGCTGGCAGGCTGAGCTTCAACCCGATGAATTTTGCTGCTTACCTACCCCCAATAGGGTTTAACCGGAGGTAGAAAAAATATTGGGAAGGGTATGTAAGGGTGGCGTTTTTAGGTTATTTTGAAATAGAAGGAAGCTGTTGTTCCCCTTGACAAATGACTCACAGGATGCAGTAAGGTCTGATGGAAAAAAAAAGTTCTTTTAAAGGTTTTGAAGTTTTTAAATTTAGAATTTACATAGGGGTTAATTTTAAGAGCCGAACAACTCTTTGTTGGGACTATAATGGAGTTCAGCCTTAGCTGCTGATTGATTGTCTCCTTGGTTATGGCGAGTGCCCGCAAGCCATGTGGGGAACCCTATACGACCTAAAGCGGCGTGTTCTGGGGTCAGAGTCCCCAAGAGACCTAACCAGAGCGCTTTGATGGGTTAGTAACTTGTCGTAGAATTTTGCTGCCCGGCACTTAATTTCATCCTCCACGTATGGAAGAGATGAGGCTTCGTAAAGTAGTATCACGGGGAAAGGTATGGGAACAGAAAAGATGGACCGGAGTCCTCTATTCTGCGCCCTTTGGAGCCATAGGATCTAACTGCCTGCTGCCATGCCCCACACTTCACAGGCGTAAAGCATGAGGGGGATTATAAGAATCCGGAAGAGGTATAACTTCAGGCGGACTGGCATCTCGGACCTCAGCATAGGATACAGTGAAGCAATGGCACCCTGCGTCCCCGCCGAGAGATTTCTGATGTGCCAGCGGAAAGTTAGACCCCTATCCAGTTTAACCCCTAGGTAGGTGATGGAGTCTCTCCATTCTTTGACCTCGAAATTGGAATGTGGGCCACTCTGTGGGGGTGTGGCGTCTCGTGAAGAGGATGGCGTGACTCTTGTCCGGATTAGCGGACATTCGCCATCGCCGGCACCATTCTTGGACGAGACGGAGGTATCGCTGTATGGGGTTGAAGGCTCTGAGAATGTGCTTGTTGGTGCAGAACAGCAACACGTCATCAGCATATTAAACTATGCTAATATGTAGCTGTGATGGAAAGTTTGCCATGTAGACGCTGAATAGCGCGGGGGACAGCACAGAGCCTTCGGGGTCTGCGCCTCTAATTGGCCTAAGTGTAGATGTTCTCCCCGCGACTGTAACTTTTAATGTACGGTGTCTGAGGAAGCTGTGTATGATGTTGATCATTTGTGTGGGTAGTCCCAGTTGGATGAGTTTGCATAGGAGCCCCGCGTGCCAGGTCGTTGAGAAGGCCTTTTCCACGTTCAGAGATACCGCAGCAGTGACTGCGCTTTCCTGGAAACCCAGGGCAGCAGCCTCCACCACCCGCAGCAACTGTTGAGGCGTAGAGTTCCCAGGACGAAAACCGAACTGGTGTTCAGGGACGGCTTGAATGTCTCCCAATAATGGGGACAGGTGGTTGAAGATCATCCTCTCGAGTACTTTCGAGAGGGTAGATAGGAGGCTTATGGATCGGTAGTTGGAGGGGTGTGCCGGGTCTTTCCCGGGCTTCAAGATGCAGATCACTAGACCCTCTCTCCGCTCTCGTGTAAAGTGACCCAGGGTGAGACACATGTTGAACACCCTAGTCAGAAAGAGCACGGCGTTGAAAGGAAGGTGGCGAAGCATGAGGGAGGTCAGTCCATCAGGTCCCACCGCCTTTTTGGGTTTGAGGCGCTAGAAAGCGCCACGGAGTTCACTGGGGCGTATTACCAGGAGTCGCTCAGCATCCTCCGCGGGGCTTCGAAAATATCGACGAACATGCCGGCGGATACGTTCAGAGAATGGTAGTCCTGGGGGTTTCTCTTAGACACATGGTGCGTTCCAGATAGTCGGCAAACATACTTGCTTTGACTTCAGGTTCATAGGTCAGGCCACGGTTGCCCTGGAGTGAAGAGGTGTATTGGTCACGACGGTTGCACAGACTTTTGGCGATCTTCCACATGTTCCCACATTTAGTGTCCAGACTGGCCATCTTGTTCTCCGACGCTTGCACTTGGTGATCGCGCAGGCGGACTCGGACCTGTCGGCGCAAGCGCCGTAGCAGGGCTCTGTTGCGGGATTGCAGTGCCTTTGGTAGAGTCTCCGTGCCGCCAGGAGCGGCAGATGAGGTGGGTTATATCGAGTGGAAGGACATCTGGGTGTAGGGGTGCTGGGGCTTGGACAGTTAGGTTGTGGGCAGTTCGTGTCACAATGGATGTGAAGGAAGAGACTGCCGCCTCTAGGGTTGGGATGTCTGTGATTTTGGGGTTGGGTGGGATGGAGTTACGGAGACAATTGCGAACGCCTCCCCAGTCCATTTCTCGAGCTTGAATCGAGCTGTCATGACTGGAAATCCGGGTGTTGATTTCTGTCAACACTGGATTGTGGTCTGATTGAAGAGCACTGATTGATGTGAGGGTGAGATGAAATGGCAAATGCTTGATGATCGCAACGTCGATGACAGAAGGTAGTCCTCGGCCATGCGGATGATGTGTGGGTTACCGCGGGCCCTGCACACGAAGTTCAGGGTCCGCGTCAATGAGGCGGATGATTGCATTGGCTCGGGCTTCCGCCCTTCGACCACAGTGCCAGCGCTGGTGATTGGCATTGAAGTCGCCGGTCAGGATGACATTGGGATAAAGGGCTAGGATAGAGAGGTAGTCGTTGGGTACGAGCAGCCTACGGGGAGGGTGGTACCCAGAGACTACCAAGACCTTCGAGCCATCGAGGTTCAAAGTGACTGCCGTGGCCTCTAAGATTTGAAGAGGTGGGAGTTGGATTGGGCGGTGGATCACGTTCTGCCTTACGAACACCGCCGTTCCACCCCCAGGGCGACCTTGACGATCGGTTCTGTGGCAGACGTAGCCCGGAATGCGGAAGCGGTCGTTTGGACGGAGATGTGTTTCACCGACTAAGATGACGCCTAGGGCATAGGATTGGGCAAAGTGGGATAGCTCCTCTGGCTGACCGGCCAGTCCACATGCGTTCCAGAACGCAAATCGAAACGAGGTACGTGACCTAGTTCAACTGGCCATTCTGGGCGCACGGGAGTAGAGAGGTCAGGAGAGCAAGCCCCTCCATTGCGATCAGCATCTTTCCTGCTGAGTGGCTCACGGAGAAGAATCTAGCGATGAGGTCGCAGATTCTCCGCCTATGGGTCTGCAGTACTAGCTGCACCCACTTGAGCAGGTCGGCGAGGTCAAAGTCAGGGGTTGGGGTGTGGTGGTTGTGGGTGGCAGAGGTGCTGATGGGATCTCCTCCCTATCCTCCCCCTGATGACGCCGAGAGGTGGAAGTACCATTTCCCTTCGCCACTCTGGGTGCAGGTTTAGGCACCCGGGGCTTCCTATCCCTCTGCGGTCTTGGATTTGTTTGGGTGGGAGGTTTTGCCTGGGGCTGGGGTTGCGTATTGTGTGGTGGTTGTGAGTGTTGCGCTCGAGATGTCTATGGAGCATTCGAGGTGCGCTGTGCACTTTGGGCATATGACCCCGTAGGGGGATTGGCTGGCTGGGGTGCCTGGTGATGTCCCTGAGGGCGAAGTGGAAGGTCTCCCCTGGTCTCCACTGACGGGAGTTGACCCCTGGGTTACCTGTGGGCGCCTGGAGGCGATCATGCGCTTCCTCGTGGGACACCCGCCATAGCAGGCCACATGCTTGCCCTTTCAGTTTGCGCAGATGGGCTCGTCCGCGGTCGTACGAGGACAGGACTAATCAACGGAATCGTAACTCTCTGCTACCTCAGGGTGAAGGTGGAGGCGGTGAGAAGCTCCTTTGGGCCCCCTCAGTGCCATCGGTGTCTTGGATTTAACCTTGAGCCATTTCTGCCGAAGAAATCTGCGGTGTCTTCGCTGCGGTGAAGCGCACCTAAAATAGTAAACTATCTCCAATCCAAACAATTCTTCACATTGCCAATTGTTTCGTTCCCGTTTTGTCAAAAACGGTTTTAACCAATTTTATTTAAACATCGTAACTTTAAGACATTAGGAAGCCAACATATATATCCCTTGAATGTTCTGAGAATAGGCGGTGATGGCCTCTTTACTATTATTTAATTTCAGTTAAACAGATAAACCTAAGAGACAGTTAACAACATTGCTGTTGAGTATATTTAGATCTAGTTAAATATACTTGAAGCCAAATCCTTCAAAATATTAGCTGCGTTCGATCAATTTATTTTTACATTTTGAGTATTATAATGTGAAATAATAAGCAGGCTTATTAATTATAGTTTCACCGGTGATCATACATGTCAAATTTATGTCATCCGTGAAGCCATAATTAGTAGCGTTCTCTGTGAAAGCTTTGAGTCTTACAATAGGCATCATTGTTTTTTCCATCATCTCGCGGTTAACACTTATCGACTTGCTTTTTAACACCCCATTCTCCTCTCAGACTTACACATAAGATGCATGCATTATCATTAAACACATTATAAACTGGTATTATTTCGTAATAAACAGATAAACAAGCAAAATGACTACGCAACTAAGGCCATCTCCCTGTGGTCTGATTACATAGGAACAAACTACAGGTTTCTGCGTTTAAAACCTAACAGGTGCATGGCATTTCGTCTGTGCGCTATTTGATGTGCCACAGCCGGCTTTGCTCCGACATAAGTTCCGCGCGTAAGGCATGTATAACACTCTAACCTTATAGAAGATGCTGGAAATGTCGCCCACCCTCTGCTGAACAATGCATGAGGATTTGTCTAAAACTAAAACCGTATAAATGTACAAGTGTTCATGCTTTAAAACAAGGTGACCCAGTATCACGAATGCATTATTGTGAATGATTCCTTTCACAATAATTGTGAATGACGGTTTAATAGATCAACAACTTCTGTTCTGTTCTTTTCCTGTGAGGCGTTCAAGAAATCCCTCATTATGATCGAAGAGTTGGAGTTTGGTGTCCTGTTAGCGCTAGACGCATAATTGGCCCAATATTCTACGAGCAGACTGTAAATGCAGAGGTACCGGAATGACATTTTGACCCCATTTCATCATGAACTGACAGAAGAAGATAAATCATATGGGAGGTTTCAACAAGATTCTGCTACTGCCCATGCAGCAGAGGAGTCCATTAATAAAATGTAAAATAAAATTAGAAAAGTGTTTGAAGATAGAGTGATTAGTGCTGGTGTATGACCCTCTCACTCCCCGGATCCAACAGTGTGTGATTTTTACTTGTGGGGTAACCTGAAAGACAAAGTTTACGAGACAAATCCTGATACATTGGAAGAAATAAAACAAAATATTAGAAATGAAATTGGAAACATTACAGTGGCCCAACTTAATCATGTGAATCAGAATGTGTTCTCACGATATAATGCTTGTTTGGTCGAGGGTGGACCACATTTCCAGTATCTTCTATAGGGTGAGAGTGCTACACATGCTTTACGCGCGGAGTTTATGCAGGAGCAAAGCCGGTTGTGGCACACCCAATTGCGCACAGGCGAAATGCCGCACGTCCGTTAAGTTTTAAATGAAGAATCCTCTATGTGGCACAGGAAGGGAACTTCACAACTGAAGCAAACTGTTACTCAAGCAGATAGTACAGAAAGGCAATTAGGCAACCAAAGCGCTAACGCACGCTGAATATTATGTATACAAGAATCTACAGATAATCCTCAATGTGAGCTAGCATTCCCTTATCAAACATTTCTGCATAAATTGAATCCACTTACACTTATGATATATGATGTTCCTATTATAACACCACAAATCAGATAAATGTATGTATATGTATAGATAGTGTATACATATATATGCATTTATTACTTATTATTATTGCTACCTTGACTTGATTTACCTGAAAACCAATGTATGCCAGAACTGTAATTTGGCTTCCTTAATTTTAGGCTCTCCCTGTTTCTTAAATTCTCTTATTTTAAAGAGAAGAAAATAAGCCAGACTGTTAACAAAACCTCAATTTTTGAAAAGTCGATTAAAATTCTTATTAGATTAACTACAAAAACTAGAGTATAGAATTAAAAGCCACTCCAGAAATGTTACCAAGATGTAAAATCGATAACTTATTTAATTTCTTACTGCTTAATTAATCCCACAATGAAGTTTCAGGAAAATAGAGCTCATATTCAGGTGTGAGAAACTTTCAACTAAAATCGCATATACAGTGTGCAGACATTTCATTTGACACAATTTCTCAGTATTAGACAACCTTACCAAGTTGAGTTCGATACTTGGGATCCGTATTAGAATATGAAACTCGGGTTATATTTCACATCCTCTAGTTTTGACATGACCCCCCACCCCACTTTTTAGTTTAGGTATTGCCTAGATAATCCTGTAGGTAACTCTTTTCAATCGAGATTAAGTTTTGATGCATAGTTTTTTATATTGTATCACAGAAACTATTAACAAGCAATAACATTTCCAGGCCGGATCTGTTCGCATACGAAGCACCATGGAAAAACACTCACCTTAGTCAAAGTGGGAGGTAGGAGGAAGAGGAGGGGGAATGTTAATGCAAAATAATAAATCTTATTGCTACGATCATTCCGTGGGATCTACGCTGATTGCACCAAGGGTAAATCCCGATAGGAAAACGAAAACCAACGCAATGTAGCAGAATAACCTTCCCCTCCCCACCAAAGTTCCATTTTCCCCGATTAGCTTGATCAAATCGGGGGAAAAATGTTTACCTCCTCGCCGGTGCAGACCAGCGAAGAAGATCCAGCAATGTTCTGCTTCCAGTGTTTTTTTTTTTTGAGTGGGGGGGGGGGGTTAATTGCTTCGATCCGTCATCCGGAACATGTTTTAGCTCGAAAATGTCGGAAGGCAATGCATTCTGTTTGAACTAAAATTGCGTTAGCAGCGAATTGTTGGAAACAGTACGGAACATACACGGATAATAATCTTTATCCAGAATGAAGCATTAAAAAGTTACCAGAAGCCTTCTGCTGGCTCTTCCGGTCAATTTTATTATCAGAAATCCTAGTAATACGTAACAAATGAGGACGGTACTGAGGGAAACATTCCAAGAACTTTAAATTAATCGAGTCATTAATCTTATACGTAGAACATTGAGGATAAAACATACATAGTTATTAAATAAGACCATAAAACGCTACTTTTGAGCACAATAAACGGTTTCTCTTTATTTGTGCGTTTTGTGTAAATGTTTTTAAAGAATCAGATGTGTTGCATTGGTACGACTTTCTCTACTCATTTCTAGAAAAAACTGTTCTTGTAAAAGCTTACATTTCTGTCCAGTTCTTGTAATACAGATAAACTTACAACTCTCACTTACACATTTCATTGTAAGATATTTACATTACGCAGGTAAGTGGTAATCAGTTTTTTAAAGAGCGCGTCGCTATATTATGGCTTTGGATTTCCATGCTCTTTGCATAGTCGAGAGAGAGGAATAACAATAACAAAAGCAAACAAAAACTACTTTCCAGTTGACAAAAGTAATATTTGAAAATTCAAACCAATAACAAGTAAAATCTCGGAAACAGTGAAGCTAACGAAAAGATTTGTTTCCTATTAATTGTACGCTTTAACGAGATCTAGATTTTTGTCTCTCTCTTATGGTTCACCTGTTATGCAAGAGTAATTTAGAATGCTGAGGACTTCAGTAAATTCCCATAAAATTCAATTTGTCATGAAAATATCTTAAACATTTTGTATTTTAATCAAACTCGATAGAGCTATTTTTGAGAAAAGCAACATTTTTGAAAATGTTTTGAAAAATTCTCCATGTAAAGGGTAGTTTGGGATGGGGTATTTTCTTGTAAATCTTCGCATCGCAACCTTAGAACTTGCTGAACTTACCTATATACAAAATTTGGTATTTAACCAACTTTTCGTTTCTGAGTTATGCTATTCACATACACGCGCGCAGACCATTTCCTAAGACGCATTTTGGGTTTAGCCCACCTCAAAACATGTATTCCAGGTGAGTTTACTGTAATAACCCAAAGTAATACCATCGCAAAGATTAAAACCACTATAAAGCGAGTGAACGTACTACATATCTTGTTCCAAAGGTAAGAAGCCGCCGTACTATTTTACATGTTAAAGGCGGCATATAAATGGAACATTACAAATAATCCGTAGTCAAATTATTGTAGTTAGGTTTGCAGCACTTTCCACTATTTTTCGTTGATTCAGCAAAAACTGAAAGGAGTCTACGTGAGAGAACTGTAAGTAATCTGTACTTATGAATAGTGGAAATGAGTATTAAACGTATTGATATGTTGACATATCAAAACGGATGAAATTTGGATTGTCTTCTTGGGCAAATAAAATTGTTCATCGCTCGGATATTACGCCGGTTTCATTGCTAACCCAAATCAGAATTAATCAAAAGGATCATGTTACTGTAGGCTTTAGTATTTTGCATGTCAAAAGGAAATTAGGATGGAATGAAGTATAAATGCATGCGTTTAAATGCGTACCACAGAGATTCGATTGTATATGATTTTGGCCATAATGACCTGGTTACACTGCAGGGATTACACAAAGTAAAGGCGGGATTACGGCGAACTTAATTACATAACTTCACTTTACTTGAAGCGATGTAGCGTATTAGCGTATCATAGTATTAAATACACTTATTTAGGATTGACAACGTGAATTAACTTCTGTGTTATAAAAGTGGTCGACTCGTTAACGCGATGATAGAACTGCTACTTACCAAGCGGGAGACCCTTGTTTGATTCCCGGTACCAGCGGGGGGTTTTCTCCCGCTGGAAGACCTAGTCCAGGCTGCACTCAGCCTCGTTAGGTTCCTGAAGGGTCAAGTGAGAGGCTACTTGACTGAAAAGTAGCGGCCCTGGTTGCGACCACCGTGTAACCGACCGGGAGGGATCGGGGTGCTAACCAGGTAGCAACCTCCAGTACTGCACCCCACTCATGAAGCCTGTGGTGGGAGACGCAGCGGCTGGGCGGTGGGCCTTGGCCCGTTAAGGACTGTTACGCTTTAGGTTATTAATATAAGAGTTTCTCAATGACAATTGCCTCCTTCCCTTCACGTTAAGTCTCACAGTCAAGCGAATAATTTGAATTAATAGGCGTGGAGTAAAGGCTTTTATTTATTTATTTATTTATTTATTTATTTATTTATTTATTTATTTATTTATTTATTTATTTATTTATTTATTTATTTATTTATTTATTTATTTATTTATTTATTTATTTATTTATTTATTTATTTATTTATTTATTTATTTATTTATTTATTTATTTATTTATTTATTTATTTATTTATTTATTTATTTGTCTGTCCGCCCGCTCGCCCGCCCGCCCGCCCGTCCGTCCGTCCGTTCGTTCATTCGTTCGTTCGTTCGTTCGTTCGTTCGTTCGTTCATTCATTCATTTTCATTTATTTATTGTGTGTGCGCGCGCAGCTTAACTCAAAAGCCAAAGGTGTTTTGGTTCAGCATCTTCCCAATATGCAAAGTAAGTTTTTCAAAAAATTCCTCCATCCCAAGCTTCTCTATACGCTGACGAATTTTGGTTATTTGTATGCCCTCAAAAATGCGTCCAACAACTTCGAGTAAAATACATGTGATTTGTGTGTTACATATATTTGTATGACTAATAATAATTGTATCGCTAATAGTGGAATTTTGTAAATAACCTATGTAGCTCACTTCATCCCTAAACGAATTTTAATAACCGCTAAACCATAGGGATAGGATGAAAATTTACTTTACTAAAATATGGATCTCGTCAAAACACAACATTTAAAATTTGGGTAAAATAATATTTTGTGGCATTAATGTTTACGGAGATATACGTTGCTGTTGGTTTGTATGTTCTAATACTTCATACATTTTTTGAAGCACTAAAGCAACATTATTTTATTTCTCGTTGTATCATACAAAGAGTGGAATTTCACAGCCAGCATACAGCGACACCCCTTTTAAAGGTTTAGCTATCACTTCAGATTCCTGTGCTCACCTTGTACATACAACCAACTGTATAATGAAAGCAAGCACTTAAATTACATAAGATTGAGTGTGTAAATAAGATGTTGCGAATAAGCAACAGCGGGTAGAGAAAGTCATTTAATTGTAACATATCAGAGTTTTTAAAACATCACCGTAGCCGAGCAATTCCGCGTGTGACTAACTGACATTTATACTACATTTTCTTCTTAAAATGTTTGTCTAATGGTCAATATAGGTGTAAAAATGTTATTTTAACAACATACGATGACAGAGAATACATTGGCGGTTGTGATAGGAAATATAAAAACCTCAAAAAGTGAAACAATCATTTAATAATGAGCGCTAAACTTTTCGTGACTAACTGACATTTTTGTCAACTGCAGTTCCAACTTCAAACGTTTGTCCTCCGTTTTCTCTGAAAGTTTTCTTATTTGATTTGTTCTGAAAAAATCACTTGAGAGAGGAACTTCTAAGCTTTCAAATGGCCTGAAAAAAGGTTTGGCATGTTATTTTCATCTGGAGATATTTATTCAAAAGGTCAGCGTGACTAACTGACACGAGTTTGTGACTAACTGACATTTGCGAAAATTGTAATACCTTGTCTTTGTTTTACATGGTATAACATATGGTAAATCATAGTGATACGTATTATACGTTACATACATGTAATACATACGGGTGTGTAATTGTATTTATCATTTTGAGAAGAATCATATCCTTTGGAGAAGCATTAAAGTCATGCAACATAAGCAGAATAAACAGATGTTGACAGCTCTCATTTCTTATCACAGTTACATCATTGCAAATATAAAAAGCTGACTCAAAACCATAACAAAGACGACACATGAGAGCACGCAGCACATACCTTAGTTACTTGATTGGACTCCTTATAGTGGAGGAACGCTAAATGCAGTAGTCTCGTAGTACACGCGCATATCACTACACTGTTTTTATTTCCGAAAGTTGTGCATCATTCTGACACTTTCCGCACATGAAAGAAAAGCATATTCCACAACATTTAAACCTAATACTTTCACATAATGAACCCGCTGAGTGGACGGCATAGGTGAAATACGTTCAAATCTTTTGTCGAGAAATTCTTTTGCTTCTTCAATTTCAGGCAGAGGAACTTCAAGAACACATATTTTGGTTTTCTTTCTAACAGTATTAACAAATTCTTCAGCACTCTGAATCCTGCTTCCTGCTTTCGCAGCTGTCCATGCCATCCTCTTCACTTGTCCTCCAATCGCATCTACTGTCCCCTTTCCGTGATAGGATTCGAAGAAGTGCCATTCAATTTGGATTCCAAATACTTCGGAAAGATATGTCACATGGCTCAATGTGTATTTCTGCTTAAAATGACAAGCAGCTCCATCAGAAAACACTTTCACAAGTTCAAGATACGGAACAATATCCAATATTTCCGAAAATATATTCCTTAAGCAAATATCAACTGCATATTTGTCATGCGATACATAATCACACACCAAAGCAAAAGATTGTTTCTGAATTTCACCGATATCTTCTTTCCTATACCAGGCAACAGCGGTAAATATTGAGATCTGTGTATTGTTCCAGTGGGCAGCTCCTTGCATGTGTAGTTCTCAGAGAAGTCTATCTGTATCACAGCTCCACTAATTGCAACATTTTCCCGAGCCTTCTTAAAGGCCTCGGATTGCTGTCTTTTTACATGAATGTGATATAGGAAACGTGGCAGGCAATTGGTCAGTTCTTCAATGCAGTCTTTTACAGACCCATCTTTAATTTCTATTTCCATTCTTCCATTATGGAACTCCACAGGTTCCACTCGCATGGAGAATTAGCGAGTTCATCCGAAATGTCTGCTCCACTCAATCCCGGGCAGTTGGAGCATCCTCCCTGCATACACTTACTCGATTTCTGATCACAAACCACTTCTGCTATGAACTTACGAAATTCAGCCTCAGTGAGTACGTGATTTTTACACAATGCTTTGAGAAGAACTTCGTATTTTCATGTATAATGCATGTGCACACATTATGTGGGATCTGACTTTGAAGACGAACGTGAGTAGGGCGTAATTCAGCGAATTTTGTCAACCCCACGGACATTTCTGCTCGGTCTTGTAGAAAGAGTGCATGTGCTTCTTTTAATGTTACCACTAGATACCTAATGCGAACTTCTTTTGTTTCTCCCTCAACATGGATTTCAATAAAATCATCTCTTCCAGGGGCTTGGTAAGATATTGAATCATCCTAATAGAACTTGATTATTGCACTTTTAAGTTCCTCTGTTAGTTGTTTTCCTAATACCGGGACAGAATGCTTTGGTTTTACAACATATAATCCCTCTTCAACTGCTAACTTACGAATCATTTCTTTTCTTTTACGTGGAGATTGCGGCAATGCTTCCTCAACACGTTTTCTGCACTTTCCGAAATACCGTTTGCTTTTGAAAGCGGTTGATGTTGATGGAGTATCCTTATCAATCCCTTCTTGGTCTCATATCTTCTGTCTTGCCCGCTGTGCTTGCTTATATTTCCTACATTCAGCTTTGAGGTGTTCTCTTCCTTGTTTTGTTTGTTTCACTATTTCTCTTCCTTTCCTCATAGTCACTTTTATTTTTTCCTTCCATTGTGCATAACTGCCTTGCTCCTTCAGACGTTGTTTGTATTCACATTGTCTTTGGGCTGGTGTTTTAGCCATGGAGTCAGAAACGGACTGATACGTCTATCATGACTTAAGTCTCACAAGCACTGTACGCGTATGACGACCTCAGAGCGCCAGCACTAATTGTCCGTTAGTCACGTGTTTTGTGGGTAAACTAATGACTATAGAGGAAAACTTTCTGATACTTTTTTATTTGTTATATTGTAATGACGCAGAATCCAAAAGGATATTTATTTCAGTCTATTACTTTTCCCTCCAGAGGACTTTATGCTTATTTACCGTGACTAACTGCCATTGACACACAGTAATAATTAAAGAGGGTCTAAGGATTATTTATAAATGTCGAAAATTATTAGCCATATACACGTTTCGAAGACGAAGTCATTGTGTGATGTACAGAACAAAAAAATTAAAACAGTTGTACATAGCTCCTGAAATATTGATACGAAAATCACTGTTATTCGCGCTTATTTTTAGTGTTTTGGCAATATATGGGTAAGAAGTGAAATTTGAACCCATATTCACGTCAAAATGATCTATTTTTCACTTCATAAGATACTTTGGAGTATCTAGCATCATCTTTCCTTAGTAAAAAAAGTGAAACATTAATTTCAAATTTTAACACTCGGTATGACATTCGCGGAACTGATCAGCCGTTCTTAAATGGTTGATATATGCTGCCTATCCTTTAAGTGTTAAAATCTACACATGGAAGCAAAGTACTTTCACTCAGTTATCCAATACACGAGTATATCATCAGAATGCCAGAACGTGTTACATATCAACCAATCTGTGCGCTGATTCACTGAAAATTTGTCGACATTTCATTATCTGCTGTAAAAGCGATAAAGCAGACTCTCTGTTCTCTAAAGTGTAATCAGGTCGGAGAATCTCTTTGCAGAGACGTTCAAATCGTCGTCACATTATCGATTATTGGCAGACAAGCGCCTATATTTCAAAAACTCGTTCTTTCGAAACTTCAAATTATGTCATTCAACATTCTCTCATTCTCGATTTTGGATGAAGAATTGAAGCTACAAATCACGTGGTTAAAACTGTTGCGCATGTTTATGTTCTCCCTTTACTAAACAAGACAATCGAGGGTTACAAAATGTTGTATCTCCGTGGACTAAAAAATGAGTCATGTCTGAAACGCCAAGCTACTTGAACGGCAGAGAACAACTCTACGAGTACCAAATAACTTGCAGTTTTCAACAAGTAGGTATGTCTGACTATGTATCTGTCTTGCTATATGTAAGCATATACGCATGTATACGTTTCAGACATGACTAATTTTTTATAACACTTTAATTATTTTCTCAAAAGGACAGTGTGATCTAATGAGCAGTAAGTGCACAAGCCAGATACCTCGGTTATTGTGTTTGTGAAAAAAGTAAAGCATATATAATTTGCTTAAAAAGATTATAAACAATGCTTACACAAAATGATAATCCTTAAAAGGTTTGTATATAATTAAGAAGTCACGCCATTTTCTCTAATTTAATCCAAATCACAGACATTTTTCATAAAATCAGGAATAACGAAAAATATTACTTTGGGGTTAGAGATTTTCTTGAAAATCTTGATGTATTGTTAGAATATGCAGAAGCTAAATATCCCCGTTTTGTATTTAACTGATTATCAAGTTTGGGGCTGAAGAAGATGAACATGACAGAGACAAATGACGTTGTATTATACAAAAACAGTGTGAAATTCTGTATGGTAGTATTTATTCTACAAATTATATCTTGTTTATATAGTTAGATAATTGAATTTTCATTCGTAATATTGTTCTGTTGGAGACAAACCTGTGTAATGAAGACATTTCTCACTTAATAATAATGATGACGACAAATATAATCATATTAATATAATAATAGGATTATATTATTATTATTATTATTATTATTATTATTATTATTATTATTATTATTATTATTATTATTATTATTAGACCGGGTAAGTCATATTGAACGATGAATCAAATGGAAGAAATATGCTTAAACGAGACCGGGGTTCATAGAGCTTAGTGTTACCCAAAACCCATCTTTTCAGGACAAGGAAAGCCCCAAAAACCTTATCTAAGTAGCCATCCTAACCTAGATTCAAACTAGGGATCTCTTGAATGTGAGGCAGTCGCGCTACTCCCACACTATGTAGGTGGGCATTATTATCATTATCATTACCCTCATCAGAAGTAGTATGTACTCCGAGGGTTGGACTGCTTCCAAAGGAGCCTGCGCTTTTAGGCGTTATCTATCACTGTATTTGCTGCAGATCTATGCAAACACACCTCACCCTGTAACAGCCCCACTCTGAAATGAGCTAGGGCTAGGTCATGTTGATATTCATAACGCGGCCTTAATCCACATTACATGTTTCCATTCGGCCTTAGTTACAAAGTCAATTCAACTTCCTCACAACAGTAATTCTCTAATAAAACCTGTTGGAGACGAGGGACGAGAGGCACAATGTTCTTCTTCGCCTCCACTTTCTCGCTCGTTTTCAAGTCTTTTGATGAAACAGATAACCTTAGTCTCTGGAAGAATGGTTTTTCATAACATTTTATCTTATCCTATACAACGTATCCCAGCTTAAAGATGGGATATATGTAGCTAAGGGTTATTCTACCTCGGAGCACCGTCTTCTTTTCTTTTCTCTTTTCATCTTTCCCATCGTAAGCATCAGCACAGTAGAGGTGCCTAGGCAAACGAAAAGGAAGTTATTTTGGAACGCTACTTAGAATGGAATTGTAAATTAATCATCGGTTCAGTTATGCTAACATTCCTCCAAAGTTTATTACCTTTTTCTTTTGTTTTCTTTTCTTTCATTTTTTGTTGTTTTTGTTTTATTTCTGTACCCCCATTGGTCACATCGGAGGTATTGATTTTATAAACAATTTGTTCACTGAACTGTAGATCTTCCCAACATTGATTTGTACTACTAAGCACACTCATATTCACTCCCATACTGTGAAGTGTACTGAAAATGACTGGTTAAAGAAAAATTCCTAGCTCGAGCCGGAGGTGAACCTGAGAGACCAGAGTTAGTCGACCGTAGAGGCAGCCTCTTCTAGCTTTGTACTTAAGTGATCATTGCTGCATTGTGTAACAGATTCCAAAAGTAATGAACGCTCTGATGCTGGAAAGCCCAATAAATTACAACGCAGCAGTTGGAGATATCTATAGATGCAAAAGACTACAACGGTCCCTGCTTCAGTGTTTCGTACTTAATTCCAATACAGTGCTCTTAGACGTACACATAGCGTTTCAAAGGAAGGGCTGAATTAACATGTCCTTTACGCTTTCATACCGAAATTATTGACTTACAAGATCAATAATTTCATAAAGAAAGGATAGGGAGATTGATAAATAACTGTCATAAATAATTTCCATATATTAAAAGGAATGCATAATGTAAGAAGCGCGAATTACAATTCTGCCAGTGGACAAGAATTTAGGTAGACGTCAGAATAGCTAAGGCTATTAGGCGTTCCGTCGAACTCAAGTCAACAAGAAACCCGTTAGCTCAAGGTTTAGGTAATTAGAATTCAGAGAGTTGCACGAAAAAGCAGGTATACAAGTTCCGAAAAGTAGAAAGGGAAAGAATTCGTATAATTTAGCAAGTCAACGAATAAAAGTTGTAGTTTAGATGTTAATAAGAAGTTTAAGACTTGGCAACAACGTCTAGCTAGAAACATTGGTGGGGTAGTCATGAAGTAGGTGGAATTTATGTTGATAAAAGAACGAATTTCTGAACCTCAGATCTTACACCCTTTTATATTTTACAGACATGTTTTACTTCATGGATTATCGGCAGTCCGTAGTGCCTGAAGACCGCGTTCGGGTTATCATATACTTGACAGTAGTCGCAAGGGAATTCGCCGGTTAGTACTCCGACGATTCTTGGTAACTTGCGCTTCTCATTGTTACTACGGAGTTATTTTAAACCATACATTCATTGATACGTCAGAAGTTAAAGGATATGCGTCAGTAGTTACAGTTTCTCGTACTAAGATTTAGAAACAATTTAATTCTACATCCTCAAACATTCGCAACTCGCTTTAAATAGCTCAAGTATTAGCTTCCATTAAATTTATCAGCAAACTTAACTGGGATTGTCCATTTTCACAACTAACCACACTCCATCCTCAGAGAAAGACCCCATCGTTCACCACTGTAGCAGCCTGCAGCAGATTGATCAAAGACGAGATACTGGAGGTGGTATCAAAATTGTCGCACATCGTGGGGAACTACGTTGTCAACTTCTTCTAACAACACAGAACCAAAAATGTTTATTACTTTGTGACTCTCTCTCATTACTTCATACATTGACTAAGTAAAAAATACTGTGAACCAGCTGAAAGAGCATGAGAGTAAACCAGTTTGGAGTCGTAAGCTGGCAACCGAGCTGGCTGGTTGTCAGCCTGCCTCTCAGCGTGTTTACGAGTGCTACGCTAGTGTTCTTTTCTTTCCCTGCAATTAATGTTCTTATATACGGTGATTCTGATTGTGATTCATGTATGTAGTGGAGTATTTACCTCTACATTACATGTATTCTACTATAACTCACCAGTCGGAAGCTACCGTCCATCTTGTCAGCTCTGCATTGCTTACTGTATAAGATGATTATACTGCACAAGTTTACTCCACTTTCGCGTTACCTCCTGGACATCAAGGTCATCCAGGAATCTCTACACCAACAACCTGCGTTCTCTTCTCAACCAGTACTAGTGAACCCTTTTGGATCATTTACCGATGTCACAGTGAGTAAATCTATTCTTCGGCCTTCTCGGTTGTCTGCAAACCAGGTATGTCACACAATTAACAATTCTGTTTCTCAATACGACGTATTGAAGTACGTCAAAACGTGTTTTCAATCAGATTTTCAGACTGATCTCCAGGGTTCCATTCTAAAAATTTATGCTACATCTTCTTGTGATTTCCGTTGTGTTACATCTTATTTCACCTCCATTAATCAAGAATATATATATATATATCGGAATCCGGCTGATAAACACATTTCTGTTGTCATTCGTAATCTTCCTTTTTCTCTAAATGATCAGGAAGTGTATGATGTGTTTATTTTATTTATCATATAAGCATCTTAAACATACTGCATTTTAAGCAACATAGAGTCATTTTTATTAAAATTAAAAATATCGAACCATTTTCCATGCAGAAGTAAGTTTGGTGTAGGGGTATTTTCTTCAAAAACTTCGTGGAAGATGCTGAACTGAATTTGGATATTAAACGACTTTTCTTTCTTAAGTTATGCACGCACACACTGACACAGATACACACACACATCAATAGGACATTTTTTTTTAAAAAAAATGCTTTGCTTGGATTTTAGAGTCTCAAAACATGTACCACTGTGAAATCTCGATATCGAATTTTTGGGTGGAACCTATATTTCCTCTACTTACTATACATGGTGCTAGAAAAAGTAATTATAATAATTGTTTCCACCTCTAAGATGGAAATTCAAGCGGCGCAGAATCTTAGGAATGTGCAGAGCTACTTTTCTGGAGAATGCATCCCATTCTTTTCAATATCGATTTTTTAAAAGATTCGTTTGTTTTCGTTTTTTATGTTGTCACGCGCTTTAGTAATTCTTTTGAATGCAGCCATTTCTGGTGTTTATTATGTGTTATGTTACGCTATGAAACGACAGTTACAAGACTGATGCAGACCTTGTCTACTCACGATTGGCTCACGACTGACATCTTGTGCTTTTGAGAGGTACCAAGCCGTGGTGTGAATGTCTCACACCGTTTATTAGTTGTTCAGCACATCGTCTGTAGTTAGCATAACATTCTTATTAATATGGTGTCTCCTATGCACCAACTTCATTCTGCTGTTTGATGTGCGTTTACTAATTTGTAACTCTGGAGACGTTATTGGCGTTAGAACAGGCATGGGGAAAATCGGCTCAACTGCGCCACTCCAATGGAACACGTTCTTGCCACACTCCACCTGCCAGTCCTCTCCTACATTGTTGTTCAGATTCCGACACACCTCATTCTTTGGCGAGTATGGCTGTTTCATGAAGAGACGTGGGGAGAATTTGTTGCAAGTTACAAAAACAGGAAAGTTTGTTGTTTAATATGCGGATTTTAATTTGCAAATATAAAACGTTACAAGATCAAACGCCACTTTGATCAGAAGCATAAATCAAACTTAAGGTATTTATTTACAATTTTAAAAGGTACTTTCTTGAATACTCCTATTTGCAAGCATATAAAAAGGACGATGCGGTTCCACTGTTTAGGGGTCTAGTTTCTTACTAGTTTATTTAATATAAATCTGTATTTCGTGTTTCAAAGTTGAACATCATATTAAGTTTAAAACCAAAGAATTTATTATGTTGATCAAATAGTTTAAAAATATTTTTCAGGCTAAATAGCAATGAAACTTTACTGCTTTATTGATTGTGAAGGAGAAACAATTTAGTATATTAATCATAAGGCTACGTAAGGATATTACGTGCATAAGATAAAGGAAGGTTATAAACTTCAAGCTTATGTAATTTGCCTATCAACGGTAACAATTATTGTATGCACTGTATTGTTTAATATAAACAAAAGTAGTTAGTAACAGTGTAGAAATTATGATCTGAAGCTTTCCTGGCGACAAACACATTCAAGATGTTCTCGGGCTTCGAGCCAGGTGTAGTGATGAAGAACCATCGACGTTTCGGGAGCGTGTATCTCTTCTATCATCAGGATGACGAATGACTAACAAGAGTGCGCAACTGCGAAAAACACTGGAGGGTTGTGGTTGCAGAAGATCTTGCAGACCGCCCTCCGGTTATTGCCAGGTCAGGGTATCAACCCTCTACTGGCCGTGTAAGATGTCTTACATAAGAGACGGTAATAAGGTTGCTTTGTTAGTGTATGGTTTTCTTTTTTTTTTTTTAAATGTCTGTGTATCCTTTAGGGGATGTTAGGATGTTATGTCACGTTAGGAAGTTATGTCATGGATTAGTTGGGTGTTTTTTTTTCTTTAATACGTTGCCAAGGACAAGTCGTGGGGGTTTATAGCGCTCTCCAGGGTCCAAGTCATACTCGCCTAGTCCCCGTATTAATTACAAGCAACAACAACAACAAAAAGAAAGAAAGAAACACTCACCTACAAACCAGCCTTTACTACCGTCTCCTATTAAAAAACAACTGCCACGGCCGGTAGAGGGTTTTACCTGATCTGGCAAAAGCCGGGGGGCGGTCTGCAAGATCTTCTGCAACCACAAGTGCCTATCGCAGTCGTCGTCTTCGTTGTTGGACATTCATCATCCTGATGATGGGAGAGATTCACACTCCCGAAACGTCGATGGCTCATCACTACACCTGGTTCGAAGCCCGAGAACATCTTGAATAACCTCCTTGCAGGTGGAGCAAACCTATCACTGCGCGTGTTGTATCCAAACAACCCTCTTCACTCGGCAAGAGAATGTGGGGTGGGTAAGGCAAGTTCAATCGCTACGTCTCCTTTCGTGCCCATGCCTACATTAGAACAATTTTACAACACATACCTGAAATATCAATTCTAAAATTAAAATAAACATCATGTGGCTATTTTACCATAAATGTGTTTTAAAACGAGTCAAAGAATATCTATTTGTATCCGTCTTTCATCTACGAAACTAAGGTTGGAAAATCTATAAGAATTTGCAGCTATTTTGGATACTATCTGGCAAATCTTTTACGCAAAACACTGGAAAACCATTGAACCGGCCTTCAGTGTGGTGTTTAATGATATTCTGTCGACAGCAACTTTTCTTGAATACTTTACGGAGGACGCTACAGTGCTGCTTTAAAAAAATCTCCAAAATGTGCAACAAACTATTGTTCTATCACTTTATTAAACTCAGACTATAGTATTGGCGGAGGTACTGACTAAGCTATTGAAAGCAGTTCTCACGGAAGTTTTACATAGCGACAAAGAGTACCTGCGCCTATACTGCCCGCAAAAGTTAAAGGCATGTGAACGCTGGCCAATGCCCAAGCAGAGTGATGTTGCCTAGCGCAGTGTGTGTACCGGCAGAGGTTCTGTGCATAAGAGCGCGTGAGACGCGTGTAACACATTCGGCAGCGCTGGAAGGAGGGGCAAGCATAGAATTCGCTGGAGTCTGCAGTACGGCCCGCCTCCATATGCCTTTAACTTTTGCGAAGATTATAACCGCTCTGTCACACATTGCTTGGTGGACCTCAGAGATGCGATATGCCATTTTCACTATAGCCAAGAAACTGCTGCTGTAGTTAAACCCGACACTTAACTAGCCTTCGATAACGTTCAGCACAGTTGTATATGGAAAACGCTTGCCACTTTTGGTTTGCTTGAGATGATGCAGGGTATGATTAAAAATTTATAATGGAGCGATGTCTCGCATATTATGAAATGGCTTTCTATCTTCACTTGTGAGAACTAAGTCGTCGGTGCGCCAAGAATGTGCGCTCTCGACGGGCTTGTTCATATTGACCACTAATCAGTTGATTTAGCTCTGAAATATCAGTTAGATGATATGATTTTTCGAGAGACTGAAATGGTGGCGAGTGCATATGCGGATGAAATAACCGTGTTTGTTACCTACATTCAAGATGTCCATCGTTTGAACCTTATTCTTACTATTTTTGCCTAAAGAGTGAAGCTAAATTACATATACGCAAATCGCAACTAACGCTGTTAGGCAAATGGCCACAGCCTCTTACTCCTGGACTTATACCAACTGTTTTCCACACGAAGATTTTAGTTTTACCATAACCTCCAGGAATTCTTCATATGTGGACCAATAAACTTGTACACTTCGCCATAAATTAAGCAAACAGCATACAAGGAGATTAAATTCGGTCCAGAAGGTGTAGTACTACGTAAAATATCTATCCTCTCAGTTAACGCTGGTATGTTGCTCGAGTGTTGCCTATAACCAAACGCTCAGTAGTTTGAAAAGCTAATTAGTTATCTTCTGTGGTATGGATTCATCTATTGTGTGGCGCGGAGTAAGCTGCAACTATCAGTTGCAGGAGGACTGGGTTTGGCAACCGTTGAACCGAAGTGTACAACCTTACTAATTTCAACAATTTTCTACTGAAACACTGTTCCGGATCCAGCTATCGTCATTACTAACTTACCAGCCCTGACTGAATTTCGATACATTCTCGCAACATTACACTTTTTGGAACCAGAAGCTCTTCCTGTTAACCAAGCATGTGCTGCCCGGCATCTATATAGATTCCTTTTGAACCGACACACTACTATTGCTTCCGTGCAGATTAAATACCCAGAACGTGGATGGAACGCTATATCGTATTCAGAGCCCGGTGTGTCCCCACTGAATGGAAAGCAGCGGTATATGCTGCAGTTAATGACCTCATTGCTACAGGAGAGAAACAATGGCGACATGAGATGCGCACACGCGGTGACTGAGTTTTACACGAGACCGGACACTCTACAACGCCGTTTGTTGTATTACAAGAATGTAGACCAGATACGCGCTGGATGGCTCACCGAACGACAGTGATGGGGGAAGAGGACAAATGTATCACCCTTAGGAGTTACGCTTGCTGCAGTTTCCCGGAAAACCACCTGCACTATGGGATAGCTGTATCTGGCTCATATTTGCTGCATTTTATTGGGTATTAGAAGTGAACTGTGATGTTACGACGATGGAGATATCAGCTTTTGTTCCTTTCCTTCGGTCTTGCCACTTACAAGCTCTACAGCGTGGATAAATGGAGGGAATTCGTCATTATCTTGTTAAAATTTAAGAAACTGGCTAATTATGTACACTAAAAGGTAAAAACTAAAACTAGAAATTGACTTTATCCATTTTTTCATTACCTATCAAAATCATAAAAAAATGTACTCGTATGAAGTAATACAATCAAATAAATGTAGAAAAAGAGCAAACGCATAAGCAAGGGAATTTATAGATAATACTGGAACTATGAAACAACGTGTAGACATACAGAAACGCAAGTGAACCCAGATACGATTCAAATGGTTTGACTTTCCTTATGACAGGGCTTTGTATCTAGAGGGAAGTTTAACGTTTATGGGTATCAGTTAAATGGAGTCTATCATAGAGTAATCCTAAAGTATCGTTAAAAAAAGAACAGCACTGGTGGTATCCAAGAAGATTCCTAAAATGGAAGGGAAAATTTATAGGAACTTTGTTAGTAATAGAAGGTACAGTCTCTCCTCCTGAAGGGATGAAACAGCCTTAATTACCACCCACATTCAGGCTGTTATTTGAAAATATTTCTTTGGCGAAAAAAAAAAAAAACGGATACCAATAAAGGATGCATGTGAAAAATTATACAGAAATATCACAAAATATATCCCAGAGTATATACACTGCTGTTGAGCCATGCCAAAAACAGGCAGGACCTTGGTGACATGCTTTTAAACACACTTATATTTGCAGACATCCAGCTCATTTTTATGCCTTTGAAGAACTTTACAGCGCAACATACAAATCACTACAGGAATTATAATCAAGAACAGCAAGGAATTATAGTCTAGAAATATCGATTAAATATCTAAAAGTATGGCTTTTGAGGGATATATTTATTTCCCAATAAGATAAAAGTAGTTATAAACAACGAAATAATACAAGTTAGCAACTTTAATTATTTGGGATGCTGGATTTCCTATAAAAAGGAAAAATACACACATCTTAATAAGTTTCAACATACGTGTGAAACTATACAAAACACCAAGAAATAAAAATAGAGTATGAACCATTATGAGATTTTACAAGGTGCTTTACATGGTTGTAAAAATTGGTTCCTCAATAGGCCATCTAAAAGGAGTTTAGAAACATCCGAGATGCAATTTCTTAGATGAATAGCAGGATGAGGCACTGGAAAGTTATATCTTTACGTTACACTGTCTCAAAAGACTCTGAACAAAGTATACCTTAAATATCACACACCAATCATCAAATACGGGAAGAATTAAACGTGTATAAATTAGAGAACGTATACATATTAAATGGCACTGGTTTCAGTAAATAAAAAAGATGAATGATGACAGAATTGGAAAATAAGCATTCAAATACAAACCAGAGGTCCGGCGTTCAATAGGGTGATCTAAAGCCAGATGGAACGGGCTTCATAGCCTACGTCGAAGAGGAAGAAGTCCATTGAAAAGTGCGTATATTTTTTTTTATCAACAACAAATGTGAGTAAGCAAACCGTAACGTTGGGTAAACTTCACATATATCCCCATTTGTGACAGAAGTGCTGTAGTAGCTTTGGTAAAATTAGATATGCCCAGTATTTTGTAAAGTAACCGTTAAAGTCGTTAACTTTAAAGAAGTTTTTTTACCGATTTAAAATAAGTCAACAGTAGATCTTGAAACTCTTAAATTACAAAATGTGAACTATGTACGTGCAAGTGTCCGTTTACATACTGCAAATTTTAAAGCTACTTCTTGTCTAAAATACCCTTAATTTTGTACAATTCTACAAATTTTGGCAAATGTGAAACGATATCAGTATTGTCAAAGCTTTTGAATTGCTTGTTTATTATTAACTTAAAGTTAAATGTGAATGAATGTGTTTACAGGTAGTTTAACATTTACATAATGTTAATGTACTGGTTTTGTTATGCATTAGTTATTTACATTTGGTACCCTTTATTTTATATAACTTGTATTAATTTTGGGATGATCAAAGCTCTTTCTATGGAATCGGTACTACATAACACAGAAACTTGAACTTACCTACCTAAAGCTAAATAAAGCTACATGATTATGAAAATATGATTTACGTATTAACTAGTTAAATGCCCTCTTTATTCATAATTTGTACATATTTTACAGAGCACATATATTAATTTACAAAATAAAAAAGGCGTTTTGGTTTCTTACAGCAGTGGTCCCGGGTTCGAAGGAATTTTTAACTAAATTATTCCCTCCGCATAGTCTGAAGTATGCGTGTGGAATGAATCTGTTTTGTGGAAAAAGATGAATGAAGACCAATCTTAAAATCTGCAGCTGAACAAGTTATATTACCATCCGTTGTTTCTCAAATTAAAGCGACCGATACGCCAACAGAAGTTAAAGGGAACTATATAAATAATATCTTTGGACAAAAAATGAAAATAAAGAATACTTAGGAAGTCATAACGAAGTATACTTAAGAAACTACGAAAGTTCAATACAGATCCGTCATTTATCAGGATTTGTAAGAAACAACTATTAATAAAACGAAATTAAGTTCTTTTGTAACTTCAATGAAATTGAGTTATTTAATCATATTTAAATTGCACTGCTGACTGAGATGAACAATTAGGTTACAGTTCTACTGACCGACAGTCAACTGCAAGGGAAAATACTAATTGACCATTTCTCCACATAATCAACCATCACTGACTTCAGAAATGCAGCAGAGATAACCGTCTCCTATCTCGGCTGTCCTTCAAATTCTCATAGGTATAATTCTATTAATTATACGTAAGTGCAGCTCCTGACGAGTTCTTTCATATATTCAACGCAGGAACGAACAGGTGCCCATTCAGAACTTACTCTCTCAAAAAGTATGTTTGCATTCTCGAAACGGTCAAAATGGAGAGAAGGGTTAGTGGAGGAGAACTGCATGTTCTGGTCACTTATTTTGATTATCCGGGGTGGGGAAATTGTTATAGAACAGTGATCTTATGCGAAAGAGGGGAAGGAAGGTTTGGCTCCACCTACTTTTCGCCGATCTAGGAGTATGTCGCACTCGTGGGACTCAAAAACAAACCTATCTAATGCTTAGTTACCTGAATGAGTGAAGGGGAAACGCTTAATGCACAGAATGAAGGTGGTGGGGTGAATCGACAAGGTGACCCCATGAGCACATAAGGGTTAATATTAGGCATAACTGTAATAGAGAGACATTTGGCGTAGCGTGGAACATTGCGTTTTGGAACTATTGCACTGTTACAAAGGGTTTTGGAAAGTTAAATGGAATACAGACGATGCAGAATGTAGTCTCTCATATGGATATTTATGAAAGAAATGGTGCAGCAGCGACCCAACAACATTTGCATTTATAACTTATAGTAGAATATGTTAGCAACTAAAAGCCAACTACTATTGTTCTAGAAGCAATGTTACACAGTCCGGAAAACAAGGCTGCTTCGAATACCGTATTCTGTATGGTATTCCGTTCAACAGTGACTGGACGTACACGGAGTGATCCTTTTGTTTCCAGAGTTGCTTTTTCGCCAAAATTTGTGTTACCGTTTGGTGCCAAATGCCGCATTTACGCTGAGGCGCACCAGTGGTATATTTATGAAGTACATGATATACAAGTAAAATACCCATCAAGCTAGGTTTCTTGCAAGAACGACAGGAGTAATTCCTCATAAGGTGCCCAAATCAGGTGAACGGTGCTACAACATTATTTCATTTGTCATTATCTGTCATTAATGCTGAACCTATTAAATTCTGTAATTATGAAATATTGATATTTATGCGACCTTTAATGCATATAAATGATTCTACACATGCAAATTTCCATGGCACTATCCCCAGCATTTCTCAAGTTATTAATAGATTATAACGCCTATGCAGTGATAAAGAAATGAATCGTTTATTAATATAAGTATATCTATTTGTGCAAATAAATACTGAAGACAAAAGTGTTTTATTAATGTTTTAGTACCTGAGAGAAAAATATTTAGAGAAAAATCACTTTCAGCATTATTTTTAAATTCCTTAAATCTTTGAAGGAAATTGGGCAAAGAATGGTTCTTATGAAACATTTTGAAACTCCAAAAATTAGGAGTAATAGCAACCGAGAAAAACCACTTCGAAATTCTTAGTTGGGGTAGTGTTGACGGACTGTTTGTAAATATCTCATAAAGATTCAAACCTGTCATATCTTCAAGAGCAACGACGATTCGGCTTCTCATCTTTTTATGCCCCTCCTATTTGTGTTGTTTTTCGTTTTCTAGGATGTTTTCAGTTTTATTTGCCCACATACACGCCCATTTACAAATACTAAACACTCACACGCTAGGGGGGACTCGAACCCACAATTTCCTGCGCAGTGAACATCACCAAAGCTAGGTAATTTATTAGTGCAAGCCGATTAGCTTTACAGAGTAGCGTGACGCCACTCCTTATGCATCACTGATGGATAGCAAATACAGATAATGAACCTAGAGATCATTTGGTCAATTTTCATATATTCTTGTCCTAATGTGTGATCTTTTGTTATCTCCTGTTAACTCACTTTAGAACGCTGTTATCTGCGATAGAATTGCTTCATAGCAGGAACAGCCATAACACACAGTTACAGTAACAGATATTAGCAATTTGATTAGTCATGAGGAAATGCTTATTTGCAAAACCATTCATATGTTCCCACACATAACCTTGCGTTGTTTAAATGAACGAATTCGTTCATTCAAATCAACTAAGTAGTTCGTTGCTTTGTCGTACACACACAAGGCATATTTGTGACCCATTTTCTGCAGCGAAACTGTTTAAGGCCGTTTGATGCTAGAACCGCTCCAGAATCCAGAAGATAACTCACAACGAAATTGACACTTGGTTTGAAACTAGCTTTCATTTTAAAATATGAGCATTCGCTTCACTGTCAATAACTACATTCAACTTTTGAGAGCACTAGATGGAAAATGAGAAATGTACGGTAACTTAGTGTAATCCACACAATGGAGAAAACTATGGAGAAAGCTATGAAGCAATGCTCCTGGGAGCTACGACATATTAGTTGAAAGAGCTGTGAACAATTTCACAACACAACAATCAATGCTCTCTCTCCCAATGGAAATCCGTGAACAAACTTAACAGCAGCGTAATGTTCGTATACGTCAGCTACTTTTTCTGATCAAATTATTCAAAATCAACTACTTCTTTACGAACTAACCCTCTCTGCTCGTTACTGGTGGTACTCAGCAGCGAATGTCTGTATTTTGATGCATGTAGCCTGGGCAATCAAGGTTTTCGTGTCGGAAGAAATTAGAGACAAGCTGAATTTTAACCATTAGGAACTAAGTAGAGGAGTCTTTGCTCAAAAGTCCCACCCTCCCCCTTCTGCTCTAATCAACTCACCACTATTTAAATATCCGTCTAGCAAGCCCTTTAGCTTTCGTTTGTATCTGTCACTATTTGTTCTAAATTGATAAATATTATAGCTCTAATCTTTAACATTACTCTTTGGAAGGCATATTTAACGTTTTTTCTGCAAACCTAATACCTACTTTCATGCGAATCCGCTAAAATAAGGCCAACGTTTCACTATGATGCCAATATGTAGCTATGAAAATATTCAATAATATTTAAAAATGGCTATGCGGGTCTCTTAAGTAAACATTTATGTTTATTTAAGTTTTGCTGAAAATTACGAGGTAATTCGTCAAACAGTCTGACACGTGGAGCATTTTAAGTAATGAAAAATACTGAAAAAATGTTTTGAGAGAAACGACATCTAATATAGTACTGTGTTCAGGAAAGTTTCAAAGGCCATACAGAGAAGTAAGTATTGCCGATATCAGTAAATCAAACGCGCCATGTGAAGGTATGGAGTATAAAAACAGTAAAATACATAACATTCATCTTTAGTGTTCTTTTTTTTCCAGATTTCCATCCAATTTTACAGGTGCATTACCTTAAACATAAAACTAAATGTGTAAATGTCCAATGAAATCTTGTCTTATTTTATCAAGAAGTAGATATAAAAATGCGATTTTGTAAGAATATTTCATAGAAGACCGAATGGAGGTAGTCATGTGAAAGCAAATAAGTTTCTTTTACAGCTTGCCAGCCTTTAGTCACATTTGAATTACTGTACGATATGATTGTTCAGGGCTACCTGCAAGCCGGAAGCGAGTTCAACAAATATTAGCTCAAGACCTAATGATTCGGAGGGATATCTTGACCTATGAAAACTTATGGGTCAATGCTCAGGACGGGGTGCCCCTTGGGAGGGAAGGGTGAGGTGAGAAGATACTAGGGTGGTTGGACCTGTGGATAGGCAAAGCAGAGGGCAGGGTCCCCAATCGCTATAGGTTTCCACTGCCCGGTAGCGACTCGTTCAACCGGCTACCCTCTCCTCTGCGGGCTTACACATCCTCAGGGTGGGACGGGGTTCCTCAGGATCCAGAGAGCTGCTCCTTTCCGGAGGACGAGAGTTCACAAAGAGGGAATCCGCTGCCATGCACGCCAAAAACCCCGCCGACACTAGGGAACCTGAAACAGTCAACTAGAATGAAAGGTGAAGTGAAATAAGAAGTGAGGTGAAATAGAGGGACAGGAAATTCGGGGAATGGAATTATCTTTCCCAGCACTCACCCAGCGACCCAAGGAAAATTCCCGAAAAAACCCATGGGTCAAGAAGGTTGACCACGGGAATCGAACCAGGAACTACCTGGGCTACGAATTCTACCGCCTGAGCCATTCCGATGGGTAATACTAGTCCATAAAACAGCTTATTTTATTTCTAAATATCTCAGAACCACCCTTCATACCCATAACCTTAGGCTAAAGTAATGCTTTATGCACCCTAACCTACTTCACGGTATATTTCAACTGCGGGCTCCTCATGAAAATTGGACATGTACGTGCTGTAAATTCCCCTTTAGGGTAACTTTACGAGCCGAGCGTACACCACCTCAAGAGTGATTATTATTGATTATGAAGACTCCCTGTTTTTTCACGGAAGTGGAGCTGAACTTCTCAAGCAAAGGATTTTGGCTAGTCTCTCGCTAAGTTTATGCACGGGTAGGTGATGGTGAATAATGTATGTAGCTTATGGCGAGTCTTCCTCAAGTAACTGAACCAGCTCTTGCTTGATGGCCATAGTGTCTCATTCTATTACCTTCAAGTACCACATACAACAAATTTCATGGGCTAAAACAAAGAGCTTATGTTTGAAGTTATGAGTTGGGAGTTTATATTTTATGTTAATGTTCTTAAAGTTTACCTGCGCCATTTTCTGAAACACCGTACATTGCGTCTGATTGTGGAAGCAACCCTCCAATAGACATTGCTATCGACAGGATAAAGCAATCAGCTGAGATTTTAGGTCCCAGAATCAGAATTGACACTTTTTAAACCAATCAGCGGAAGTGAATTAGAAAAAGAACATATAGGAAGCTGGCCATTCCATTCTTCTGTACGTCATATCACCTCTGTAACCTGGAGGTGACTGGTTTGATTTTTGGGAACTAAGGACGCTATTTCAAAATCATTTGTCCAATGGAGGCAACAATATAAGCTCTGCAAACAGCTCTAGGATTACACTATTGTGTCCCATGGCATCATCCATAAGCATTTATATTTAACATATAACATTATAACAGCGTTTAAAAATGAGGGAAAGAGAAAAATAATTTTCTTGCAGCTACTCTTTTAACATATAAAACTAATAATTTTTTATTCTCTTGGCCATTTGCTTTCATTTCTTGCAGTTATAAACTTGCAATGTTTATGCATTTTAACAGGAAAAAACTTGAGTTATTATTCTGCGTCAAATCAAAAATCTTTGTTTATAATGTCAGATATATTAACAAAAATGTACGATCAGCGGTATGACCAACATAACGAAACTTCATTAAAACATCATTTTGCAGATGATTAGCTATAGCTTAAGTATTGGAAATATGGGTTATTTAAAGCAGGACTTTCAATATATCATTAAGTACAGCTATGAAAACAGTAAATGAATAAATTTAAAGCGAACAACACAGTTAATAAAATATCGCTTACAAGAAGTGTAATAGGCATGTCGTGTACCTCACGCTTGAAAATCGGCGGACTAATACCTGCTTCTGCGGAAAACATTGCTGAATGCATTGCAAGTAACTGTATAATGGCAATAGCATACTGACATTTTGAACTTTGGATATTTATTCATTTAGAATTATTTGGTATACAGTCAGTATTTAATTGCAGAAGAAGTGCTGCCATTTGACTAGTGAAAAATTACGCCCAGAAGTATTGATTCAAATTTTATTTTGTGCTACTGAAGGTTCCCAACAATGTTCAGATAATCTGAGGAGAAAGTTAAATTTTAAATACAAGTGTTAGCACGATTTAACCTGAATCATGAAAATGAACGAGGAATAGTTTCATTCTTTGCCCTATAAACTTAAGGATAATCTGTGAAGTCGGGAAATTTTGTACTTTTTAAGAGATTAGTTTAGGGTTTTCTATAGAATATTTGTGGTGTGTTCTATAACAAACTCCCAGATTTTCATATCATTTCGTTGAACAAATATGCATTGTATTCTCTTAAGACCTACAAGAAAAGCTTTTTTCGTCGCATTTCAACATTTTGGAACTATATTTCAAATTTGCTTTCCAAACATATATTTCGTACAGATTTATCATATAATTTAAACATGAAGTACTCGAACATTTTGTAAGTCTGAGGTAAAAATATGTCGCTTTTGGGTATTTTAATCCATAACAAATTCTAAAGCCATCCGCTTTGTTATTTTATTTTTGGAAATTTCCAGTGCTAACTTTTACTGGCCATCTTAAGAGTTTGTAATGAGAAATTCAAAGTAAATGTTAAACATTGGAATAGCAGTACTTTGAAACAGTAGAAGACAGCACTTGAGAAAGTAAATAGGGAAGAAATGACTTTCAAGGTTACAGATATGGCTTTAAATTTCAAAAATGTACACCTGTGTATGCAGTGTTTGAGCTATTAGATATCCATCTCTCTAACAAGCACTAGCAAGATTATTTATAAGACTTTTTTTAAAAATTTCACAGAGCAAAGGCTGATGATTGATATAATCTATTTTCTATCACAGATCCATTTATAATATCGTCTGTTAAAGGATATATTGCGACGTCGGGATATACGTTTAGAACTTATTTTCGACCATAATTCTTTTTTATCCACTTTCCGTTCGTGCTGACATGTAAGAAAGTTGAATTTCCCGCATTCAGTGCTGGTAACTAATCTTCTTGGTGTTTTTCCTATTTTCTTGCACGTATTTCCATGAACTATATAACTCCTCTAACTTCCGATATACTTATTATTGCAGATGGGATATATTTACGTTTGATACTTTAATTTTACTATTTAAATCTTAAGTGGAGATTTACTTCCTTTTTATTTGTTAATGTTTATCTACATATGATTTAATGCATGTAATAATCGACCGCAGTTCGCTACCAATGTTACTTTGATTAGCTTGCTACTGAAGCCATTGTATTGCACATGTTTACTAATTAATTTTATTTTCCCGTACGTACTACTTTTATTATTCACCAACGTCGAAAAAATAATGTGGACTACACATGCGTTAAACTTATTGGAGAATATCGGAATTAGAGATAATTCACTTCGTCTCGCCTTTTCAAATTCCTTCTGGTTCCCCAATTGTACCCTTGCCACTTGTATTGCAATGCATTATCTTCTGCAATTACATAGGCACACGCGCAAGCACACACACATTACATTTTCCTTTTTTGTTTCCTGAGGAGAGTAATGAGGGTACACGTACCACAGGTTGTTGAGCAGTGTATGTGTGAGTAATTCACACCTCGCCCGTTGAAAATGCTGCCCAGCCTGCTCTTGTGTCGAGTCGAGTCGAGTCGAGTCGAGTCGACTCACAAGGATCCTCATCCTGTCACTCTTGAAGGTGTAATGGTGACACCCCGTGTTTGCTTCCCTAAGAACCGCTTTTGATTAACACGTCTACCCTGCAGCACCTCACGCTGGACAACTTGCTTTTTAGGGCAACGAACGAAGTAGCTACAGCACGTGTAGACTTATGAAACAAAACCTCCTGGCAAATGTGACAGGGAAAGCCCACGCGGAGGGGGCATTTTGGATACCTTTTGTTGCTAAAAATATACATACATATATACACAACAGCAACGTAAACGAATATTTTCTAGTGGACTTCACCTTTGGGAGAGAAATGGATAATACGTGCTATGTGTCACCCTGAAGCCAGATATAGCATTTTTAACATTTCTGAGTACGTACGTGTGCATTAGCGGGGATGAAGATTTCAGTTTAACCGAATGCCAGGAAAATACACAATTTCATACTCCAAGACGAAGATTTTCATGGAACTCACCTCATCTACAAACAAACATTTACGTGTCAATATCACATTTCTGAGATATTGCAATGAAAAAGAAAATGTATATCTTGCAATTTCTGTAGACTGCAAAAACCTTCACTCCAAATTAACTTTCTGTGTCAAGAAACATCTATCAATCAGATATTAGCTGAAATCACTGTTCTTAGGATTAAGCACTTCGAAATATTTGTTGTAGCGCGACTGTTTTCACCAGGTTAAAGCTAATTTGATCACCATCTATGGACATTTAATAAGGAGTGATCTTTTCTTTTATTATTTTTTCACTTGAGTTCACTACAAACACAAACTCACTTGCGATATAACCAGCTGTAAATATTTCTGCATTTTGAATTTAACTAAATTGTACTGCCTGATTTAAAATCAGGCCATACAAACAATTTTAATAGTAGTTTTAATGAAACGGCTAGAAAAATAAGTTTTTATCAGATTCCGCAAATAAGGAATACCTGTAAAGCTGTAAAGCGTAAAACTGTGGTGCAAGTGTTACATTAAAACATTTCTTTTATTCTAAGTTTAATTTCAAAAGCTGGAGGTCAGAACCACGCTGATGTTAAATTTAACTAAGGGAATTACCCCAAATGGATAGAGCCGATTTTTGTTGTTCTTGTTGTAAATCGGTATACGGTATTTTTTGGTCCATAGAATCATGGTAAAATTGATTCTACTAGCTTTTCCGCATGTCCGTGACATCGTGATTGGAACATTGTATTCACAAACGCCTCTTTCGCACACACTCAACTCTGAAGATAGACAATATCCGAGTATCATACCCACGGGGTATACCTATCTTTTTGTAGCTTTTACGCGTGGATGTTGTCTGCTGGGATACCTGACCTTACCGGTCATAATATGGTTCTGAAACAAGGTGGTCAGAACAGCACAAGCACTTCACGACCGCTGCATTTTCATATCCACCTTCACCACATACAAGCGTAACGCGTAGCATTATTTCAACGACGTTTTGAAAAGTCATATCAGCATATCTTTCAATATTGATGAACATAACTGGTGGTAGTATGCAATATAACGCAATTTCTTGTAGTACTTTCGTTGCTTTTATTGGTTTTATTTTAAATCTGAACAGTCATCGGATTACAATTTTACATCGTTTAAAAAGGTATATACGCATCTGGAGGTTCCATTTTTTCTTTCTTTCATTTTAAGGCCCTCTTTAATTGCTATGGTCACATCGGGGCTTTGACTGAAACATTTAATGTTTTTAATCTTTGGAGTTTTTTTAAAGGTTTGGTTACTGTAGGTTTTCGTCGTCTTAACCTTATTTTCACATTTACAGCCTACACGAAGAGTAGGAAATAAACCTAATTACAGGACAAGTGCTACCGCGGGTGAGAAGTCGCTGGCCACTCGACCACGGAGGCAGTCGTTTTTGGAGGAATGACGTGGGTAACAATTTTCTTATTGTGGAATATTCTTGTTATTACCTCGTCGTTAAACATGGCTTCATTCTGTGACTTCAAAAATCTAAAAGAAGCATGCAACATCAGCCAACCTATGGAATTAATGTTCCTCCACACAATAGCCGTGTGTAGGACAGGATAGGAAAGGGTAGAGTGAGACTGAAAAATTCAATGCCATGACCGGGATTTGAACCACGGATCTACCGGTTAGCGTTCGGTTTCTCTAACCATTAAGCTATCATAGCCAACATACCGACACGGCACTAAACCTTCCAACTCACTCGCATTTTTCCCGGTAGACCACACAAGGAGATCTCAGTTTATATGAGATAACATACCTTAATGGCGACTTACAATATTGTAAATACTTAAATCGTCGGCCTCTAGTTTAACAACTGTAACGCCAATCAATGTAATTAATGTTGTTCCACACAATAGCCCTGTGTAGGACAGCATTGAGAAGGGTAGAGCGAGACTGAAAAATTCAATGCCATGACCGGGGTTGAAATCCCGGTGATGGCACTGAATTTCTCAGTCTCACTCTACCCTTTCCAATCAGTCAACCTGTGTCCGTTCTGTTCGATTTACATTTCCGCGTAATTCTGGGATAAGTGGAGGTTCCGATCACGATAGCTTGCGATAGGCATAAACGCTAGCGTATTGACTTTTACTATGTTCTTATCAACCAGAAATCTACCTAACACCTATTTAGAAAGGAATCGGGCCTGTTCAGTTGTAGTTCCCTTATAAGCTAACTGTAATTCAAAGCAAGTGAATTTTCTAAGACGCAGTGCTTGAAACACTGCCTGTGAAATGAAAATTTATCTGGGCAGTAATGGGCCGAGTTGCGCTTGTTCAGTTATTTGGTGCATGTGTACCTTATTGCCTCTTAGAGGGCAAGAGGTGAGCTTTAAGTGAACTCCATTTGATTCAATGATACGGTTATTTGTTTTCTTGCTTTTGTATTACCTGACTTAGGATCCGGTTAACTCGAGCGCTTGACAAATGGTTCACTTAAGAAGGCACAGACAAACAAACGGCAATGAACATTCCGTTTTCTTCGTGCTCAGACACAAAACCGCTTTATTTCCTTGAAGTTGAATTACTCAAGGAGATGTATAAATAAAATTAAATACTGAATATTTCTTTCATTTGACAACTACAGTAATATCCTACAGAATATCACAATTTACTTTCTACTGCCTCTTTGATGAGTGGTCAGCGTTATTTCTCAACTCAGAGGTCGTGGGTTCAATTTTTCCGGCGCAAAAATCCATAGCAAGGCTTCCTTCGGACGGAAAGTAAAGCCTCTGGGGTTTCGTGTCGTAGATTTGTAAATGTAAAATGTAAACCCCGCGCGATAGCCCACGAAGGGCCAAGGCCTACCGCCCAGCCGCTGCGTCCCCCACCTCTGCCCACTACAGGCGTCATTGGTGAGGTGCAGTACTGGAGGGTGGGACGTGGTCAGCGCCCCGAGCCCTCCCGGCCAGTTATGCGGTCTTCTCGACCTGGGGCTGCTACTTCTCCATCAAGTAGCTCCTCAATTGGTCCCCCCGGGACCTAACGAGGCTGAGTGCACCCCGTGCCAGACCTCCCAGAGGGGATAAAATCCCCATGCTGGTACCGGGGATCGAACCCGGGTCCTCCGCGCTACAGGCAAGTGTCGTAGATTTACGGCACGTAAAAGAACCTTACGCTTGAGAGACCTCTGAGGAAAATTAAGTGGTCTTTCACCCCCAATATAGAATGGGACGCTGAGAACCACAGCAGTTAAACAACATCCATAAATAAAAACTCAGTTATTATCATCAACACCTTTCCAGCTGGAATGTTGGTTTTCGTGACCCATAGATTACTACCTATCGTGGTTGTTCGTATTCCTCGTGCTGCTAAGGGGTAGCAATCTTATAATACGAACAAAAATATCAGCACTCACATGGGCGGGACCAAACCCATGGAGATTCCTTGACTGGAAATCGAAGAACCGCAATCCAACTCAGTGCGTCGTGCCGTATTTTATTTATCCCTTAATTTAAATTATATTTTGACATTTTCCAGTATTATTTTTATGTAACGTCTGTTCCACGTTCATTCAAATTAATTTTGAAAAATATAGTAAAAAGTTTGAACTTTTGGCTCTATTTTCTAAAATGTATAAAGCACACAAGGAAAATTAAAAAATAGCCAGCACATGTAAAGGGTGTATTAAAAGCTAACAGATGAGACATTTTTGTGCATTAATTTTTATACTGGAATGCTTATTACAGTGTGCGATTACATAGCTTTACACGACCAAACTCTAATTTAGAATACCCTTGTTTTATCTTAACGTACGATCAGGATTACTAGGACGGACTTTACCACAGCAACACTTGGACATTAAGTCAAAGCGAATGTTTAAAGATTTCCTTTAAGGCGGAGTGAACGCGCATTTCCAAACAGCTTCATTGAGGTGAGTTAAATACATTCAGAAACACGATCTTTTATGTACCTGGCCATATAAGCGGAATTCAAGAGGCCCTGACGCGCTGGCTTGTAATATGCCTTACCATCAAGCTCACAATGGAATCCTTTGCTGGTTATTACTTGGTCTGCCTCGCCTGGTAATGGGCTCGGCGTTTCGCAAACAAGTAGCTATGTACGTGCGTTGGTTTGATAGGTAACTGCCGACAGCAGAATGAGAATTCAGCCAAAGGTGTCCAAAATACTCTTGGCCATGCAAGATGCCGAGAGAAGAGAGGTTAACAGAATCTGTGTTCATTTTATCGCCATATAATTTTTCTCATCCAAATTCTAACTAAACCATATGACCGTTCGTTACCCTTTGAAACATAAGAGTCCTTTCAGCAACCGATGTTAATGAAACTCTACATCAAAGTTTACTAACATTTAATTAAAGATATAACTAAATGTTAAAACTTTGGTGTTTTATCAAGCTTTTACTGCGAAATGTTAGTTAACCTTTTTTTAATGTCACAGACAACTGAGAAAAACAGCTTCCAGAAGGCGGTGACCGATGTGTATGGCTTCTGAACGATGCACTTTCGTCTATGCATTGGAGCGCTCTCTGTGCCAGTACCAAACAACTAGTTAGGCCCATCTCAAGTGATTTTACTAGTTGAGGTTAGAATCTTGGTGTCAACTGAAAAAAATCTTATGTGTTGCACCCACATGTCTTTCTCTACTCTTGTACTAACCACTCTGACAAACTCTTATTCCTATATCTTCTTCGTGTTAGTTGAGATAAACATTTACAGAAATTATCGTATTGCTTATTTTCTTGTAGGTGCAAGGGGAATGAATATTAGAAAACAGTAGGCTTTGAGCGATAGCCAAATAGTTTTAGTTTTGAGATCCCGTTCTCTTTGCACGCTTAGGATATAAAAAAATGAACAACGATGTTGCATTTAACGAAAGTTTTAAGTTTTCCGAAACTGACACAAATAACAAGGAATATGTCCGAAGTGGTTCACTCTACAAAAAAAAATTCAGACATAAACTGTATGCTTTAGCGAGATCTACATTTTTTGTACACTAAGCTTTTGTCTATCTCTAACGGTTTACGATTTATTCAAAGGTCATCCAGAGTAAACAGGACTACATAGGCTATAGCCAGAAAATTCAAAATATACATTTCATTTGTCATAAAAATATCTTAAACATATGTCATTTTAATCAAAATCGTTAGAGCCATTTTCAAGAAAATCAAAATTTTCGAAACATTTTCCATGTAAAGGGTAGTTTAGGGTGGGAAAATTTTCTTCAAAATCTTGGTGTCGCATCCTTGAAATACATTAAACTTAAATACCAACTTTGGTTTTTAACAGACCTTTCGTTTTTGTGTTATGCTGTCCATACACATACACACACCCACACACACCCCCGCACGCACGCAGGCAGGCACGCACGCACACACACACACACACACACACACACACACACACACACACACACACGGAACTTTTTCGAAAAATGCTTTTTTAGGATTCGGGGGGTCTCGAAACATGTATTTCCGGTGAAATTTCGAAATCGAATTTTTGGGTGGAACACAATACTTCCTCTGCTTACCAGTAGAGAAAGTAAAAGATCCATATGTACAGGAATTAATGGTTCACTGTTGATTAATTATAGAGCTCATTACCAAGTATAAAAGCATTATCATGTGCGAGAAAGCCGATAGACTTAAATTAAAGTGTAATAATGCAGCCGGAAGGAAAATATGCCAGTAATTTAATTGAAATATAGTTCAACTCAGTCCCAATAAGCAACTGTGACGATCTTATGCCAACATAAAACGCAGTACAATAGAACCCCAATAACTTGACTCTCGATAACTCGACATTCCGTATAACTCAACATATTTTATTTTATTATTTTTTCTTTTTTTTATTGTTGAACTTGACTGTAATAATTTTTAGAATCCCCTTTGCGGTATAAACAGTATAGGTAAATTGTAATTAGTGTACATATACAACCTACTGCAGTCTCCCTCACATTGACCGCGTATTGACCTAAGATATCGAGTGAGAACATAAGCAGACCATTGTCACGAAATCAAAAGCTTGCCGCTAATAATGTGGATACATAACACAGACACTTGTTTGGAAAGTTTGAAGGTTTCTTGCTGGTCCACTACGCAGTAAGCTAAGCTTACGGTTACATATTTCTGGTTACACTACAGCTTCTCAGATTTTAGGCTTATTGCTAATGTTGTGTTGAGTTGTATTTGTACCACTGAAAAACATTTACAACGGCTTAAACCTGAATGGTGCACTCTACATTGAAATTACAGTGTGCAAAATGTGTTGTCAATGATTAAGGATCAAGCAGAACCCAACAAAAATACTGTTTGCTGTTTGAAGCAATTTCTCCAAAACCCTTCCGAATAAACGGTAGTTTTGGAAATTCTAGCATTTACCATAGAATGGAACGTGCCAGTAACATGATCTCGTGTTCTAACCTAACGTAGACATTTGCTGTGAAATTATTTTCACGACTGCTGTGGAAAGTTTGTATTGCTTTAAACGTTTCTCCTTTTGCAGGTTTTCAAATTATGATGCACGTCCATTCTCCCATTAGAAATGGCATGAAATGCCAAATACAGCAAACTCGTATTTTAGTTTGCTGCAGCTATTTTACGACTTCTAACATGTGTTAAATGCCTTAACTAAGGGGTACGCCAATGTTAAGCCAACATCGAATTTAACTGTATGTTAAAGCTAACATTGTTCGATGAACCAGAATTTGTGTTAACTTCAGTGTTAAATTAGTTTAACATTCGGTTAAAATGTAACATTGGTTGGTAAAATCAGCCTTAACGCTGCTAAACAGTTAAACAGAAAGTGTTCTCATGCTTCGTTGGGCTGGGCTCGTCTGTTAGGTTGGGCTGTCTACTTGCTTGCAACTCACCATAAAGCTGAAATTGGCTGCGTCACCAAAGTGTATCAGTGAATGAATCTTCTACACTTATATGCGATGCCCTTATTCCAGACATTAATTCTTCATGTAAAGGTGAAAGTTTTTTCAAAGTCTTTGTTGATACTCAGTTTAAGTAACAGGTTTTTAAAAGTTTAATTGTGGTTTTACAATTGATCAAAATTTATATCACTGACAAAGTGCATACATAAATGATCAAGTATTTCTTAATAATAATAGTGTAATTTGCTGGCCAGTTTCTGGCACATCTGGTTTACAATTTAAAAGTCCTGCGTAGTTATCAGAGCTTTGGACATATTCACAGAGGGTGATCTATTGTTTGGCCCCTACCATTATATAGACATTCTGGACTATCTATAATTTTAAATCTGTGGTAATAACTCCTAGTGTTTCAAAGTCCAGTTACTATTGCAGCGAGGTTTGCTGTTAAAGCGATGTTTATCTTCAGTCTGTCTTGGACTAATGGAAAGAACTTCTTGATAACTGCTATTTTGCGTATCTACGAAGTTTTAGACTCCTACTATCATTAAGTCCGTGCTGTGCCATACTGAACTCAACTATACCCACCCGGTATCATCAGTGTCCACACTGTGGGAAAACGTTGCAGTGATAACACTTCTTTAAAAGTTGTTTATATCCTTCACGGTAGGTGAGAACATATATTTTAGGCGACATATCGATATTGAATTTTTTGGTGGAATGCAATTTTACTCAAAGTAAAAATGGATAAAATTTCCCTCGCTATTGGACTATCTATCTAAAGCGAAACAAAGAAAACTGCAATGTGCATTTATTGATGTATATTGAGCATTTGCTTGTTTCTGAGAGACTGTGCTACACAGGAAGTGGTACAAGTTTCCTCAGACAGGAAGTGGACTGGGTAGCCGCGGGGACGTGGTTTCGCTGCTGGCTGTGTAAACTTCCAGCTCGAGCTTCGCCGCCCTTAACTTCTTTATTAGACACTTTCGAGATCAAGTTAATGCTACTCTCAGCTCAATCGATTGGTATTCCCATACAGTGCTCCAAGAAACTGGTTACTGACCTGGACATTATTCCCCATTTAAAGCTCCTCTGGGGCCGGCTCTACAGAACTAAGCCCCTCCACTTTTAGGTGCAAGTCCCCAGTCAGTTCCAGCAATGACAATATTTCCAATCTGTATGGAGGTTCCGTTCTTCATTCTTGCTATGTATTTTTGAAAAGAGCTCTAAAGTTGACCCAGTAAAATGATCCGACACATTTTCAGCGCAGATTCACGCACGCGCACAGCCTCCCGTATGATGCGTGTATACCTACACAGACATGGTTAATTAGAATTGCTATAAAATGAATATTTACTTTCCCTAAGATCTACCTATAGCAGATAGAAGAAACATTGCATTTGGCCAGAAATGTTTATTGACATTGAATCGTAAACACATGTTTTGTGGTCCCCTCTATAAAATTACTTTTTAGAAATAGTTCTGAACAGCTAACTAAAAATGAAATATTATATACAACAAATCTGGAAATTAAGTTCAGCATCTTCCAGCATTGCCACAGGTTTTGAAGATCTCCCCCACCCATCTCGAATCTCGAAGTACGCTTTGGACTGAAACGGTTTCGTTATTCATGATTGTTTAGAAAATGGCTATAAAGTTTTGATTGAAACACCATGTTTAAGATATCTGCATACTAAAATGTAAATTTTAAATTTTCGGTTATGAACTTGTGAAGTATTATTCGCACTGAAAAAGTCAAGCCTGATAAAGAGGCCTCTGAGTAAAAATTAAGCGGTCTTTCACGCTCAATATAGAATGGGACGCTGACAACCATAGCAGTTAAAGAGCGTCCATAAATAGAAATTTCATTTCATTTTCCCACTGAACGACTGATTTATAATTTTGTATAACAAATAAATTATAAAATAATATTGATAAAAGAGAATTTAGTCTTTTTAAAGTAATAACATTTCCTAGACGCACGCTACTGGTTTGAATTTTTACAATACTTCACACAGTTTTTATGTTAGTTACCATGCCTTTTGTTTCTCGTGATGTCCTGCAAAGATTATGCGACTAGCTTTTGAAAGATTTTATTATCGCTTTACCCTCCTGTTACCTATAATGAAATAGGTAATGCAACCATTTCTGCAAACCTTTATCTAGATTAACATGAGTTCGAAAAATAAACTCTTGTTAGTGTAAGTTGCAAACATGGAATGAAAATGAAAAATTGAACACCACCGCCAGGAATTTAACTATGGATCCGTCTTACCGGGTTGTTGCCATTATAGTTCAGTTGTTACAGCAATCGCACGGAAAGCAGGTAGTTCGTGGTTCAAATCCCGGGTATGACATTGAAATCTTCAGTCTGATTGTACCTTTCCAACCTTAGCCTACACACGGTGAAAGAAAAATAAACCATTGATTGATATAGTAGTGGTTAATTAGGAAGTCCGGGAGTTGAAGTATAGAAGTACAATAGTCTCACGGTAGGGATTCCGGCACGTCAGCGGATGGCTAATTGTGCGTCACTCTGGGAGGAAGGATGATATGAAAGTACCCTACAGGTGACAAGAACGCATCACAGGCACAACTACTACGGCGGGTCTCTAATAGGTGCAGGCAAGTTCATCAGCCCGATGAGCTCCAGGTCGCCACAGAGAGCCCGCCACTAGCCAGATCAATCAGTTCCCCTGGAAGGGAGGCCGGCCACAGCACCTCCCCTCAGCCGAGTAACGTAGTTCCAGAGTGTAAGTACCACTGCAGCGCAGCCCCCGGATAGGGAGAGGATGAAATGAAAAACGAAAGGAAGAGAAACGGGGATATAAGGTACATATCCTTCTCAGCATTCGCTTGAGTGACCTGAGAAAACCCCCGAAAAAAACCAAGGTCAGGAAGGTCGGTCGCTGGAATCGAATGCAGGCCACAGATGTTACCGCCTGAGCTACCCCGCTCGGTGTAAGTACAATAGTACCTACTAAAGTAGTTGTGAGATTTAGGTCGCCTCTGGGGTATGTTATCCCAAAACGTGAGAACGCTTTGTGGATTACCGGAAAATATGGAAATCAGTTGGGAGATTTAATGTCCTACCGACAAGTTGCCAGGGTAGTTCAGTGGATTACAGAAACTATAGTGGAAGGTTCAAATTCCGGCTGTGATTGATTTTACCGTCCCAACATTAGTCTACCGCGGCTTCTGTGAAAGAACAATTAATTATCTTTTTATGACAATAGTTTGTGGAAGATACATAGAAATTATGGTAATGTAAGTATAGAGAGTGTCGTGTTATGATGTATTATATTTTTATTAAAAATTGATTGAAATCTAACCTTTAGTCATCCCACAAGGTTATAGAACAGCAGCTCAGACACTTAGGTGTGACATTTTACACTACTAGTTTAGGTTCCAAATTACTTTAAAACGTCTTTCAATTCTGCCTCGGAATGATATACTGGTATCATAATACGCTAGCAGGCTGAACCTGACTTCTGTTGCTTTGAACGCTCGATTTACTATCTTGGAAGTGAGGAGAAAATCTATACTTTCGAACCACATAATAATGAACGCTTCTGTTAACTTTGTTTTGGAAAACAGGGATCATTAAAATAGACAATTTTGTCTGGTATTTCCGAACTATTCGCTTTGATTCGGAAATAGCAGACCAAAGTTGTGTATTTTAATGATCCCTGTTTTCCAAAACAAAGTTTTATCGGGAATATATGTCTTGAGGCCCTGTGAATCCAAAAAAGGATTATTAGAAAAAGGTCTGTCTGTCTCTCTCTCTGTTTTGTGTGTGTGTGTGTGTGTGTGTGTGTGTGTGTGTGTGTGTGTGTGTGTGTGTGCGTGCGCGCGCGCGCCTGTGTCTGTCAGTATTTGGACAACATAACTCAAAAACGAAAAGTCAGTTAAAAACCAAAGTTGGTATTTAAGTTTGCTGTCCTTCAAGGATATGACACGAAGATTTTGAGGAAAATAGCTCCACCCTAAACTACCCTTTACATGGAAAATTTTTCAAAAATTTTGTTTTCCTTGAAAATGGCTCTAACTATTTTGATTAAAATGACATGTTTAAGATCTTTTTATGGCAAATGAAATGTATATTTTGAATTTTCTGGCTATAGCCTATGTAGTCCAATTTACTCTGGATGACTTTTGAATAACTCGTAAACCGTCAGAGATAGACAAAATCTTACTGTACAAAAGTGTAGATCTCGCTAAAACACACAATTTATGTCGGAGTAATTTTATTTGTAGAGTGAACCGTTTCGGAGATATTCCTTGTTACTTGTGTCAGTTTCGGAAAACTTAAAACTTTGTTTAAATGCAACACCGTTGATCATTTTTTATATGTTAACCTTGCAAAGAGAAGGGAATAGCAAAGCTTTAGAAGATGTGAGTATCGTTCAAAGCCTACTATATTCCCATATTACCCTTGTACTTACAAGGAAATAAACAATAAGATAATTTCTGCAAATGTTTATCTCAACTAACACGAATAAAATATAGGAATGAGTTTGCAAGAATGTTTAGTACAAGAGTAGAGAAGGTCATATGAGTGCAAGTACATCAGATCTTTTACAATAGTTTACACGAAGTGTGCAGAAAATAAGCCATTTTCAGAGCAATTATTAGCCCCATAAAAATGAACGACATTAATTAAAGTCGTATGATGGAATTTTTTTATGGCAGTCACTATTATGAGTTAGGTTCTCACGCTAAGAAAGCAGCAGCTGCGATTTTAAAGCTTTCTATGGAAAAATACAGCAATATCTAATATGGCAAATCAAAATAATGTTCAATACAGGGCTCAAGTTATTTTCAGTGTACATAAAAACGTTGTGAAAATCACCATTATCTGATTCTTGCACTCAGATCTTTCATGATTTTACCAACTGCATTGTCACACATCACCAAATCTAAGGACTTTTCACACTAACCTTGTATACCTTATAAGGTACATTTTATTGCCATCTTTTTTAAATACGATGCCACATACTATTTAGCACACAAAAACTTAAAAGCCAAAGCTGACATTCAGTATTCTTAATTACACAGCACCCCCCATGCTGTTAAAAGACACATCTAAAAATGATTCTCTTTTTCCTGCGCTGAAGCAGCCCTTATCGGACAAATAAGAAACAGTAGGCCACAAATAGGAAATGCCTTTGAAAATGCTCTTATACAAGTGGAATTTACATTGATAAGAAGGCTGTATCTAACAAATTTTACAGAATCAAGCTGAACGTACGAAAGCGATGACTCAATAAAGTTTCATGAGATATGCGGTGTAATAGAAAGAACAGCCAACGAAAAGAGGTCAATAGGATTTTGCTGGGAGCGTTCAGAGAGGTAAGACGGGCTTTTCGTTTGGGCGCAGCACCGAAGCCTCCCGAACCCAGGTAGCGTAGCAGCCTCCCGCGGAATCGGTATAATTAGCCAGCAACTGGTGGCGAAAGACACAAAATTTGGAACTTGCACATTACTACTATTTCAGAAATGAAATCGGAAAATTTCTGAATTTGATTTGCCAATGCTGTATCCTGATATGGTTGGAGACTGTTTTGCTGAGGACTTTATAACAGTGATGCCTGTCTCGGAAGAACTACAGACGTTTTGCGACTATTTAGTGGAAACTTACATCGATAAAAATTCACTCTTTCCTGCTTCCGTATGGGCAGAACCAAGTTGCAATAGACAGAGAACTACTAGCGCTTGGAGAAGTTTCCACAACAAATACAATAATTATTATTATTATTATTCCTGCATCCCAGATCTATATAGATTTCTTGAAGTACTTAAGCAAATTCATCTGGATACTAAAATTGCAATCAATTACTCAATAAATACCAAAAAGAATAGGTCTATTCACACTTGAAACTCATAATGTAGCAAGTAGAACATTTCAAAGCTGGAAAAATTTCAACAATGGAACACGTGAAGCCGGTTTCTTATAGCGCCAAATCTGGAAATACATGGGTACTCTAAACGAACTGAAACAAGAACCATTAATTTAAATTTAAGCATTAGAGGTTCATTTTATTTTGGTATTAGCCGTGTTTATTTTTTATTAATCATAAACATAAAAAGTTTAACATCTTCCACTAGAAGTATGTAATGCTTCGTTAAGTATTATAAACATACAATGGAAATGTTACCTGCTTTGACCGGGAGGCTTGGGGACTAAGAAAAATAGGGACCTTGGATCAGGGAGGTTTCGGGGCTATTTTTATGACTGTGGGAGGCTTCGGTCCTGCGCCCTTTCGCTTCTGTACTTAGCTCGGCGATCTTTAAAAGAAGCTAGTGTCGTCGACTCAAAGCAAGGCAAGTGAAATCCGCTTACAATTCCTCGCAACTGCTGACAGCAATCTGTCTTCTATACATCCCGACTTTAACAGAGGAGAAAAATGTGGAGGTTAAGTTGATATGGAAAATAGTTGCAAAGCGCTCTCGTACCAGGCAGCCCTTTACACCCTCCATCTTATCGCTTGCAGTGAATAACATACCAGTGTATATAACCTACAAAAAGCATCTCTCTTCATTAAGATGACTATTCCACTGATACCCATGTATATTATACACATCAATAGTGTTTCAAAACTGTTTTTACTTTGTCTGCTACGTATAGTAAGGTAGCAAGTATAGCAAGTAGCACCCAAAAATTCGATATCGAGATTTCACAGGAACTACATATTTTCGGGGCCCCCTAACCAAGCATAGTATATTGTGATATAAGGATGGTAAGTGACTTTTACTGGACCCAGGAAAAGTTTGAAATGAGGAGACTCAGTCGAGTCTTTTCAATTTCGAGGATTAGTAAAAACACTTAACACACGTGTACTCTATATGATTTCTGGGAGATAATTAGTAATTTAATATGACGTATAAATGAAATGTGAAATACTAACCTTGAAACATAACATGCATCTTTCCATGGTGTCTTGATGGATGAACTTAATTAGCATAGGTATATTAATTACAGCATATTTGTATACCTCGTTAGATTTTTCAGGTATGATAGAAGTACAACCTATTTTCCAATTTTCTTCGATTTCAGAATCAACCCACCAGTTCAAGTTAGTCACTATGATTACTATGGGTAAGTATTGATTTGAGCACGGCCTACTCTGTTTATCTCGCGCAACGTGTATTCAAATTCAGTGACTCTCTGCATATCTTCTATCGTCATTACAATGAAAGTTGGGCTGACTTTAGTGCTTTATTCTTTTAAATTTAACGTATGCAATGTAAAAAAGAGAACAATTATTGAGTGCTTTGATTATATTTTATATCTGTATTAGTCAAAATATTGTTTAGTTGAAGTGTGTGAAAATGCAAGCAAACTAGACCTTAAAGGTAAGTAATACAGGAGGGTGGGTTAAGTTGATAGATATGAATACGGAATAATTCATTTACCTGCAATGCAACATAACAGGAAAAGCCAAGAAATCGTGCTATCTCCCAAAATACATTTTCAGAGAAAGGTATGCAAGTCTCTCTCTCTCTCTCTCTCTCTCTCTCTCTCTCTCTCTCTCTCTCTGCGTGTGCACAGTATCTGGGCAGCATAACTCAAAAACGAAAAGTCGATTAAATATGCGACACAAAGATTTTCGATGAAATCCTCCGAACCAAGCTACCCCTTAAATGGAACATTTAAAAAAATGATTCTCTCAAAAATGGCGCTAACGATTTTGTTTAAAATAACACATGCTTGAGATATTTTCATGAAACAGGAAATGTATATCTCGAATTTTCTGGGAGTAGTTTCTGAAGTCCTTTTTATTTAGGGTGAATTTCGCATAACTGTAGGAGACGGACAACATTTTACTACACAAGGAATGTAGATTTCTTTAACGGACACAATTTGTCATTTTTGTGGAGTTTATCATATATTGCTTTGCATTTTAAAATACTTATTCTTTCCTCAAATACTAAGTCGTTATTCGTTCTTTCTCTCTTGGCCATGCAAACAGTTGGCATTTCAAAGCCCTCACATAGTGATTAGCTCTTAAATCACCGCGCTCTACTGCTTAAAGCCTACTGTACTCCCCATATCCCATTGTGTCTACGTGCAATGCAATCCAATATGCAATAAAACAACTTCTGCAAATGTTTATCTCTCGTTTAACATGACGTAGATAGAAGAATAAGCTTTTGTAAGAATAATTTGTACAAGAGTAAGAAGACAGAATCATGTAAGTAAAACAGAATAGTTTTTAAACTGTCTGTCTGTGCATTTGACGTCACATTTTTGTGCAGAAAATTATAGCTCAGTATGGTATAATTGCACTACTTCACGAATAGAACTAATAAAACGATTTTGAATGAAATTATACTATTGCGTATAATAGGTTGCCCTGAAGTCAGAAGCTGACTTTAAAAACGTTTGAGTACCCGTGAGTATGCATTGGGTCCCACTTATAAAACTAGCGCTACAGAAGTTTTAATTAATTTGTGTATAGAGGAAGCTATGATGAGACGCAAAATAAACGCAAATGGAATTATTCTGTTTATTAATCAGTTTTCTGAAAGCTGTTATACGAGTAACTCTTACAAGCATACTGTTTCTGACGAGTTGAGCAATTTACAAAATTTCGATAGGGCGAATACTTAGAAGTTTACAAATCTCTGGCAGTGTTATGCAGCATAAGGAACTATACTGTTAAACCTGTTGCTCAAATTTTAATTTTAACAAACGTCCCATAAAATCAATTTTGTCAGCGGGGTTCAAACCACCACAAAACAAAGTATTCACAGAGAAAGAGGGAGAAAAGCTTGAAAACACAAATATTTTGTTTGTTAACGACGCCGTCAATTGCCGGTAGCATTATCAGCGGCACCACTGTGCTGGAATTTCGTCCCGCAGGGAGTTCTTTTATGTGTCAGTAAATCCACTGACATGGGAATGCCGCTTTTGAGGTCTCTTAAAAACCATCGGTCTTGGCCGGGTTTGAATCCACAACCGTGAAATCAGTAGGCCACGACTTAACCAACTGAGTCACCTAGATCGAGTGAGAGAGAGAGAGAGAGAGAGAGAGAGAGAGAGAGAGAGAGAGAGAGAGAGAGAGAGAGAGAGAAGGTTGAGGCCAATACAGTAATGGTAATGAGAGTTAGAAGGGAAACAGGAATAAAGGAGACATAGGAGGAACGCGTGAGAAACAATAAGGGTTATGGGAGGGGGCGAAGAGGAGGGATGAAGAGAAGACCAAATGCTTATTTAGCATCCTTTACTCTTATTTAGACCGGACATATTCAACTTGGGGTAACTGCTTAGGGGATATCCAACATTCAAAATACGCAATCAGTTAGTATACTACATTTCCTGAATGATCACAAATAAAGAACAATATTTCAACCAGACTTGAATTGCCCTATGCCTAAGAATCCATTTTGTAACTCTACCGATCTACTCATCAATAATACCTTACAGTTCGCTCGCTAATCATTTGTATTCTTTGTGTCAAATGCTGACAATGAAAAATCAATGAAATAAGTTATAGTTGCGATAGTGTTGAACCACCGCCAGTGAAAAGTGCAACAAGAGAAATGTGAAATACAGATACTGAGTTAATCTTACATTAATATGGATTCTTATCAAATATGTGTGATCCATCTCTTCCCCTCTGCATTATTTGCAACCAAACTCTGTCGAATAATTCTATGAAACCATCCCTACCACACGCGCACGCACGCGCACGCACACGCACACACACACACTTGGTAAGCAATCACGGTGATTATAAAGACGAATTAGTCGAACTTTTCAGGCCCAAAGCAGAAAATTTAGTAAAAGTTAAAACATAATACACTTATAAAATCAACATACCAAAAGGTGGCACTTGAGACATCGTATGAGTTACCATTGCTAGTTGCAAAACATAAATCAGCTTATGCCGCAGTTGAACCTCTTATTATTCCTGATTCTTTGATTCTATCACATAAAATGTTAAAGTAGGTAATCAAAACAATTTTGAATTCTAACATAAGTGTAGGACGTAGAATTCATAACAGCATCAGATATTGTTGATCAAATAGTAGAACATATTAAAACGGAGAAAACATTTTGTGATTCAAATCGATGACTCGGTGAGTGTGTTCGATGATGCTGAACCACTTATACTGGTATATGCTCGATATTTTGACATTAAAAAGGGTGCTATTGCTGATGAAATTCTCGGATGTAAACAATTACCAGGACATACAACGGGAGAGGATACATTATACATTTTATAATCAATTTTAGATATGGTTATACATATCCTATATTATTTCAATTATGGATAAGTCTATGGCAAGACCAGGGAGTACAGGCTGGAATAGAAAATTGTTATTGGGGATACGCGGAGAAAATTCCACTCATATAGACCTTGGTACATTCTTCAGCTCTTCACATTTAGCAATAATAGCGTAAAGCTGCAGATTCTGCTTTCAAACGGAATTTCTGCAGTTTAAAAACAAACTATCATTGTAAATAACAGTAAGAATTCTAACGCTTCTGTGGAAGTTATGAATGGCAAGTGGGTTAGCGTTCATAGTGTGCTAAGCCTCCAAAATGGGAAAGAAAATGTAGGAATAATCGCCGCGCGCGGCTGATCTGTTACCAAAACTGATCGTCGCATTGTCCCTCATTGTCCTTATTTACCTTGCTAGCTTGAGGGACCGTACTCGCAGAGAAGGTAATTAGAACAATTTCTTCAACATTTTTCCTGCATGCTCATGGTATAAGACTACCATGAGGGAGTGGGCAAATTAATAGACACCTCAAACACGCGTATCCATTTCTAGTGTTTAAGGGACCTTAAAACGTGAATATTCAACGAAATAGGGACAACGAATTAACTTTTGTATTTAATAAATACGTCGGTTACATCACGCAAGTATACAGAAACATGCTTAGTAAATGTATTTATCATATACACAAAAGCTTTAGTCTTATTTATGGAGTAATTATGGTCACATAAAAACAAAGGGATCATCTTAACAAAGATGTTGCCTCTAGCTGAGCATATTGTGATGTAGCAGAGATTGTAATTTCAACACTGCAGGAGAACACCTAACTTCCGACAAACTTCATTTCTTCTGCCCAGGAACCACAATTTCCTTTAAGCACCGCCATTATTCAGAGCACCTCCCGATATACAAAGTTTTCTACAGTTAGCAAGACTTGCACGCCACAAAGAGGATCCTATTTCCCACTCAAACTCCGGTCTTTAAAGGTAGGGATCCGGCTCGATTTGTTACATCAGTTGCCCTACTTGTGATTCTGTTTGTTTTGTGCTGCTGTTGCCACCGCCGCCTTCAGACACTGCCATGTTTGTTCTACTAATGTAAAGCTTCTGCAGATTTCGGCTGCAATTGGAAGATCGGCTCTAACAAAACACTGCATCTTCAGCTTAATGTGGTTACTGCACATACACAGAGCGTACCCATTATCTTTATCATCCCCCTACACCAGGATTACCCTTCTCCAAGATACGACCTATATAATTATTGCCTTGTGCTTCACTGGACATCTTTATATTCCCCAACTAGTTTTTAACATTATCGTTTTGTGAAACTTAAATATCAAAGAATTTACTTCCTATCTGCAAAATTATCTGCATGTACATAATATATCACAAAAAGTATGAAGAGTTTTAAGAAAGCACTCCTCACGAATTCAAAAGCGCTTAATCTGCTTATTTTATATGGTTAACAAGCTGTTTTTCTACGGAATGATGTCATGATCTTAGAAATTAATATTTACGTAATGTCAAACCATTATTCAATGGCATTTTCAGGTACTACACACACACACACACACACACACACACACACACACACACACACACACACACACACACACCACACATAACACATCACACACACACACACCACACATAACACATCACACACACACGCACACCACACACACACACCACACATAACACATCACACACACGCACACCACACACACACACACTCACACACATACACACATACACTCTCACACACCACACACACACACACACACACACACACCACACATAACACACACACACACCACACATAACACATCACACACACGCACACCACACACACACACACACCACACATAACACATCACACACACACACGCGCACGCCACACACACACACACACTCACACACATACACACACACTCTCACACACCACACACTCACACACTCACACACACCACACACTCACACACACTCTCACACACACCACACACTCTCTCTCTCACACACACACTCACACACACACACACACACGCATACACACACACTCAGACACTCACACACATACACGCATACACACACTCACACACACGCATACACACACTCACACACACGCATACACACACTCACACACACACGCATACACACAATCACACACACGCATACACACAATCACACACGCATACACACATTCACACACATACACACGCATACACACACACTCAGACACTCACACACACCACACATAACACATCACACACACACACACGCGCACGCCACACACACACACACTCACACACATACACACACACTCTCACACACCACACACTCACACACACCACACACTCTCTCTCACACACACACTCACACACACACACGCATACACACACACTCAGACACTCACACACATACACGCATACACACACTCACACACACGCATACACACACTCACACACACACTCTCACACACACACGCATACACACAATCACACACACGCATACACACAATCACACACGCATACACACATTCACACACATACACACGCACCCACACACTCACACACACTCAGACACTCACGCACACACACACACGCATACACACACTCACACACACGCACGCTCACACACACTCAGACACTCACGCACACACACACACGCATATACACACACTCACACACACAATATCCCGCACATATGGATGCAATGTTGTAAGTACTCGCAATTTCCGCTCTTGAAGTGTGCACTATGATGGCGAAGGATGTACGTGTCACCTTTGACGCCGTCTCCAATGAATCTCCTGCCAGCTACTCCATTATTGAACTACAAGTTTTCTTCAGGCGGTCTTTGGCAACATCATAATGTTGGTGAGGGAAACATCAATTAAGTTGGCTGATAAATCTAATGGAGGCTAATAACGATACATTTGAAGTGGGGTGCCTATAGTCTGAGGATGAACAAATGTAACTCTTTCTGAATCTTATCACTCGAAATTGTAATTACTGAATTATATCTTCTAACTTTAGACACACCCAGATTTTATGGTTTAAAAATATGATTCAATGATGATGATGATGCTAATGATAATAACAATAGTAAAAATAATAATAGTAAAAGTAATAACAATAGTAAAAACAGCAGCAACGACAACCACAACCACAACAACAACAACAATAATGATGATGATGATGATGATGATAATGATAATAATAATAATAATAATAATAATAATAATAATAATAATAATAATAATAATAATAATAATAATAATAATAATAATAATAATAATAATAATAATAATAATAATAATAATAATAATAATAATAATAATAATAATAATAATAATAATAATAATAATAATAATAATAATAATAATAATAATAATAATAATAATAATAATAATAATAATAATAATAATAATAATAATAATAATAATAATAATAATAATAATAAAATCAAATTTCTAATTATTGTTTCATTTATATAGTACTCTATAACCTCTGTGATCATGTCATGGGGCTTTGATTTTAGGAACCACCTGACGTAGGATTTTTATGTTGGTTCTGCAGATTTTAATTAGGAAACACACTCACATTCACTCCCACACTCATACTTCCAGACTTTTTGGAAGGTAGGGAAGGATTCTACTTAAAGAAAAATTCCCTAACCAATCCGGGGGTTGAGGAGCCAGAACCTGACCAGTATTGCAGAAGCAATATTACTTCTTGTTTAAATCCTCAAGTCAATTTGAATGTGTTTTATGTAATCTAGAATCTTATATGTGAGATTCATAGGTGTTATGTTGGTCATGCACATATAAATTGAAGTTCATTGTAGAATATTGCCATTTTAATAGGGTTGAAATTAGGAATTAGGCCTACAGGCACAATGTTAAGCGTACTTAAGTCATTTTTTGTAATAATTAAACCATTATCACATTAAAATGATATTTTTCTATTAATGTTATGTTAGTCACAATGGAGTTAAACATTTCCCGCATTTTAGAGGTACCAACACAGACAGCCCAGGCCAAAGACATTTTACTCGTGAACGGCATGTTCGTGGTTCAAAACCCGCCAGGACCTTCCTCCTTGACTGAGGTTTTTCTCAGTCTTCGTCACTAACAAATCCCAGCCTGCTGTGCTAGGGGTTCCGGGTTCGATTCCCGGCAGGGGGGTAGGAATTTTTCTCCAGCCAGGATTATTCCTCATCCTTCCCTGAGTCTGGAAGTATGAATGAAAGTGTGAATGTGTGTGTGAATTCAAAGAATAAAATCCCCAAAGATAGAAAAACCCAACGTAAACGTGTAACACCATTTGTCAATAGGCAAGGCCGCCGATATTACCTCTGCAGTTAAAGGCGGGATATAAATGGAACAATTTAAAAAAAAAAAAAAAAAAAAAAAAAAATATATATATATATATATGCCAGGGAGGTAGCTTAAACGTAGGGCTGCTAAGTTTCCTTCCCAAATTTCCTTTCTCAATTATCATTTCATTTCATGTGTCATCAGTGTCACCGTCGTGTTGGCGTATGTATCGTAGGAAGAACGAACGTTAAACACTGCTAAAATCATTTTAGATGTTATAAGGACTGAGTTACCTTTATAACGTATATTATACGTAGGGTTAGCAGTAGGGAACTGTAGAAGCATATTCAACATCGTCATTGCTTTTAGTCATTACCACATCATTATACAGTGTAAATACATCCGGCCGAGGCTCGTACTGATAGAGGCAGGCTACATGAGAAACTATATGGGTTTATTACAGCTGTTCAAATCGCTAAGCTACAAAGATTTGCTTCGCGTTAAGAAATACTCGTTTCCATTTTTAAAGACTCAACGAAATTGTTCAAGTGGTAACAATTACCATTGGAACACTCACCTGACCTTGACTTTTCATAGCTTTTCCACGTGTGCAAGCGAATGCTGGGGTTAAATTATATATTCCCAAGAATCTTCCTCTCACTTTGCCTCATCCTGTTTCAGGATCACTGGACCAGATACCAACGGTTGATGCTTTATGACATAGCGGTGGGATTTGCTGCGTGAAAAGAACCTCTCATTGGTGCCGGTTAGTTGGACCACCTATTGATGTCTCCCTGGTTGGCATAGCACACGGACATCGGCTTCCATTAATGTCTACCTTACATATTCTTTCTCTTCCTCGCTATAAGACGCAATGACTGATGGCTTATGCTCATGCGTGATGCTGCATTGGTCGAAGACCTCCTTTGTGTCCTTCCTATGTTATCATAAACTATTTATATTACCTAGCGAGCTGGCACCACGCTAACGTGTAAGGCTCGCATTTGGGGGTCCTCGCTTCGATTGCCATCGACCGCCCACTCTGATCTTGGTTTTTTCGTAGTTTCATGGTCAGTAGGCGAATGCTAGGCTGGTTGATCATCTATCTTTTCCTTTACCTTTTATTCCGGTTCCTTCTCATCTTTCAGGTGTACTTCCGGTTTCGGCATGTGTACCGGTGCCAGACGGATGACGGGTCGTTCATCGCCCTCTGTGCAGCTCCAGTAGTGGGACGGATTTTCGAGCCAGGAACTGCAAGGAACTTCCACGCGTCTCTTGGCCTGTCCACTTGCGCCCTGTAGCCTCGAATCCATCCCTTCCTCCTAGGGTGCTGGTAGCCGCAATACATCTCCCGTAGGCCACAGTGATCGAGGTGTCCCTCTACGTTGTATACGCTATTTATATCGCAACACCTAATACTCCTAAACTTTTGAAGAGGAACCTTCTGTTCATTTATTTTTCGACTGCATTAGTATTCAACTGACATTTCTACTAATGTGAGCTGTCTGGGATTAATGCCTCTTTTCGAAACCGTTTACATTTGCATTCGTTGACAAACAGAATTAGTTAGCCTTCATTATGCACTTACGTAGTCTATGCAAGTTGTCTGAATTCAAAATACTTTCAGTGTAACTGTTATTCAACCAGAAGCCTGATAAAACTTGCAAAACATTCCGTATGAACTTAACCCATGATTAATTATTAATACAAATGCTATATAACTCTAAGTATTTACCCTTAATTCTCCATATCAAAACGTAGTTTGTGGCTTTTCTTTCCTCTGAAAAGTTATTGTCTATGATTTTTCATTATACTTGCGTCTCATACGAATCACCTAGAAAGCATGTCTGATATAATTTGATGTAAAGATGGTAGATTTATTTTATAAGTCGAAAAATGAACCTTGTAATTTTGTTTTACTGTGACTTTTAGAGTACAGAGTAAATTATTTTTGGGAGAAGTACTCTTGAGAGCTGTTTGCGAGTATGTAAGTGAGTTTCTAAGACATCCACCAGCTGGAGTAAGTGGTAACTGGAAAGAGAGAGTTTCCCAAACTTTGTTCAACACTAGTTTATGATCAGAGAAACAAGGGAGTGTGGTAGAGCCATCTGGTGTGGGGCAATCAGGAGCTGAAAGGAATCCGGGCTACTTGTTGCTCCCAGCGGAGTTCGCGTGACCAATAACAACTTGAGAGCTTGCAGTTAAAACAAGAGATTTCCCTACAAAACAAGGGAAGGCTAGGCTGTCTTTACATCTCATTGGTCAAAGGTTCTCATTTAAATCACATTTCGTGAATTGCTTCTCGCGAAAGTCTTTCATTTTGTAAATTAGATGTTAGTAATGCATTTCATGATTTGAGAGAGGTTAAATATCAAATTTCATATCCTAAAACAATGCTACTAGTGTTATGGGGAAATGATTCTTATCATTTGCAGTGCGAAGACAAATTCCTTTGTTAAAATATCTAAAAGGTTACTTTCAAATGACTTTATGTTCACAATATTAGTTTATTTTTAAATGTCTTTTGGAAATTATTCTGACAAAAGCTTAATTTTATCTACTTTGTTAATCGAGACAAACATTCGCAAAAATAATTTCGGTATCCATTTTGCTGTAGATAAGGAAGGATACAGAAGAATGAAGTGATTGTCAAATAGGACGGTTCAGAGATTAATCCAAGTAAGTCATAAAAATACGAAAATAGAAGCTTCCATTAAATTGACAATAAGAATTCCAACTACAGAATACACACACAAAACTGTATTATAATTTTACATAAATAACTGTTGCAACTGATACACCTGGCTCTAGGTAGGTAAGTAAAGTCATCTTGTTACTTTGAAGACCTTTTAACAAAATCTCACACCTTTCATGCTCAGAATTTTCTTAATAAATCATAAATTCTACTAGGTAACGCATGAATTAGCATTTGGAGGAATAACCACATTCAGCTTCACCAATATTTTTCAATTTTTAGTTTCTCTACTATGTATAGTAAGTAGAGGAAGTATTGTATTCCACCCAAAAATTTGACGTCGAGGTATCACCGGAAATATGTGCTTTGAGGCCCCCTGGTCCAAAGAAGCATTTTTAGAAAAAGGTCCGTGTGTGTGTGTGTGTGTGTGTGTGTGTGTGTGTGTGTGTGTGTGTGTGTGTGTGTGTGTGTGTGTGTGTGTGTGTGTGTGTGTGTGTGTGTGTGAACAGCACAACTCAAAAAACGAAGAATCAGTTCAAAACCAAAGTTCCTATTTAAATTTACTATCTTTTAAAGATGTGACATGAAGATTTTGAAGAAAATTCCTCCACCCTGAGCTACCCTTTACATTGAAAATTTTGATTTTCTCGAAAATAGCACTAACGATTTGATTAATGTGCCGTGTGTTTAACATATTCTTATGGCAAATGAAATGTGTACTTTGGATTTTCTGGCTATAGTCTACGTAACCCTGTTTACTCTTAATGACCTTTGCATAACTGTAAACCTAAGACATAGACCAAATATCACTATAGAAATAATGTAGATCTCGTTAAAATACAGTTTATGTGCAAATGAATTTTTTGTGGAGTGAACCATTTCGGACATACTCATTATTATTTGTTTGATTTTTGTAATACATTTCTCAAATGGAAGGTGGATATTCAGTTTTTTATATCTTAGCTGTGCAAAGGAAACCGAATTTCAAAGCCGTCATATAACGACCAGGTTTAAATGATCGGACTACCCTTCAAAGCCCAATGTAGGCCATCACAAGGGATTTGATTTTCACAATACTTCTATAAGCAATTAGTAATTATACTCATTACTTGGTGACATATATGCATATTTCTTGTTCGTTTAAGTTTAGAAGATACTAGTATGTGGAAATATTAGAGAAGACTCTTATATCCAAGAATAATTAATTACGATTTATTGAAACGTGTGCATTGTGCTGGTTTCGAAATGGCGATATTTACGTTGACAACACATTTTCTAACCTTATTTTTATAAAAGAATAGATGTAATGGTCATTGACAGGCAACAAAATAGAGGATTAATTCTTGATCTAGAATCCGATTTGAAAAAAATAATGGACCAGATTAAGGAGGTTGATAAGGGAAAAGAACTATATTACGAACCCTGCATTTCTTATTTAAAAGAAAAATACAAAATTTCAAATTGGGAAGTGTTTGGTCTGCTCTTTGGTACTCGTGGAGTGATTGCTAAATTTACAGTAAGATTGTTCTAAGGTTTTGAATTGAAATTAAATGTTTTAAAAGATCTTTGTCTACAAATTATTTGTAATTTTTTATATATTTTACACAATCATTTGCATATTACAGTACATTAGATAAATAAATAATTTAAGATGGTTAGCTGTCCTATTTCCAAGTGTTATAATAATTTTGTACATTATTACATTTTGTCTATAAAATATTTTTACACTATACGATTTTTTATCTTTCATCATTCATATTTAAAGTTGTCTTTTTCTACAGATCTATTAGCAGGCGTGTCTTTATTACAGCCCTAAAATAGGACAGCTACCCAACTACTAGATTTTCTCTCATATTCCCCTTACACCTACAAGAATACTAGCAATCATTTCTGCAAATGTTTATCTCAACTGACATGAAGATAAAAGGACAAGTGTTTGTAGTAATAGTAAGAGCAGAGAAAGTCATGTGAGTGTACCATATCAGATTTTTTATAATCAAGGTGGAATATATAATTAAGAGATACATCATTTTAAAGCATAGAATTAGGAGTTTCATTAATTTTGAATACAAAAAAAAAAATTCATTTTGGAAGTTAAAGTTAACCATCTCGTGAAAATTGTACCAGGAAGAGTTTCAGCATGTGTGGCAGAAAGCAGCTGTATCACAAGGTCTTCTAGGATTCTTATAAAGCTAAAGCCCCATCTGTTTTACATGGTCGTTTTGTACACTTACTGCATTGAAAATTTTACCCATTCTAAATTCATGTCATTGCAAAATTATTGGGCTTTGCTGGATGAGGGAAAGTGTTACGTGTTTCAATTTCAGGAAGCTGGCAAGCATGAATCAGAGTTCTTTAAAAAAAAAAAAAAAAAAAAATACTGACCTCGTAACAATGCCCTTTCCCTTATACCGTAAGTAACGGCATAGTATCACGAAAGCCTCTTATATTTGTATTGGCCTCTGAATATTCTGAGTTATATTCGGGAGGTATGTATTAGCGCTGCTCTCTAGTGGCCACTTCAGTAAATATTGATTTGCTTGATTGTGCCTCAAAGATAAAATGTTAATAGCCTCTCAGGCAACGTATGTCAAAAGCGAACTTTTGTGACTTATTTGGATTGATCGCTGAAAGCAGGCTTTGCAATTCTAATCCTTGCATGCCCACGAGAAACAAAGGAATGGTGACTTAGCGGTTAAAATTTATTATGAAAAGTCTTGGACAGCTAAACAACATTCCAACTAACTTCTCGCAAAAAGTTAAAATAAAAAGACCTAAATTATGCGTTTTGGTTGTACATTTCTATGTAGCAATTTTGTTAACGTCTTTATGACATATCAATTACAGAACATTATGCGAAATACATCGGCATGAAGAAGACTTTACACACTGTTCGCAGAATGTTCAAGGAAGGTATGCTTTTTACTACGCATGAAAACATCTTAAAACATACGGTATTTTAGTAAAACTCATTAAGACTTATCTTTAATAAACAATAACGAAAGATTTTCCATGTGTAGGGTAGTTTAAGGAGAGGGGATTTTCTTGAAAATTTTCGTGCCATCAAAGATGAACTTAAATAATAAGTTTTGTGTTCATTTTTTAGTGTTGCGAGTTATGCTGTTCTCCGCACCCCCCCCCCCCCCTTCACGCACACGCACGCATGCACGCACATACACACAAACTCTCTCTTTCTCCTAGACATTTACAAGCACGGTAAGCGTGAACCTATTTATGGGAGTGCTTTTTGTGGTTTTGTGGAGCTCAAAGCATGTATTAACAGTGAAATTTCGATATCCAATTTTGGACGGAATACAAAAAGTACTTCCTCCCTTACTAGGGCTATGAATATAAAAAACGAAAACGAAAAAAAAAATATTTAACGCTGTATAATCAACATTGTTACATTCAGGAAACGACTTCATATTTTCTAAAGTTACAACATGTTTGTTTTTATGCGGTTTTTGCATCAACAGTTTACCTTCCTTCCTGATTCCATTAGAAATTAACAAGATGTTTAGATGTATCGTGATGGCGTTTCAGGAAACCTACATACAGCGCTCCCGTGGTTAACGAAAAATACAGGCTGCGGCGCGAACTACAGTGACGTAATTCTCCTAGTCCAGTCACGGGCATAATGAAGTAAAACTACATCCATATTCTAAACACCCCCCCCCCAAAAAAAAAAAAAAAAAAAAAAAAAAAAAAAAAAAAAAAAAAAAAAGCTCGTTGAATTCATACAAAAGATACAGTTTTATCATGATGGTACACAGTACCAGACTAACATTACTACGTAACACCGATTCGCACAGCAGCCCCGAGCGCTCCAATGTGAGGTCTGAGGAAAGAATAAATTGAAGCCACAGGGACACTAATAAAATCCGCTAGACCAAGTTTAACTTCCTGCTGGAAAAGAACTCATTGTGCTCCATTCTGAGTCAAGTAAGTAAGGTGCTTGAAGCTAAGGGTAGTGAAACCAGCAATATAAACCTATCAAATGTAACATGAAAAAATATCCTCTTATTTCGTATCACGTTGTCATGTTCTTCATTCTACAAAATGACACTGACGGAATGGATTATAAGTAAATATATCACATTATATATGTATATACTAACATACACATACTACTTAGTAGTATATAACTTAAGGTTACTCGACATATGCTAACTCATAAGAGTAGAGCCCGGAAAGTAATTTGTCCGGATAATAAACCTCAACCAGGATTTGAACTTGGATCCCTTTGGAACATAAGATAGATGCACTACTGAAAATACAACTACTTTCAGTATGTTAGGCAGCGTAACTAGTCATAATTTTCTCTCGGTATAAGGAATATTTCATGATGTTATAAATCATTATAAAATCATATTGATTTGTTTTATTTTATTTGGTAATCGAATTACTAAACATGGATAAAGGTTAACCACAAGAGGACTAATTTATTCAATATGAAGATACAAACGTGATCCAATCGGTTTACGAAAAATAGTTTTACCATTAAGTGAGAATTTCATTTTTGCACTATCTTCTCAAATTCTCACAGGACAAAATTTATATTGTGGCAAGTCTGTTTCAAGTTTCAACCATGTACTTCTAATTCAACACATAGGTGGTGTTACTTTTTGAGCTTGCAACTTGGATCAACATCTATATGCAGAATGAGGTATTTAAAATTACCATCTTAACTATCGTCTTATACTTTCCAAAATATACTTTTTACTATCTTTTCGCTAGATTGAAGCGAACCAAAAGACAAATAACCACCGTAATGGGAATTAATATTATTAAAAAGAGGAAATAAAAACATCTATTATAACCTTTATAGGTTGCTTGTAGTGGAAAGAATTAACCAGACAATCGGCGCCCTTGGGTATACGCTATTAGTAGGTTAAGTAACTTTATTTAGGAATTCAGCCAGGATTGTAAACTGTATTATTTCTCTTTAAATGCATTTTAACCCATCTTTTGGTGTTTAATAGCGTGAGACAAAAATGTATATGTTGTATTTTCGTTCACATTGAACTTTTTATCATTTGTAAATCATGAGTTGGACAAAATGCCTACCACACAACAATTTCAAAACTTATTAAAATACACATCTTATGTAATTGTTTCGCAGAATCATCTGTTTTATTAGCAATTAGTACGGCAGGCTTCAGATATATTGACCTCATTTGGCGGAAGAGGCTTGAAAGTTTTCAATTCTTATGTTTTCTTTTCCTATGCAATAACTTTTTAACGGTGACTTTTTAATTTATTCCTGGTGTTCTAAACTGACACTTTAACGTGGTTTACCCAAACTAGTATATAGCTAAATACTTGTTATTCCACTTGAAATCATTTATGGATAAAATATGTCGGGTATAACTTACCATGGTTACAATAATAAATGATTAACGAATGCTACAATGTATAAGGTTAAGACTGAGAGTTTGTAATGGTTAGAAAATATGCAGTCCTAGCGCATCATGTTTGTTTCCTGTTTATTTGACGTTTTATTTCGGCTCCTTCGTTTGGTTGCGTACCTATTGAAGATTTGTCTAAACTTGAAGCTCCCTCTAGAAAGGCGTTAACACCATGAAACCGAAGTACTGTAATTCTGAAGACTAGTTGTTCGCAGAGAAATAATATCCCACTAAGAGGTGTTTTTTTTTCTAGTATTTTCCTTCTTTTTTCTCTACTATTTATCTGTCAGTCTGTGTGTCTGTGTATGTGTCCGTATGTGGACAGCATAAGTCAAAAATTAAGCGCCGGATAAATACAAAACTTAGTATTCAAGAACTGTCTCTAATGGTTTTGATTAAAATATAATATATTTAAGACATTTACATGACTGATAAACTGTTTATCTTGAATTTTTTGGGAATAGCCTGAGAGGATTTAGAACGAATTTTGTATAGCGGGCCCAAAGATAAAGACAAAGACGGACAGAAATTTACATATCTTTAAAGCACACAATTTATTTCAAATAACTTTTCTTGTGGCTCATCAATTTCCGAGATACCCTTATTATTGGTTGGAGTTCTCTTTGTAACCATAACAAAAGTTGTAATGAAACTGTTTATGAGACTGTTCATCATAATCAACTTGAAGTAGATAAAAGAAAATATATGCTTTCGCAAGAGTAGTTTGTAGAAGGTATATAAAATAACGATAGTGGGTAGAGAAAGTCATGTGAACGTAGCATCAGATTTATTTACTGTTAATAGATGGTTAAAATACACAAGTATTTTAAGAAATATCTGCTGAGAGCATTCTCAGATTGTGTAGTGTCCTGTGACCGTACGTTACCTAAAATAAGAGAGCACAAAAAATAATCTTGCTACATGTTCAAAGTTTTAATACAAAATTTAGTTAAAACTCATTTTTACCCGCGAAATATGATTAAGCCCTGGATGCTGCTGCTGTTGTTACACATTAGGGAATTTTTATCATGCTTTACGAGAGATTATCACTTCATTTATTGGCAACATTACGCTCTGACATTTGCGCTCCGGGATCGCTATTCCCACTCTCACCAAACAGAAAAGCGGTGTTAATAGTGCTAATATTTTAGAAGCATATTAATCATCTCGTTAGCCGTAATATGTAGTTACTGAATGTGGAACTGTGAAGATGGCAACATCTTTATTGCCAGATAGTGTGCTTGTTTACGTTCCATTACGGAAGATGCCCGTGCCTCAGGACAGCTATAATGAGCTATTTGTAATGACCCTTAGCGCAACAGTGTTGGTTTATTGTAATTATGTACTTGTTTTCGGGAAGGCAACGTCATAACAATGTTTTTAGTCTTGACGCAAATTGCTTACGAAACGTTCCTCAAATTGAATTCAACTACCGTGTCTGCGGCGCAATTAGGCACGGTCGTATGAGAATCGTTTTCAGATCAAAAAACGTAATGAATCGCATTACATGCTTGTGGATTACTGAGCATTAATAACACAGGCATTAGGAAAGAGACACAGGGAGGGCAAATGAAGAAGTCTAAAATGTACAAACTTCGACTGGAGGAAAAGCAAATATGTGAAGAAAGTAACTAAATCGAAAAATTAAGTGGATAAAACAACGATGCGAAATAGGGATGTTGGATTTACCTCCTTCCACTATACGTGAACTTTGCCATTCTTTAACACTCGGACATGCATTGTGTTGCAGTGGTGGGTTGGTTACATGTACGTTGCATTTGGTTTACGAAAGCACTTTCAAATATTATGCGATAAACATCTGTTAATTAGTGACTTGTTTGGTACTGCTTACGTTTAAGAAGTCTATTAATATCTGGCGACAAAGTAGAAATGCATAGCCTTAGAAGATACACCAAGTGATCGTCACGCAACATATTGCCATACAGCCTTTTAATATAGTTCAATTTGGAGAAATTGTGTTCGCAAATACGAGTACATGCAGAGCTATACTCACTCTTAGGATACAAACTATTCTTGCAAATGCTTATTTCTCTATCTGCTTCATTTTAATTGATAAGAATTTTCAATAAGTATCTCGTTACTAATTTCCTTGTAGGTACAAGGGGAATATGCGAATACAATACGCTTTAAGCGATAGTAAAACGCTTTAAGAACTGGCTACTAGCCATTCTGTTTGCGAGGCCAGGAGATAAAAAGCCGAGTAACATATTCCTATTTGAGAAAAGTATATTAATTGGTAAATTCATTAAAATAATAAAGCATATCTCGGAAATGGTTCACGCAAAATGAAAAAGAAGTATTTGCCATAAATTGTATGTTTAAACGAGATCCACTTTTTATATTTAGTAACTTTTTCTGTCTCTTACTGTTATCATTTGTGCAAAATTTATTCAGAAAGAAGTCCTCTGAGAAAATTCCCAGAAAATTCAAGGTATGACTGTCATGGAATCGCCTGTCTGTTTCCGTCACTGGATTGTGACTGACTCCTTGTGAACTGATTCACTCTTCGACTGAAAGAGGAGTTGGGGAATATCAGCTAATTACGTAAGCGTCTCCAAAGAGACAGGGCTGGACATCATTTGGATAAAACAAACTCTTATTTATTTATTTCCTTATTAACTGTTTCACTTGTGTAGGCCCCGTTAACTTCTATGGTGATATTGGCAATTTTCACAACTCGTTAACTGGAGGTTTTATTAATGTTGGGTTTCAGTGATTTCTAATTTAAACACACTCACATGCATACTTCCAGACTCTTTGGAGGGTAGGAAAAGTTTCTTATTAAATAACTTTCCTAACCCCAGCCAGTAATCGAAAACTGGGCCAAAAAGCCAGAAGGCTGTCTACTCGACCAGAGTGGCAGTGCTCTGTTATTTAATTATATGATAAATTATATTCAATATTAAGTAAAAAATTAATCACTGAGAATTTTTCGGTAAGGGTATAACACGAACAGAAAACAAGAGGGTTATATTTGACTTTTAATACATTTCTCAGAAAAGTGGTGGTTTATCTTGAATGATGCAACTGCCAGCCGGTGGGCTTGACTCATGTGCAGCTGGTTTCGTGTTCAATGTCTAACTCACAGTACTCGAGTGCAGTGGATATAAATATTGAACATAAAGCTGTGTAATGAAGTAATGCCTATGCTTACTGAGTGTAGGTATATACTACAGAACAGCGTGTGTTGATTGTGTTAAGTATTGCTCATTCGGCATTGCATGTGCATTGTCAGCCTGAATTTATACAGAAATGCCCTAGTGTCATCGCTACTAGCAGATCCAAAATTTATAGAGTAACAAAAATTGAAACAGACTGCGTTAAACCAAACAAGACGTAGATGGTGAACAGTTCTAACGAGGGAAACTTAGACCAGACTCTTGTGTCAGACTCTTGCATTAGTGTTCTTGATGACGCATTAATTTAATGACCTGCTCGCTCTTCAAATCTAAATCTATGTGTAAAAATTACATTATTACATTAAATTTCCATACGCTCACGAATTAGAAGATCCAGACGGGTAGCCGCGATCGTTAAAGTATGGACTTCTGAGCGAGAGCGGTTCAAATTCGGCATGACCGTTCTCTCTTAAGGGTTTTCCCTATTTTCCTCAGTCCTCATAACTGGCAAATTCTGGGAAGATAACCAAAACTTAGGACTGGGACGTTTCCTTTCAAATGTTCCTTTCCTAATTATTATAATTTTCTTTCTTGTTTCATCAGTGTTCACCGCCTGTGGTACCGCATGCAGTAAGACCAGGCATAAAATACTAACCCCCCAAAACTGTATACGAATTCGATGATAGTACTAGGGGCGCGTTTTCCAATATTTCGGTTGTAGATATTTCTCGAGTATTTTAATGTATTCAACAAATATCAGGTTGGTATAGACAAAGTGACGTAATTTGGAACACGTTTTATATCGAAAGATAAGCATAACATTAGTGTTGTGTCGCATTCTTAACATTATCTAGGGAGAAATGGCGCTAATGGTAGCACGCATTAGATTTATGGGGCAATTGGAGGACTTTTCGTCAGAATTGTTTCTTGTTAAGACTTTTGATTCTGTAAAGGTTAATCAACAAAGCTGCATACGTAAGTTGCATCAAAATGACATACACAATTCTAATGGGACTTCTATGGCTTAGTATCATCGCGGCACCGAGTGTGATGGCTCAGGCGGTAAAGTTTGTGGCCCGCATTCGGAAGGTCGTGGGTTCGATTTCCGTCGACTGACTACTCTAATTCGGGTTTTTCCGTCATTTCACATTGGCGCTAGGCGGATACTGAGGTGGCTTCTCTAATCCTTGGATTCCTTTCGTTCCCTTTTCTCTTCCTTATTTCATTCCCACTGTCATCCTTCAGGTCTGGTTGTCAGCACGATGGTTCGAGCATATGCGAGCAGATGGCGCGGCTCCTTGTGCTGTGTAAACCTTCTCCCTGGCTCCACTCGAAACATTTACGTGCAAGGGTGCAGGTGATCAGGCCGCTAGGGTCGCCTCGTCACCATCTCTCTGGGTGGGGATGAGGAGCCTCTGTTGTGCGCCAAGTAGAACTGTTAGGGGCTTCTGCACGACTCTGTCTGTGGCTTTGCTCCTTGCCCGCTCTCTGCCGGCCTATGAGTTCCCTTCGGCTCATCTCTTTCCCCCGGGTGGTGGTAGCACACAATAGAGTCGCACCGGGTCTCGGTGAATGAGGTGTTCCCCTTCGCTATCTTATTTAATATTTTCACCGTTAATCTAAACTATAAAGCGAAGTACTTATTTTTCATGCTCCTAGATGCAAAAAGATGCATTTTAGCACACACGTGTAGGGAAAAATCAAGAAAAGTATGTGGACTCACGATTATCTCCCTATACAGAATATATCTTTATTGGCGTCAGATATTTTGGGGACGCCCTCCCAACTTCAAAACATGAAGAAAAATGATATGAACTTGAGTCTGAAAATCATTTATTGCTGAATTATAAGATAAAATTGTATGTTACAAAAATTTCTCGAAGTGGTTTGCTCCTGCTTCGATGCATGACCTAAGCGTCCGCTCCGGGCTATCGTGTTTCGTATTTGTTCAAATATGGTGTGGATATACTCTCAGAGTGTCAATATACGACACAGAAATCACATGGACTAGACTTCTTCGTCTCCAGACGAAGAAATCCATTGGATTCAAATCAGGAGACGGGCAGATTCAAGATATTACGTACTTATTACCCTTGAAATGAGCTGGCACATCATCGTATAAAAACTACATTCATAGACTGACGTCAAGAGGAGGAAAGAAAAAAGCACCAATAAGGTGATCATGAATGGTTCCATCCAAAACGTTTGGGCTCATAATGTCTGTGCTGCCGTACCTCATGAGGATTTCCATAAACCTAATAATGAGTGTTATGAAAATTGCGAGGACACCCAGTTTCATCAGTGAACAAGGTGCATGCTAAGAAATTTATGAACACAGCAGAATTTTGTAACATGCTATGGCGGAACTAAGTTCGCCACATTTAATTCATCCGCTGAAGGTGTTACGGGTACAGAAGATTTTCATGCCAAATTCTCCAGATAGTTATGTGACTAACATCTTTCCTTACTATAACTGTGCTATCTCAAGGATTTGCGTCCACATCATGAACTCGTTCATCACGATCAATGCTTCGTACCTCTCTTGGTCTACCAAAATCTAAAACATTTCTCTCAAATGAACCACTGTCCGTCATTCGTGAGAATGTTCGAGAACAAGGTAAATGTTTGTAGCTTTCTGCATAAAGCTCACGTGCTCATCATGCATTGGCATCTGCAGCGGGGAACGTAGTGCATATTGATCTGTTTACTCACAAATACATTTTCTTCTGCCTACTATGCCTTTATGCCTTATGTCCAGTGAATATAAAAATAAGCTTTTGCAAGAAGGGAGAAGAAATTAGTAGTGGGCAGAGAAAGCCATATGAGTGTAATACATCCGATGTTTGCAACATGTTCGCAAGTAATATGTGGGATCCACATTACCAGAAGTTTATTGAAATGACAAGTTTTCATTTCTGTCAATGATTTTACTTGTAACTTCTCCTAAATTTGAAATCTGGAATTAGGCAAATAATTTGCCGGAGTCAAATTAAATGGGGGAACTAATGTCGAAAATTAACCAAATATAATTTTTTTAGCTTTTTGCACAACCTTATTAATTAAAAGTTACTCTTTAATTTGGTATGTATTTGACCATTGTAGGCGTATTACGTGTAGTTCAATATATGTTTAAAGCGGTACCGTATCTCTTGTATTGTGAGTTCTCCACTAGCTTACAAATATACATACTCCTACGCACTATGCAGTAGATTGGTAAACTTGAATCCATCTTTTATATCAAGGTTTGCGCTCTGCAAATCGTTATTGTTGTTAAGAATGGTAGCTTTTGTGTGTTTAACCATGTGGTTTCTTCCACTGCAAGATTGTTTTCACCATTTTTTGCACTGAACGGCTTTTTCTGTGACTAACACTGAAAAGTATTGAAAAAAGTGGAGGATCAATTGCTCAGAAATAAGTTACGTTTCTCTACCACATACTGAATCAAAATTACATCATCTGCTTCTGAAAACTGCATACGTTTGAGCTTATTTCCACGAGACAAACTTGGTTTGGTTTAGTCATATAGGGAACATTGGCTGCCTGTGGAATAAGAGCGGTCGGTATATGGGTGCATTCTGTTTCGCACAAGGAAATGTGAAAACCACGCTTTACGATTATTACTCCTGGGTCGGTAGTAAGCCTAGCAAAAGCTCGTACCAAATAATAAAGAGGGATCCGGCTAAAATAATGTTCCCATAAAAAATCTTTAAGTAACTCTTTTATTACGTACCTAATGTTAGAAGCACATTTGTGCGTTTCTTGTGGATAATGAGACATTGTTAAATAGATTTAGACACTTGATATACGCCGATAACACGTGACAATGCTCTTTTAAATATCTGACTATCGCTTCAGGCTTCTCTATCGTCTTTGAACCCACAACAACATGTGCTATGAAACAATATATGCAAAAGTACATATCAAATTGTGTGAAGAAAGAAGAATAAAGTTTTGCATGAGTGGTTTACAGAGCAGAGAATATCGAAAGTCATATAAATGTAAGGAATTTGTTAAAAACCTTCTATACAAACGTGTGTTGAAATCAATGTATGTTTCATCCCTTAGAGCTTGTCAAAATTAATGATTTAATATAATCACCAGCTTTCCTGTATATTTAATGAAGGGAAGTTGATGGAAATTGCTCGATTTTTGTTTAGTAATTTATTTTGTAAATAGGTGAAAGGTCTCAGCCTACAGGAATTACTACTGTTAATTGCTATCAGAGAAATATTTAAAAACGCAAATATTGAGGTTATGGAAAAAGAGAGGACACTAAAAACAATATTTACTGGCTATAAGATCGATTGACATAATCACATATGCATCTTAAACGTTCAAAATCATTCACTAATTAAATATTGCATGGTTAAATGTGAAACTTTCTGGAAAATCTACGCCTAATGAATTAGAGTTTGACAATTTCCTGTTTTACCCATAACATATTTTTTTTTTTTTTCAATTTTCCTCGGTATACATGCGAATACTGATTTGGATAATCAGATCCGAGACTTTTCCTATGATCCCTTTAATTTCATTTCCTTCTTTACCACCATAACAGGCTCATTTGTTATCCAAAGTTTACTTGCTTCTCGGCAAGCTACTGACCTTAAAGCACTGACTTTTAACCCTAGCATTACCAAGCCTTATTTCATAACTTAAGATTACCAAGGGGAATTATATCTTCTCATTATTATAAAACTAATGTTTAACACTGTTTAACTACTCCGTTTTTACTTTTTTTTTACACGAAGCACATTAAATACTATGCCAATCCTTATTAGGGAGCTTATACTACCAATGGAGGTGACCACTGCTGGTAACAAAATGAGCAATTTTTAAAACAAAATTACTTTAGAATTGGGTATTATAACTTGTTATGTTTACAAAGGTAATATTTAACATTCTTTAACTATACTTTTTACTTTTTTACATGAATCAAATTATACCGAGGGGGCAGTACTTTATGACCACCTTGATGTTTCATTGTTTCTCAGAAAGACCAACAATGAAAAATTTGAAAGAAATACACAATTTAGTAGCAGAAACAGTGATTGACAATAACTATCAACTGCATGCCTTTAATCAAAAAATTAAAAGAGAAAATTTGAAAAATTACAGAAGGTGGGCATAAAGTACGCCCCCCCCCCCCCCCCATTGTTAATGCGAGGGTTAAGTCCTTGGGGGGTGAAATTCCTATATAATTAAGGCTTTGTTGTGTTGATATGACATTAAAATTCCAATTTACCGACACCTTTTCTATTCACGTGGCTATGGCCGTAAAATTAAACTTCAGAATTACTTCACAATATTGCGACAACACTGGTAACAAAAGCAGATTCACAAAACATTCTACTCAAGAAAAAGATCGTAAAAATCGAATATTCAAATTTGAGTTGTACAAATAAGCAGGTGCTATAGACACGCAGGAAGCACTGGCGCAACTAGCAACGCAAGTTTGAAAGTCCTATCCTGGGAGTATCACGCAATGGGATCGGGAATGTCCACCAGTTTATTTGTCCATTTGTATGCAAATGTGCCTGAAGGAATAATGTCCAGTTTCCTACATACCGTTCAATTAGCATACACCTACTGCCGCAAAACGCTAAATTATTTCACAACGAGATAGCTACATTTGCATCTTTGAGAAGTACCCGATGATGAACTCAACGATCGCTATCAGCAAAGTGCCTCCCTTGCAGAGTAGTGTTAATTAGTTCACGTCGTAACCTCCCTTAGTGGTTAAGATTCTGAGGAAAATTGCATTTCAATACGGTTTTTGTCGACCACAGCACCGAAGGGCATGCCTCCTTCACTAACTGAGAAAGTGGATAACCTACCGTGTACAATATTAAATTACTCAAAAATCAATCACGCCAAAATCATATTCGAGATTCATATATGCTCACACAATCTTCGCTCTAGGCTACATCAAACTCATAAATGAAGGGAATTGTATGTGAGCGAGTAAGTGAGTGAGTTAGCGAGTGAGTGTGCGAGCGACTATGTGAGCAAGTAAGTGAGCAAGTGAGTGAGTGAGTGAATAAGTGAGCGAGTGAGTGAGAGTGTGAGAGAGAAGTGATGATGGAACTATTTCTGCAATACTTTCAGAAGTGCAGAAATGCGGATAAAATGACCCGTGCGAATGTGGCTGAATAACGGTCATTTCGCTTTTATACATTAATCTGGCCAACTCAGATTTCTCAACACAACATGCACTACCCTGTACAGCAACAACGTTATCACCAGCAAAGGAGAAATTATACCAAGATTATTTCCTCATATATCAAATTTCTGCCACGATAGGAACGATTGGAATTTGTCGATTCTGCCAGTTTTCTCGTTTTCATTTTATAACCTCGATGTGCAACAGCCACTCTGCCACCTCTTTACTGAGGCAGTATGAATGCAATTGCAGTAATTTCAATGCTCTTCGGTTTTACTTTTAGCGGAAATTAAAATGCCCGACTGGGCATTTGTTACTACAAATCTAATTGTTTGAGCTAATACTATAAGAGCCTTTAATGGATACACGACTTCAATTTTAGCATTTGTTTTTGTAAACTAATCAAAACAAGTATAGCTCAAGTCCACGACTACGTAGATACATCATGCTGGTTTCTAGTTTTATAGAATCTATATAGTTTACACATAAATTATTAATTTAGACTATTATATATACACACAGATGAATTTTAAACACGCTCTAGTTTATAATTTAAATGCAACATCCTACTTTTTTACAAAATAGTCCTTTTCAATCACTTTTCAAACAGTATCTGCAATAGATACTCTTGTAAAATTCATTACTCTTAAATAAATATGAAACAGAAATAGTGTAGGCATAACGGAGTGAAAGCTTCCTTTTTTTACTGTCCTTTGGTTTAAACCATAAAAGGACATTTACTTGACTGTCATTTCTTCATATTCATGGAATATAAGTTTGCTTATTTTAATGATTTTGTTACTTCCGGTTAAATCGGAAGTGAATGCAGCTTTCGTATTTTGAATGGTACATCCTGCAGTTTTTTTACAGATTCAAATAGTGCTCTTTAACGGCTTTTCAACTAATACTCTAAATAGGGGGAAAAAAAAAAGATAAAAAAGAATAAAAGTAAAAAACAAATGCAAACAAGGTTTCTCAATTGCTGTTCTAAGCACAAGTGAAATGACATTTTCTTTTAAAAAATTGACGATTCAAAATACCATAGAACGTCACACAATATTCGATCACTATGAAGAACTCAGAATACAAGATTAACTAATCTCATTAGCGTGAGCTTAGTTAACTTGTGTGCTCGCATGTTAAGTTCTATGTAATGGCCTTTCATCGCAAATAGCTATTACAGGCACTTGAAGTAATGTTGTAAACCTTCGCACATGGCTGTCTTTTACATACCCCAAAGCGGCAACATTGAGAAATGTGAAAGATGTTCATTTTTCCCGCAATTCAGTAACGCATCCCACTAAGTGACTCGTCTTAACAACATGTACTAGGTGAGTCAGCTGCCACTTAATTTCCGGTTTTATGCAATCCGCATTTTCTACTCTAACATGAAAACAACGGGCCCTATGCTAGGTTCTACCCAAGTATTTAATATAGACGTCTTGGTTACACATTCGAAGAAGTTAGTACTAATACAGATGTAAGAGCATCGCCTTTTAATATACTCGTAATTAGGCAGCTGAAGTTTGCACCGCTGCAAACTGAACACTGGGACCAGCGAATACTATATGTTAAACTGAATGTGCATCACTCAAATTACTAGGTAACTCAGTGGAAACAAGCGCACTGTTCGTAAACAATCCGTCTACCGTAATGGTGGTTCGAATCCCCAGCATGTACTGATTACTTTTATCGTGTAATATTTACAAATAATCTTGGTTGAACAATTATTATGTTTTATTATTTTAATTCGTAATTGCTTTATTTCCGTTTTGTGGAGTTGTACACGAGGATATGTCTCCCGGTAGTGCATTGGCTCTTTCTTCTCCGTGGATCAAAAGCATATCAACGTAGTGGTCTGTCGAATACATCATGAAGGACTAGTACAAAATATTGTGCGACAGCATACACGTGGAGAATGAAGGGAGTTGGCACTGCTAATAGCATACTATGTCATGCCAGTCCAATGGGGCAGAAGTCATGCCTATTCTATTACAAAATGCAGATAACCAAAAAGGGATTTAAATTACAATCCCTAAACGCTCAGACTTTAAAATTGGATTATTGCGGAATGTGTTTTCAAGTTTTGATGAGCACAAAAAGTGCAATGCCAGTATGCGAACCCGTGGCCCTAGAGTTAGCGCCGAGGGTATAGTCATATATTTCTATTTGACTATTGGAAGGCTTAATTGAAAGCATATTGCGAGTTCAATCATAGAACGTGTACGCCAGGCGAAGGAGCATGCCACTTCGCGAATATACGTGTGTAATTTAGCCTTTAATACAGCTTTAATTCTTTTCTGAGGGTTTAAATATTATTTCTTAAATGGCAAAAGTTATTATGTATGTTATTTGAGATGTACGAAAAGCTGTTGAGGCGTGCCCCTAATTTTTTGTGGACAATCACGGCTCTAAGTACAAGAATCCCCAATTTTCTTTTTACCTCATATGATAGGTCCGTTTACTGAATTGTGTTGCCATTTATACTCTAATAAAAAGTTTGTAAAATCGGCTGCAAACCGGGAATTCGCTCTCAGTAAACGAGTCGTATATTTTTGAGGTGTATTTTAGCGAGGAGTTCCTTCCGTCACTTAAGCCGCTGTTCCTCTTAGTTTTACTCACTCGTCTATCTAAGAACGTCAAGCAGTACTCCTTGGGAAGAGCAAAACTGGACTCAAAGCGCAAATGCCACTTGACAGGTGCTCTACTTTTCAAATAAAATAAGTGGCGGCTGACTCACCTGGTATGTTGGCGTGAAACTGTAGGTAGTACCTACACATTAGTGAAATCATACAAGTTAGAAAAAAATCTAATGTGTTGCACTCACATAACTTTCTCTAATCTTGTATAAACTATCCTAACAAATGCTTATTTCTCTATCTATTTCAAGTTAATCGATATAAACACTTGCAGATATTACCTTGCAAATTTCGTTGCAGGTACACAAGGGGAATAAGGGAATACAGTAGGCTTAACCGATAGTTACTTGTTTTAAGAGCCGGTACCTATATGATGACTTTAAAATTCTATTGTCATTGAATAGTCAGTACATAAAAAACGAATGATGACTTCCTATTTGGGAAAAGTGTAAGTATTTGAAAATTCAAATCAGGAACAAGGAATATCTCAAAAATGTTTAACTGCAGAAAAAAAAAATTGTCACAAATTGTGCACTTTAACGCACGTTGTAAGATTTAGTCTATCTCTTGCGGTTTATCAGTTATGTAAAAATCATCCAGAATGCACAAGACTTCAGAGGCTACTCCGAAAATATTTCAATGCACACATTTTATTACTCATGAAGATATATTGAACATCTTTTAATCAAAATCGCTAGAGCCATTTTTGAGAATATCAACATTTCCTTGGAGAAGTAATCTTGGGTGCGGAGATTTTCTTGAAAATCTTCGTGTTGTGTGCTTGGAAGAAATTGAACTTAATTACCAAATGTGGTATTAATCAAGCTTTGTTTGCGCGTTAACTGTTGACACACACATAGGCACACACGCGCGCGCGCGTAGTATTTAATAAATTATGTTTTAATTAAGGGGACTTCAAAACGCGTATTTCCAGTGAAATCTCGGTATCCATTGATGGAATGTAATACATTCTCTACCTGCTATCAACATGGTAGAGAAAGTAACACGTAATAAAAGAAGTTTTCAAAATTAAATAACGTATCTCGATAGATACAATGCCCGTCTATGTCACATTCCAGAAGTTGCGAGTTCTAACCTACATTAGGGAGACTTACTCGGAAAAGGTTTTGTTGTCAATTTCATTTTCTTTTCTTTCTTTCTTTTTTTTTTTTTTTCTTTTTCTCTCTTTTTTGTTAGTTTTCACTTACCCTCAGAAGACGAATTGCGGGTAGCTTTAAGCTTTGTGGACACCGGGCTTGTTTAAGCATCATTTCATCCATTTGATTCATTCATCATTCAATACGACCTACCACGTTAAAGGGAGTTAAAGCGTAAAAAATAATTAAATAAGTAAAAGCGCAAAAACTTTAAAATAGTAATAGTAATAGCAGTAATAGTAACAGTAGTAATAGTAGTAATAGTAATAGTAGTAGTAGTAGTAATAGTAATAGTAGTAATAGTAATAGTAGTAATAGTAGCAGTGGCAGTGGCAGTGGCAGCGGTCGCGGTCGCGGTCGTAGTGGTCGTAGTGGTCGTAGTGGTCGTAGTGGCCGTAGGGGTAGCAGGGGTAGTAGGGGTAGTAGGGGTAGCAGCGGCAGCAGCGGCAGTAGCGGTGATGACGACGACGACAACAACAACGACAACGACAACGACAACGACGACGATAACGACGACGACAACGACAACGATAATGATAATGATAATGATAATGATAATGATAATGATAATGATAATAATAATAATAATAATAATAATAATAATAATAATAATAATAATAATAATAATAATAATAATAATAATAATAATAATAATAATAATAATAATAATAATAATAATAATAATAATAATAATAATAATAATAATAATAATAATAATAATAATAATAATAATAATAATAATAATAATAATAATAATAATAATAATAATAATAATAATAATAATAATAATCAACCCCTAGCACAACAGTCCTTCGCGGGCCGGCTTACCTTCGGCCGGTAAGTCTCTCACTTCTGCCCACTACAGGCGTCATGAGTGGGGAAGCAGAACTGGAGGATGGGACGTGATCAGCTCCCCCAACCGCCGCCGCCCCCCCCCCCCCCCCCCCCCGGGCCGGTTATGCGACTTTCGTGATCTGGAGTCGCTACTTCTTTATCAATTAGCTCCTCAACTGGCCCCTCAGGGACCTAACGAGGGTGAATGCACCCCGTGCCAGACCTCCCAGCGGAGCAAAATCACCATGCCGGTACCGGTAATCGCACCCGGGTCCTTTGTGCCAGGGGCAGGCGCGCTGTGACGGCTTTAGCTGAAATTAATGTTGCGAAAGAAACATACACCAAATGTAAAGATGTTATTTAAGATACTTGACAAAAAGTCGAGTATTATTACAAGGAATTAGGTATTTGTTCGCACAAGGTCTTCCGTAGAATGCGTTTTACCATCTTCCAAATGTCTGTATTTGTACTCTGAAAATACAGAAAATACACCACTATGCAAAATCAAGTTACCGAAATGAAATCAGAGATTTTTCTACGATGCAGCAGTTTCTTGTAAAGTGCCTTTTTAGCGTTTGAAAATACTCTAACTTGTTAATTTCATATGATGCCATAATTACATCCAGCACTTTTTAATGTTTTCCCTTGCTGCAGTTTTAAATAACCGGTTTCCCTTGATGTTCACAGATGGATTTGCAAAAAACACCGAAGCATCACTTTTAAAGTCCATTAAATCATATCAATATTGTGTGACACGGCATTCGCTCAAATTTAATTTCCTGTCGGAATCGATAGCCCCCAGCTACACAAACGCTGCGATTAGCTCTTGTTCAGGTATGACGCGGAAATTGCAACGCCGTCAACTTGTGTCCAAATAAATCTGAACTGATGACATTAACGATACTCGTGTTGGCATGTAAAATATACAAGCGACGCTCATCACGAAAAGTTAATACAAAACGCTAATACGCTAGGCAACAATGCCTGATAAAATAACAAATAAACTCTCTCCAAATGGTTCTGTGTCACCGATAAAATTCTCTTCACTGTATAGAAATGTATGTACGTGCACTAGCAGCATAATTAGAGGTGTAAAACAATAGTAACTACATCGGATAAGAGGATACCACTATTTCTGGCTACTGAATATTCATACTAAACTCGATTTTTTCATAAAAATCTGATGCTTACATTCATATGATCTGCTCTGTCCACTGCATTTTACTTTTTTATAGCGTCTACACACTATTCTTACGAAAACTTATTTTTTCTATCTAGTTCATGTTAATATAGATAAACCTTTGCAGATATAGTTTCATTACACGTGTCGTGTAGCTACAATTAGGATAGAGGAACTGTAAATCTATAGTCAGATGTTAAAAAGTGGCCGCTATGTGCTGGCACTGAAATTCCATACTCTTCTCATGGCATCCAAGAAAAAACTGAATAGCGACAGCACTTGGAAACTAAACCAACAATAAAGGATCTCTCGGAAATGGCTGGTGTCACAAAAAGTTATTTGAAATATATAGTGTATTCCAAAGAAATCTACAAGTTTTGTGCACTTCATGTATGTCCATCGCCTATGGTTTATCAGTTATGGAAACTTCTTTCCGAATGAAGAGGACTTCACAAGCCATTCCCAGAACATTCCATGTATATGTAGTACTTATGATGTCAATATGTTAAAATGTTCGTATTTTAATCAAAATAATTAGAACCATTTTTTGAGAAAATCAAAAACATGAAAACGCTTCCATATAAAGGCTAGTTTATGGTGGGGATATTTTCCTAAAAATTGTCGTGTAGAACCCTTGAAAGGCACTTGACTTAAATACCAAGTTTAGTATTTATGCGACATTTAGTTTTTGAGCTATACCGTTTACACATACACGCGAGCGCAAACTTTTTCTACAAATACTTTTTGATTCAGAGGCTCTCAAAACATGCATTTGTGATGAATTTTCGGTTTCGAATATTTGGGTGGAATTTAACACATCCTTTATCTGCTATTTACGTGGTACAAAAAGTATAAACGTCTAAATGTCTTGTTCACTGAATTGTTATGGCATTACTTTTACTTTTCAGTGTATAAACTTTCATATTCAATTTTGTATTACAGACTACTTCTACTACCTCTTATTTACAATTTTTCAGGTAGCAGCAGTGTTTTCCATCTTAATAAAGCTAAAGATTAATTATTATTTAATTATTTATTATATTAACTAATGCTGCTCTTTCCAGAGGATGTAATAATTACACAAACAAATGAAGATGATTTATAAAAAAAGTGTGTATGAGCTAGGAGAAACATAAAAAAAAAAATATGGACTTAAGATCCCAATAAATAAAACAAAGATAATTGCATTTAGTGGTAAACATTTAGCCCGAACAAAAATACTTTTAAACAATAATACATTACAACAAACAAACAAATTGAATTGGTTAGAATACAATATAACTTATTATAATAATCTAAATAATAAAGTAAATAAATTTCAGTATATTTGTGGGACATTAGCAAAAACATTAAAAAGAAAGATAAGGAAAGGAACCCATTTAAAACTTTACGAAGTAGTGGCTGTGCAAGCATTCATGTACGAATGTGAAGCTTCGGTGATAAAAAAGAAGAATGGAATAGAATTAATGTAGCCGAAATGGAGATACCCAAGAGCAATTAATGGATGTACAATTATGGACGAAATACAAAACGAAGACATGGGAAAATATTGAAATATTCTTCCTATAAATTAAAGAGAAATAGAGGAATATAGAAATCGATGGAAACAACATGTACAAAGAATGGATGAAAAGCGCTTCCCTAAGCTACGGATGACTCATGAGGAGATGGACAGAAACGTGAGGCTGGAACACGAGAAATTCCTAATCCGTGATGAGATAATGATGATTAATCATCGCTTCTTGCAAAACGTAATAATTATAATAATGTACAATACAAACAATAATTAGAAATAATTTATTTACTTCTTATGTAATTATATTCTAGGATGAATGTGAGAACGTTTAATGCCATTCCCAGATGTGGTAACATCAGGTTCTGAAACTTCCGGGAAACTCGTACATTGTTGTTTCAATGGAAGTTTTGTATTTAGCCGGTTTTATGTGACTTAATACCGCATGAGAGGGTTTTCTATATATTTTTACACACTGGTCTGCTGTAATTAGTTGCACCTGCTTCAGAATAGTTATTTTAATTCACTCAAACTTTATTTAATATCACTGTTGTACAAAAGATCTAGAGGGAAATAGAAATATTTACGAAACTAGTCGTACACTACCAATGCGGACTACACTTATGTACGTAGAAAATGTTGATTATGTAGCCACCAACCGATAGAGTGAGGGGGGAGGGGTGAGGAAGCACTATTTTCGAACGTTGAATTATCCCATGTCTGAAGTAATGATTCGTTTCTGCAGATTCACTGAAGTGAGTGAATGTAAAGGCTGAAAGGGATCCAGATATCAAGGCAGACGATTGCAGAAGAGGAGAGACTTCCAAATTTTCAGAAACATTCTTTGAGTAATTACTGAGAAAATAATTTTTTATTTTTAGTGATATATTGGAAAATTGACTTGCGGTGAAGTTTGCAAAATTTTGTTTGCGAAGATATTAAATAAATTTTGTCCCACAAACTTATCACATGATTTGCAAATAAAACATGCACTATTTAGAAACAATAAAAATACGCGTTTGTTACTTTTTACGCGTCTTCATTAATACACATTGTAATTCTTACTTTTCTTAAAATTTTAAGTCAATGTCAACTTTTATTTAGGTATATTCATCTTAAGGCTCTTAGATGAAAATTTCAGCCTGGCAAATTAAATTTGCATCGCCACTAGCAATTTGAGTAGAAACAAGCAATTGAAAACATAAAATTAACAGAAATTATTACATTACAGTGATTTTAGGTTTCAAAACTGCACTCTCATGTTGGCTGGCACTTTTAAGAAATGTTGTATCTGAACTTTATATGCCCATTTCCGTTTAAAACACTGCACACAGTCTGTATTTTCCACAATTTTTGACAATTTTCACACTTTGGTCCCCTTAATAAGCATCATTAGTATCATTACTCTTTACCCAAACCTTTAGGAAATACCGCTGCATTGGGAGATACTGCAAAGCTTTATATGAACGTATATTTGCATGAGAAACAAGGGAGGTCGTACATTTCACTCGACGGTAACGCAGTATCTACTTATTCATGATGAACTGATTGCCGGAGGAAATATCTTTAAAGTTTCAAAACTCAATCTCATCCGAAGTTTTCACGTGATTGTGCCCCTCAAATCCGAATGAACCCACCGCGCACAATTGAGGTTATGAAAATTCTAAAAGGTCTCACATGACTCTCCCGCACATCGGTTGTTTGCACAACATTTGTGTTAAAGTTTAGTATTGTACACAAATGTATTTTACTAAAGGCTTATATATAATGTTGAACATGTATTTGTACTTTCTCACTACGTACTTACAGTAAGCAGAAACAGTATTTTTACTTTCTCTACTGGTAAGTAGGGGAAGTATTGTACTCCACCCAAAAATTCGATGTCGAGATTTCACCGGAAATATGTTTTGAGACGCCCTGAATTAAAAAAAAAAAAAAAAAAAATAGCAAAAGGTCTGTGTGTTTGTCTGTGTGTCTGTGGACAGTATAACTCAAAAACGTAAAGTCGGTTAGAAACCAAAGTTGGTATTTAAGTTTAATGTCTTTCAAGGATGCGACACGAAGATTTTGAAGAAAATAGCTCCACCCTAAACTACCCTTTACATGGAACATTTTTCGAAAATTTTGATTTTCTTGAAAATGGCTCAAACGATTTTGATTTAAGTGCCATATGTTTGATATATTTTTATTACAAATGAAATGTATATCTTGAATTTTCTGGCTATAGCCCCTGTAGTCATTTTTACTCTGGACGACTTTTGCATAATTGGTAAACCGTTAGAGATAGATCAAATCATACTATACAAAAAATGTAGATCTTTCTAAAATATACAATTTATGTCCAAATAAATTTTCTTGTAGGGTAAACCATTTCGGAGATATTCCTATTTATGTGTGTGAGTTGCGGAAAACTTAAAAGTTTCGTGAAATGGAACATCGTTGTTCATTTGTTTTGCATGTTAAGTGTGCAAAGAGAACGGAATCTTAAAGCTTTAAAAGAGTTGACTATCGCTCTAATATTCCCCTTGCACCAAAAAGAAAATAAGCAATAAAATAATTTGTACAAATGTTTATCTTAACACGAAGATATAGGAATAAGAGTTTGTAAGAATAGTTGGTACAAGAGTAGAGAAAGTCATGTGAGTTCAACACATCAGATTTTTTGTGTAGTGCTTAACGCCCGCTTTGACTACATACGGCACCGCAGGCGGTAATATTGTATTCCACCCAAAAGTTCGATACCGAGATTTCACTGGAAGTGCATGTTTGAGACCATCTGAACTCTCCCCCCTTACCCCTGCCAAAATTATGAAACATTTGTTTATGTGTGGATGTGTGTGTATGAATAGTGCAAGAACAAAAGCCACACTTAGTACAAGTTCAGCAGCTTTCAAAGATACGACACTAAGTGTTTCAAAATAATCCCCCTACCCCGAACTACCTTTTACATGGAAAATGTTTTTAAAATTCTCACTTTCTACATAATGACTTAACGATTTTGACAAGAACAGCAAATGTTTAAATATATTTTTATGGCAAATGAAATGTTTATCTTGGATTATCTGGGAACAGCCTCAGAAGTCCTCTTGTTTCTGAATGACATGAAGACAAAATCTTACTACACAAATATGCAGATTTCGTTAAAGCAAACGAACATGTTTATGGCACTAATCATTTCCAAGATAATCTTTGTTATGGGTTTTCACTTTCAAATGGTTATACCTTTCTGAAGAGCAAAATCTGTATTGTTTGCTTCTCTTGCCCATGCAAAGAGAACGGAGTCATCACATAGCGATACGGTCTTAAAGGATATGACTATCATTTAAAGCAGGGCTGGGCAATTGTTGCTCAGGGCGCGCAGATTGCTCACGATCTTGACGGGTAACTGCATGTTTAGCAGTTAAAAACTGAAGACCGCTCAAGGTATCGCGTGAGTCGCCCAGGCCTGGTTAAGGAATACTGCATTCCCTAATTGCATTGTATCTACAAGGATATGTGCAATAACATAATATTTACAAATGTTTATCTCGATTAACATGAAGTATATAGAACCAGCTTTCGTAATAATAGTTTGAAAAGGAATGGGTAGAAAAACTGATGTGAATACAACACCAGATTGTAATCACAAATGAAGTTTTTGCATTTTCTTCAAGATAACCTCCATATGTTCTATTTTATACGTTCTATTAAACCCACTTATCTAATTATTAGGTATTAGATGTTTAGCATGTACAACTTTAGTACAATTACAAAATAAGTAATACCGCAATGATATAAAATTTGCAAAAAAATAATTTTAACAGACGTTTGCAATCAAGAATTAAAGCGTTATTTTCTCTAGAAACAGTTTGTAATAAAATAATACTTTTTTTATCCAAGTTATTCTGTAGAATTGTTTACCCAAGAGGTTTATTCAATTTCTTGAAGCAATGGTTGAGATAATCATTGTATCCCTAAGTTCATTTCTTGCCAAGAGTTCAACTCCAGTTGTGCTTCTTTAAAATCTGTGTCAATGGTTTCTCTTTTTTCAAGTCTTTTTTAAGTATCTTCAAATCTTTAAGTCCTTCGATATTTAACAATCGTTTTAGATTTTATACTTTGGTACCCTTTTCTTCTATCGTTTTGCTTTCTTTACATGTTCATTTGAAGCTCTAGTTTTTTTCCCCCCTATAAGGTAGGAAGATAAGCGGACCCTGCTATTGACGGTAGTTAGTAACCCTGTGATTCTGGTTTGTTTTCATGGTTTCTATTGTTGCGGTAGGACCGCGCCGTAACCGAGTGGTTAGACCATTCGCTTCTCACCTAAGAGGCCCAGGTTCGATCCCAGGCAACCGCAAGTGGGATTTGTGGTGGACGAAGCGGCGCTGGGGCGGGTTTCCTCCGGGTTCTCTGCTTTCCCCCGCCATCTCATTCCACCGGTACTCCATCTTCATTCCACGTATCATCAGTGTCACCGCCTGCGGGCGTTAGTAAAAGCGGGAGCTAAACACTACAAAAAATATATAGTTGCGGTAGTTTAGCTTGTCTCTAGCACCGTAAAAGTGGAAGGTCACTCCCACTACACAACTTAGATAAGTGAGTATATAATACGTTTTGTGGGCAGAAACATCGGATGTCTATTCATACCTGTCTCTTCAGTCCAGCATTGATTGGATAGAAGCAGGCCCACCTTCTCCACAACAACTGAGACAAAGGGGGTACCTGCGTTTCTTTTCAAACATTTTTCTTTCTTTAGGCGTGAGGCAAGATAAACCAAATACGCTATAGAACATCTTGAATATTGGTTCTTGTATTTAACGGCGCCGTGGCCGAGATGTTAGACCATTCACCTACCACCTAGGAGGTCCGGGTTCGATCCCAGAGTCCCACATAGGGTATTCGTAGTGGACGAAGCTGTGTCTGGGCGGGTTTTCTCAGGGTTCTCCGGTTTCCCTAGCCACTCATTCCACGAATTGCACCATCATCACCTTTCCATTTATCGATTTCGCCTACATTTCATATCACCCTCTTCCTCATTCTCATACCTGGTGCTTGGCTGACCGGACAGAGTGAGATAGAGCCAAAATAGGATTGTCTCTGTTACATTATAAAATGTAAGGTGCCCAGAAGAAAGTTTCACACATTATATGTTTTCCGGTATTCATCAGTTGCAGCTTCTTTTTATTATTTGAACTGTAATATAGAATTGTTTACTCACTCTGAAGGACATCAATCGGGAAGCACTGTAGCAACCTTTACGGTGTTTATTTCATTTTGTTTTATTTAAAGAAAAAGAACTAATTCAGTTTATAGTCAAATAAAGAGTGAACCTTAGTTGCTGATTGGATGGTACCATATGCAGCTCATTTTTCAAGTTTCTTACTGAAAAGTTATTCATGTATATAAAGTAATAATAAAGTAAATTTGAAAAAATGGAGGTAAAAATAGTTAAAAAAAGTAATCAAGGGACAGCTCAGCGGAAGGTTCGAGTGTAAAACTGTCGATTCGATCTCTCAAAAATTTCTGACTTGTTTTAAGCACTACCCATTTAAATATTAAATGGCCGATGTTTGGTTTCTCAGGAGCTCTGGAAATAGTAATATCAAGGTTGATCTTTATCAGTGCAGTTTTTAAACGTTTAATATTGTTGTGTACCTGATTGAAAATTTGACATGTAGCTCTTAAAAGAAACGATAGGGTAATATGCAGACATTAGGATTTCAAAAATTCTTCCCATCCTATAAGCGTAAATTTCAGGATACCAATGTTTTAAATTCAAAACAAATTTATTAACGAGTCCAAAATAAATGTACTGAACTCCATTAACAGATTAACCACATTAAGAGAGATTCTTATTAACATCTGTTGCACAAAAAGCAAAAACTCCAATTGTAGTATGTTTCGTGATGGCAGCTTTAACACGCAGTTCCCTATAGAGTTTAGCTGTGTTTGTTTATGAAGTATCCATACTAACCAACCCTACTTATGTGTCCCTTCCTTTCTATCACAGCAGGGAATATCGTGACAAACTGCCATACGTCTCTAGGGTTAACAGGGCGTTCGCCACACGCGAATACCAAATAGAGACATTGTAATGGGGTTATCATGCTTCATAATAACAAATATTAACGAGCGCATGGGAACGGCTAGAATGTGTTATTTTATATCAATTTGCTCCAAATCATTCCTGCCTAAAAGCATACGACGACGTCCGTAAGAAAGTGACACTTCTCCCGTGATACGAAAGGAAAATACATTACACCAAATAACACCATTGCCTGGCACATGCAAACGACCTAAAGACTGCCAGGCGGGTTACACGCAATGGATATAAATACAACAAAATATAAGTAGACTACCTCTGTGGTCTTGTAATTAGCATGCTAGCTACCAAATCAAGGGGTCCTGAGTTCGATTCCCGCTGGAAGATGGATATTTTCCTTTAACCAGGATTATTCCCCATTCTCCCTAATGTCTGGAAATATGCGTGAAAGAGCAAATGTGTATGTATATGCGTGTGTATGTGTATGTGCGTGTGAATGTGAGTATATGCGTATATGTGTGTGTGCGCGTGCGTGTGTGTGTGAATTTAATATTTATAAAGAAAACCCATGGTTAACAAACCCGAAGTTATACAATAGCAAACCAGTGAACATCACTGCCAATGCCATTTCCAAAGGCAAAAGCTGCTGTGCGGCCTTAGATGTTAAGGCCAGCGCATAAATGAAAAGAAAAAATCTGATGTGTTGCACGACTTTCTCTGCTCTTGTACTGACCATCTTCTTCGTGTTAGTTGACACAAACGTTTGCAGAAAGTATCTTATTGTTTATCTTCTTGTAGGTACCTACAAGGAGAATAAGGGAATACAGTAGACTTTGACGATAGTCAAATCTTTTAAAGCTTTCAAATTCCGTTCTCTTTGCACGGATAACATAAAAATGAATAACGATGTTCAATTTGACAGAAATATAAGTTATCCAAAACTCACACGAATAACAAGAAATATCTCCGAAACGGTTCACTCTAGAAAAAAATTATTGAGACATAAATTGTGTGTCTCAGCAAGATCTTGGATAGTAAGATCTGGTCTATCTCTTACGGTTCACCAGCTATGCAAGTCATCCAAGAGTAAACAGGACTACATAGGCTATAGCCAGCAAATTCAAACTATACATTTCATTTGTCATACAAATATCTTAAACATAAGTCATTTTAATCAAAATCGTTAGAGCCATTTTCAAGAAAATCAAACTTTTAAAAGTTTTCTATGTAAAGGCTAGTTTAGGGTGGAGCAGTTTTCTTCAAAATCTTAATGTCGCATACTTGAACGACATTAAACATAAATACCAACTTTGGTTTTTAACCGACTATTCGTTTCTGAGTTATGCTGTCCACAGACTGACACGCAAGCACGCAGACACACGGACACAAACACACACACACACTAACTAAACCCCGGCGCGACAGCCCACGAGGGGCCAAGGCCTACCGCCCAGCCGCTGCGTCCCCCACCTCTGCCCACTACAGGCGTTATTGGTGAGGTGCAGTAATGGAAGGTGGGACGTGGTCAGCGCCCCGAGCCCTCCCGGCCAGTCGGTCTTCTAGACCTGGGGCCGCTACGTCTCCATCAAGTAGCTCCTCAATTGGTCCCCCCGGGACCTAACGAGGCTGAGCGCACCCCGTGCCAGACCTCCCAGAGGGGATAAAATCCCCATGCTGGTACCGGAGATCGAACCCGGGTCCTACGCGCCAGAGGCAAGCGCGCTACCAACTGCGCTACGGAGGCGGCCCACACACACACGCACGCACGTACGCACGCACGCACGCACACACACATTTTTCTAGAAATGCTTTTTTGGACTCAGGGGGCCTCAAAACATATATTTCCGGTGAAATCACGACATTGAATTTTTGAGTGAAATACAATAATTCATCTCCTTACGATACGTAATAGAGAAAGTAAAAATGAATAAGAGTTGGTTGTTAAATGATATTATTGATTATTAAAACAACAGAAGGGACATTCAAATGTACAAACAGATAGAACAAAATTAATTTTTGTAGAGAACGCGGTAATACATGCAGAAAAGTCTCAATAATTCAATGTCCGTAAATGAGTCAGACACAGACTAGTGTCGCAGCGCATAGGGAATCGCATTAACGAATAAATGTTTCTTTTGCTTTTCCTTATGCTATCAACATGTTGAAACAGTGATATTCATGGTTGTGCAGCAAATCCGCTAAATAAGTTATGATCGAATGAATGAGGCCTACGCAGACAAAAAGAATAAGCGCCCCACAAGTCCTCCACCAAACTTGCAAGTTCTAGAAGATAGGGAATGTAATAGACGCATCGGGACGTGGTTGACTCTCGGTTATTTCGATACCTCTATGATCTTATCTTCATGAAGTTCCTCAATTTTGGTGCCAGCTTCTGTCCTGACGGCACGTGGAATCGGTCTAGCTTTCTGATTAAAATAAATTAAATTTCAAGTTTATGAGCTCAAAATTGTGTTGATTAACATTACAGGTACCAGGTTTTAGCCAGTATCTTTTTCAGCTGTAGTTTTTGTTGGAAAGCTGGATTTTTATTTTCCTCTACTTTAGCTTCCATAAGCTTCCTATTGGCACTCATTGTTGTTGACTTTGCTGTATTATATATATAGGGAACATTTTCATAATACTGTCTGACCTACTAAACACGATGTACAATTTCGACGTAGGATTCTTTATGACGTAGGTATTGACATTTAATGGCGGAATTTCACTAACGATAATTGTATCATTTTCATAAATATTCATGTAGTACTCGAGGTAAGCTCGTTCTCGACTATCTTTCGGTCACAATCATATGTGCCGCACGATTTACGTACTGCAAGTTCCTCCTCTAGTAAGGGAAATATATTCTTATCTACTAGGTACTATCCTTCGCTCATCAGTCTAGCTTGGCTCTCCAATGATATCTACTTGTAGTCTAGGCTGTACTTGCGAAACACATTCATATTGCCATTCATCTAACTTCGCAATTAACATCACTTGGTGTCTGATGCGCTCTTTATGTTTTCCAACTGCTACATTACAGTACACATTACAAACATGGAAATATTGTAACAGTCTGTTGGACTGGCATAGATCTTTAGCCATTTCTCGCTGCATCGGTATCTATCATTACGTTACAAAACGCGTCATTGATCTCTCTTGTGACGGATTTAATAATTCTAGCTGCTATCTGTGCTGTATTTGTCATTATGTTTCCTATAGACATTTATAATGCTGCATAATTATATTTAGGTTACGCCATGTGTGGAGTTACATGGTTTGAGGTCAGGAGCTCAACTTTAGTTTTCTTGTTTTGTCATTTCGCTTCTCTTAGGAATTGTGCATTTGCTGCCAAAGGCTTTTGCTGTATCTTTTGCAGCAGATACGAGGTGCTCATCTTCCCGTTGAGTTTTCTTGTGCTTTCGACCTCGGAATCTGATGGTTCCTCCCGGATCCTCGGAAACGCCATAGGAATGGTGTACCACATATGCACTGTTCGCATAGGTGCTGTTGCCACTTTACGTCGTGCACTTTACTTTCCGCTTCTTCTACGCCCATTGTTGGTCTGAGCTGGTGAGAATAAATTGTTTCACATCTCATCAGCTCGTGGCATTTTGTTCCGATAGCGTATTCTCACGTCATTAGAAATCTGGCTATTTCTATGAGGTATTTGTGCCTCCCCCCCCCCCCCCCCCCAGGAATTTTGGTTCTGAAAACGTACGGGGGTTTGACTTCGGTTGTTCAGTGAGATACCATGGTTGCCCATGATTATATCTATTTTCATTATTCGGTTTGCTACTATCATGCCCAGATGTTTGTGCATTGCCTCTCCATCGTTTGAAATGCATGCAGCAATTAAATCGCATCTGAAAAATCTACAGGGGTTGCTCTTGTTGTTCCTAATATGTTGGGTTACTATGCAAATAATTTCTTGATCGTTCATAGGTAGATCAGACATTCTTGCCTAATTCACTCACTGTACGCACGAAATAATCGGCCTTTGTTAAACCGTCTTCGGGATTGTATTTGCCTGTGGCTAATTTGATTCTGATAGGTATGATTTTGAACCGATTGCCCCAGTAGCGTGTTAGGAACAAATTCCTAAACGTGCTATGAGCTTCACTCCCCGATGGTGTCATGCGTAACCATTCGGCTGGTCTTTTTCTAAGGCTCTTTTGAATTACGTACATCTTCAATTCTCATGGCATACCTTTATTTTAAAACACACCTCGATCTCTCTAAGAAATCGCTTCGGATTATCACCCTGTTCATCTTCAAAAGTTGAAGCTACATGCTCGAACATCAGGTGCTTGGAGTACACTGCATTGCTAGGTGAAAATTATGTGCGCGTTTTATGTTTGCACCTTCAAGATACATTTCACAAGTCTTGATACCCGTAACTGTTATACATTTCCTGTTCAATATTAAGAACGTCCTCGTTTTCATGGTTCACATTATGTTCATTTTTAGGTACATGATGAATGTGCAGTGTATCCACAACCTTTTGCAATTTGTTTGATTCCTCATTAGATTGATTTACTTTTTCTGCGGTTCCTTTTAACTGTTTACCAATTTCTTTATCAATTTTGCTTTGGTTATGTGCCACTTTAGTGACCAAGTCTTGTTGTGCATACATTTCAGTTCTGATAGTATCTAAGCTTTCAGTTATTACTGCCATTTCCTTGACTACACAATCAGCCTTATTCTCACAGTTTAACTTGTGAGATTCATTATTTAGAGTTACATTCATTATATACAGGTTTCTTTAATTTCTTTGATTTCATTCTTAAACATGTTCGAGCTTCAGTTATCGTTTCTGTCTGAAGGTGAATTTGCTCACATATAATTTCTTCTATTTTGACATTTATATCAGCTGCTACTGGCTTTGTCTGATGTTTATTTCAGTAGCAAACTGTTCTTGTTTTCAAGACATTTTCCTAGCTATCTGGTCCTGTTTTTCATTTATGTTCCTTGCTATTTTCCCCTTCGTTACAGACACTTTTTGATCACTGGCCAATTACTTTTTCTTTTCAGTGATCTTGCTAGCTAATTTATCCTGCTTTTCTGTAATATTCTCAACAATTTGGTCTTGTTTTACAGATTTTCCTTTCTGTTCCCTAGCCTACATTTTTTTCGAACTTTACAATTGTCATTTCCAGTTTCATCTGTCTCAACAAAATATCTATTTTCAGATGTTCCTGGCTAACATTTTCCAGTTCAGCTCTATTATGATTTTCTGTGTTCTCTGTGGGGTCCTTTTATTGTTTTATTTCTCTACTAATTTTGTTTGATTTCATTTGCATTACTCTACCGCTTCTCAGATGCATGCAATGATGTGAAATTTAACTAATAGCTTTTTACAAAATACACGGATTGCCAATTGTGATTGTTTTACTAGTCTTATCTTGGTACTTTTCTGATGAAGTTCTCTCTTGGACGTCTTCTTTCTTCTCTCCTTTTTACTGTGGTCCGTGGGTTCTGTTGTAGGTCCCTTGAGGTCTTGGTAATCCTAGGGTTACAGATGGTCTGGAGTTCAGACATTCTCATATTTTCTACACATTTTAAACAATGTGTTATTTTTTTCTTTGTTTATTTAGTGTAACTTTTCGCCCAAATACCATTGGTGTGCCCTGCAATTGTACCCCATGCGGAGGGCTTATAAATTACATTCGGAGGTTATTGCCCACAAATACTTTAGCTTTTATTATGGTACTTTTCCTTCAGCTCTCCAATTGCAAAATTACATTTTTAACACTTTCCTCGACTATCTTTGGTTTATTTAATCTTCTGCGCTGGGATGTTAACAGGAGCAATAAAACTTCGTTTATCCGGCCTAATAAATTTAAGTACGATACCAAGAACGTGACTAAGAGTACGCCAAATATTCCTCTTCTTTTTATCTGATTACCATCCCCTTATGTAGAAGTTACACCCCCTAGGACATACAAGCCTGTGCCTAGGGTCAGACGCCTGTCGGGGAGCACAGGAACCTATGGACCGGACAGAGTGAAGACCTGGAAACGGGTGGTCAGCCAATCACCAGGTATGAGAGTGAGGAAGAGGATGATATGAAATGCAGGCGAGATGGATGAATGGAAATATGATTAGGGAGCAATTGGTGGAATCAATGGCTTGAGAAACCGGAGAACCTGGAGTGAGTGAGTGAGTGCGTAGTGTTTAAGGGGCCGTCGACAGCTAGGTCATTTCGGCCCCGGAGAACCTGGAGGAAACTTGCCCAGAAACCGCTTCGTCCACCACGAATACCACATGCGGGTCCCTGGGATCGAACGCGGGCCGCCTAGGTGGCAGATCAACGGTCTAACCGGTTGGCCATGGCGCTGCCAGTACGCTATATGTTCGCTTTTTAGTTTGATTCAATGTGCGGTTCCTGTGTAAATCGTATAACAAATTATGGTAATACGTACTGTACTGTAAAATGCTACTTGTTGAGTATAAGAAAGATTTAGTACCGTGTCACACGGTGCTGACACGGTATGTCTCACCAGCTATAATTAGCGCCGGAACAAAGCGTTGACCTTGATCCCTACCCTTCCCTCAATATCCTCAGTTTTTCTACTATTTTCAAACGGCGTGTGTCATTAAGTTTATCGTGTGTGTTTCAACCGGATTGTTTTTGTGTCTTAACAAAGTGTTTGGAACAGTAATTCAGTGTACAAGTTTAAAATGGCACATGGTTACAATGGATAAAATGTTGGATGCTATTAATCGAATTGACAAAGGAGAAACATTGAAGAAAATAGCTGCTGGCTTGGAGGCACCAGTTGAGAAACATTGTGGCGTACTTTGAGCGTCACGCCGTACTTCGTTCAAACGCCACACGTATTCAAAACAGAAGACTGTGGATCAATTCTTTAAGAAATTGTGTGATTTTATGTGATTAAGATTTTTATATTTTAATGTCTTATAAACAATACATACCATGTGCTGTACACCATTTTGTTACAACACAGTTTTTTATCGTCATAAACGGCAAATCTGTTTATTTAAGGATTTAAGATTTTTTTTACTTATTACCCATATAACCCGGATTATCCGGATTCTCGATTTTCCGGATTGTCTTTGGTCCCAGTTATTCCGGATAAACGAGGTTTACAAACCTCAAAACTTAGACAATCTTCCAGATGCTAATGGTTAATAGGATTATTTCAGAAATAATGTTTTACAGCTAATTTTGTTCATTCTGTTATAACTTGCCTGCGTTATTCTTCCTAATAGATGTCTGCCTTTTCATGACTTAGAGTGTATATTTATTGCCAAGTTAAAAGCGTCGAGAACATCTCTGTCATTATAAACTAAAAACAAACATTAAAATAATGATGCGACGTAATGAATCACGGCCATTTAATGTGGTGCAGTAAAATAGAGATATTTTTTATTTCGTGTGTTATATTAAAACTTCTTTTCGCATAAGCTACGCTTTTATCGAGATTAAACTAGTTTTTAGATGGGTCTTGATACAAGCTGCTGTATTATTGTCTACATGCGAATGTTAATTACTTTTATATTTTATACATGTAAAAATGAATTTCCAGCTGTTGTTCTCATTCATCTATATGTGGACGTATCTAAGCAATAACCTTTCAAAGAGACAAAGGTGTTTATACCTTAGGCGTATAAATAACCTAGACTACTGAGAAAAAAAAAAAAAGGTTCATCACCAGGTATAGTCTGAAGTTCACGGAGCATTATTGTAATTATTTTGACTCTGCTAGCTTTTATTTTACTGCTTCTTTCTAATGGAATGCTCAACACGAAGCGTACAAAAGAAAAAAAAGTATCTGTATAAACACATGACGGTCTTTTTTATCAACCATTAGGTATGCTTTATGTTTAATATACATTCGTATAAAAACGTTATTCATATGCACTTTACGTTGATTACAATAAGTGCTTGCACAGATTAATCTTTTTATTTATTTTTCCATTATTGATAATGTGTTATTCAGATCTATAGTAAATACGGAACAAGAAACCTACTTAACATTAACACCGCTAAAGTAAAAAACAGCAATAAAACAGCAGTAACAATAAAAATGGATCTATTTAGTTTTCTTCTTCCGAGAGCTTTGCTCAGGAACCAATCAGAGCGTTCTCTGCGGTCACGTGCTTACAGCCGCTACGAGCGTTTGTGTTCTTGAAGTGGCTTTCTTATTTCGGCAGCACTATAGGTGTACATTAGCCATAGAACAACCAGTGAAACAAAATGCAGAGGAAAACCGACGTGGTTCCTCTTAACCAGGAGCAAGTGGTGTTCACTGAGCGCAGCCTGCTCATGGCCTTGCACGTATAACTGCATGTTTAGCAGGTAAAAGATTAAGGTCGCTCAAGGTATCCCGTGAGTCGCCCAGGCCTACTCTTAATTGTCTCAGTTTGGCAATATATTGTTCACTTACTGAGAATTACAAGATTCGGAGGAGAGCACAATCGCTGATGCTCAAAATCATCTAAGATGGTACTATAGAGCCATCGTTTGGACACTTGGCTGGCCTAATGGGCATCGGAGTAACCCGCATAGGTTGGAAGACTGAAAGACAAAATAAGCAGAGAGGTTATTGCAATTTCCGTAAGAGAATTAGTGATTGCTATTGTAAATTCTCTTAAAAGGTATGAGAGACGTGTGGCGACAAAAGAGCTTTATTTCCAACATATTCTATAACGAACCTGTGTAATTATTGTTAATTATGATCTGCGTGAGAAATGCATGCGCTTGAATTTAAGAGCCTATGAATATCCACCGGCAAACAGCATGTTTTCCGGTGCCAAGAAATTTCCTCTTAGGCCGGCCAAGCGCTCAAATGAAGTCTCTAAATTACTGAGAAGCGGCGCTGGGGTGGGTTTCCTCCGGGTTCTCCGGTTTCCCCCGCCATCTCTATTCATCTTCATTCCATGTATCATCAATGTCACCCAACGCCTGCGGTGCCACATGTAGTAAAAGCGGGCGTTAACCACCACAGTAAAATACTGAGAAGGAATCCTGCGACGGCGTTCCCTTCAGACTTGCGAGACGCGGGTTCAAGTATGTATCTATTTTGTAGATAATCCGTATACCATTTGTTAAAATTACAACTTTTTGCATACTGGTTTTTATGTATTAATTTCATTGAAACCTTTAGCTTCCATTCCCTCCATTTTAGTACTATGATCTCTAAATAAATGCCTATACGTTCCCTTACACAGTTGTTAAATTGTCATTTGATTTCTCTTAATTTGAGATTTTCTGGCACATACCTGTATTCAAACGCGGTATAATTATTTAAATAACTGAAACTTTATATACCTAATTTTAAAAGTTAATTATGCATTTTTATGCCACAATATTGGTGCGCATTTAGACAAACATTATTTCATGCGAAATATGGAAGTACAAAGTATTCAGAAATACCGAACTGTTAATACTTCATTTGTTCTCTGTTCCAACCAAGGCACGCGCTTCTGTTTGTATCAGTATAATAAGATGGCGACGTTATACTACAGTGAAGTTATAAATTATGAAATAAGGAGCATTTTTTAAGTAGGAGTATAAAACACATTTTGTTTAATTTCTCAAAGAATTCCAATTACGAAATGCGATGCAGATTGCAGATATATTTTCTTTTCTGACTTGCGGAGTAAAGGCATTTTCCCTATGCCTCTCTATGAATTAAGTCGAACCTCAACAGTTAAAAAAACTATTTTTATCTTTGTTCTATTCATAATTCACATATTTACCAAAAATTATTCTTTTTATCTACTTCTTGTTCATTCAGGCAAGCGCTTTCTAAATAGCTGCATAACATATTTCATTGTGGGTACTGTATAAGGATACACGAGGTAGTAAGATTTTTAGGGGGTTGCTATTGTTGCCTTTGAAATTCCACTGTTAGGATAGTATCATAGGAAACAAAAGAATGGTAAATTTTCACTTGAAAAAAGTAAGTATTGGAAAATCCGAAGCAATAACAACGAATATATTGGAAATGGTTAATTCTACAGACATTTTATATGACATCGACCTTGTATCCTAAAGAGATCTACATTTTAAATGGTAACATTCTGTCCGACTATAATTGTTTGCAGTTATACAAATTTATACAAAGTTTATTCAGAATGAACGTATAACATATCAATTAAAGTCGTTAGAGCTTTTTTTTTTTTTTTTTTTTTTTTTTTTTGAGAAAAATGAAAGTAGTTGAAAATGAGTTTTCCAATTAAAGGGTGATTCGGTGTGGGAGCTTTTCTTGAAAATCTTGCATAAAGATGCTAAACTTAAATACCAGGTGCTTGTTACTTATTTTAGCGGAATTTTTGTTTGTATTTATCAATGATACCCAACCTTGTCTCTTTGGAGACACTTACCTAATTAGCTGCTATTCCTCACTCCACTCTTTCAGTCCGAGGGTGAATCACGCCTGTGGCGTTTAGACTCACAAGCAGGCAGTAGCCAGTGACGGACACAAACAGACGATTCCATGCCGTTTCTAAGTCATAACTTGAATTTTTTGGGAATGTTCTCAGGAGACCTCTTCATTCTTGATGATTTTTGCATAAATGGTAAACAGTAGGAAGAGACAGACAAAAGTTTATGAAATAAACGATCCGGATCTCGTTAAAACACGCAATTTATGTAAAATACTTCTTTTTTCTTTTGAGTGAACCATTTCCGAGATATGCCTTATTATTTTATTGAATTTACCAATTAATATATTTTTCTCAAATAGGAATGTTATTTGTTTCTTTATCTCTTGGCCTTGCAAAGAGAATAGAATTTCAAAAGGCATCGCATAGCAACCAGCTCTTAAAACATTTCACTATCCTTTAAAGCCTACTGTATTCCCTTATCCCCTTGCACCTACAAGATAATTAGCCATATGATACTTTCTGAAAATCCTTACGTCAATTAAAAAGAAGTAGATAGAGAAATAAGCATTTGCAAGAATAGTTTGTATAAGAGTATAGCTCTTCATATATTTGCGAACAGAGTTTCTCCAAATTGAACTATATAAAAAGTCTGTACTGCAATAGATCACGTGACGATCACTTGGCGGATCTTCTAAAGCTATGCACTTCCAATTTGTCGCCAAATAATGATAGACTTCTTAAACGTAAGTAGTACCAAACAAGTCACTAATGAACAGATGTTTATTGCCAAAGATTTGAAAGTGCTTTCGTAAATCAAACGCAACATACATACATGTAACCAACCCGCCACTGCAACACAATGGACGTCCGAGTATTAAAGAATGGCAAAGTCCGTGTATAGTAGAAGCAGGTAAGTTCAAGTTCCCCTCTTTCGCAAACGTTGGATATCACTGGTATTAATGTTATTGTTAGTCTCTCACTCTCTCTCTCTCTCTCATACAGATACCCACACGGAACCTATTTCTAAAAATGGTGTTTCTGTTTTTCTTCAGGTATCTCAAATCAAAATTTTGCATGAAATGTAATATTTTCTCCATTCAGTTATAACTAGGTGGTAGAGAAAGCCGGTCCTGGTTAGTGGCGCGCTCTCTGTGGCAACCTGGAACTGTCGGGTTAACAACTACCTGCACCTGTTAGGGATCCACTGTAGGGAAGCTCCGCCTGTAATGTCTTCTGGCTGCCTGTAGGGTACTTTCATATCATCCTTCCTCCCAGGGTCTGACGCACAATGAACCATCGGCTGACGTATCGGAATGCCTACCGCGACAGACAAGAGAAGACCAATACACAAGATTGATAATATTTTTCTTAAAAAATTATGATTACTATAAGACTAAATTTTTTTCAAGCATATACTATATCGCTAAGTTATAAAATACTTATACGGTGTAAATTTGCGTTTATCTTCTTCACAAGGAAAGTAAAAATGCGCACTAAAAGTTAAAATACTGCAAGCAAGTTCATTCGCATGCTTAAGTTTCATGAAACAGAACCTTGAATTGAATAAATAAATAAAAATATGTAAAAGTCTAAAGTCTCCTGCAGGTGTTTTTGGAAAAAAGAAGCACTCTGTGTCATTTAAGTCAACTTTTAAGTTAATTTTCACACACATACCTCAACACATATGACCATAAAAATCCGAAATGTAAACAGCCGTGTGAACATTAATACTGTAAAAAATATGATTATCCGATGCGTTATTTATAATTTTCTTCTATAATTTAGAAAACCTAAAATGGTGTAGAATTGCTTTCAGTCTTATGTAGACAGGAGTACTGCAATGAAATTAAAGAGAAAAAAAAAAAAAAAAACGAGTAGGGCAGCAAGCGTTTCTTGTTTGTCTCTTGCAGTCGAGTCCAATGGGTAGGTACATAAGACATTTCGCCTTGCTTGTGCTTTTAGGCTTTGACGGGCAGTTTCTAGCAAAGGTCAAAACCTTAGTCATAAGGGAAACAGAGAGGGGAGAGCGCAATTTGTTGTTGTCCGTGTCTACGTAGCAGGATTCTTGAACTGTGACCTTAACACCTCGTACATAAAACTGGGTAAGCCAAAAGGCTTATGTGCCCGGAGAGAGAGAGATTCCGGTCCCAAACCCTGCCAACCTATTTAACGCTACTCCCAAATGGACTTTAAGCTTCTCTACAATCTTCCATATTTGTTACCGACATTGTGCAGTAAATGTAACTGCCCATTCAGAGCGCTTGTTAGTGAATGGATTACCAGACCGTTATACCTTAACGACAAGTGATCTTGTGTGTATAATTCACAGCTAATTGCTATCGCTTGTCATTTCAGCTATTATGTAGCAGTTCGTTTAGTAACAAACAAGCGAATCCGGCTTATGCCAAGCAATAAAAACAACTCAAGACAAATAACGAAGTCTGCCATTGCTGCAGAAACGCTGGTGTATTTGTTTTCCGATATAAAGGGATGTCATTCTATACCCGTAGTGCTCGTTATAAAATAGTAATTCATATTTAAACTTGCACAAATTTAGTTACTGCATTTAATTAATAGTTATTCTATCTTAGGAACGGCATCCTTTTTAATTAAACTCACACTACAGCTTTCTACTCTAATCCACGATTTCCAATGAACTCATTTTTCACTGCGCCATTAATACCGAAGTATAACTTGGTTATCCTGTTTTCTTCCGCGTTCATTTGCGCTTCTTTTCGGTAACATAATTAAGGAGTGCTTTTGTACACTGGTTCCACATACGCCATCTGTACTGCTTCACGGGACATTTTACCAACCTTCTCAGCCGGCGCATACATAGCAGGAAGGGAGGTGTGTGGAGCGCTCTGCCTTTCTTGTTCGACCAAGCAGTGGTGTATATTACGAACCCTAGGCTTATATTGAAAATAACATATTTGGTTTTTGAACTATATCATATCAATATTCTACAGACACCTGTGAATCATTCTGGCCAAACATTTTCCCCAATCCGTCACTTTTAAAAGTCCAGCGGTAAGTTTAAGTGCGCTTAGTTTTAACCACATTGAGGTGCTCCACACTGATGCTTCTTTTTTTCTCTGTAAGTCTTGCATTTTGTAAGACATTTATTCCTTACATTTCAGTTTTGCTCTGATTCGTGTGTAAATTTGCATACATAATCTCAAACGCATTATCTAAATATTCAAGTATGGATTTGATGATTGCCTTATTCATTGGCTCACAAAAATAATTCATACTGTAAAGAAAAGGGATTTTAAGACCAACAACTTCATAAAACAAAAATTTATTTCTCTACACGTACCTAATAAAATTAGTCAAATACTTTCTTTTCAGTTTACTTAAGTATCAGAAAATGTACCTAGTATACTTCTCTGAAAAATATGAAGGCAGTTTTTAAAAAATGCATTTTTTTTCGCTAGTTAGAACTATGTAATTCTATTATCTGAGAAACTAAGCTAGAACATCGAGGTTCTGCACAGTCATTTGTTTATTTATTCATACCAAGTGTGCCAATTTTCAGGTAAATGGATGTAAAATTGAAAACTTAGGATATTCAGTCCCATTGTCCCTTAACTGTAGATGACGCGATGGATTAAATATTGCTGAGGTGTATCGGGGAACAACTGTACGTATGTGGGAAGCCAATTTGCCATTTGAAGGCATTGCTCGAACTTATATGCTCATATGTGAATAATCTAGAACTGTGTACGTAAAACAGGACGCCTCTGCATCCGTTTAAAGGTAAACAGATGCACACATCCACTCCTTGCTATACATACGCTACCTGTGAAGGTTAGTAGAATGATTCCCAAAGCGACGGGGACGGCATTAATGAAAGTGGATACACAATCCCTTATTCTTAAAAGTTGCACCCTGCCTGACTTATAGGTATAAATATGCCCCGAGTTCGCCTATATTTAATTTTCGTTTCCTTAAGTTTAATATCTGGAGCTTTTGAGTGAGATCGCTTAAGTTGCAAAAACTATAGAGGGATAAGTCTTCTGACCATTGAATATAAGATATATGTTAAGCTTATAACTAATCCAGTAAGACGTACGTACAAGCTAACCACACTTTTAGAAGGGCAAAACAGATTCCGCTGTGGGCGTTCATATAGTATTGATTCCATAATATTCTAAGTGCAGAAAGAAGTAGAAAAGAGGAAAGAGCTCAATCTTCCTATACACATCTGATTTTTAAATTATATTAGAGCGTTCCATTTGGTCATGACGATATTCTATGATAAATTCTACCAACTAAAGGCTTTCCACATCGTATAAGAGACCTACAGAGTCGATATAAAGGTAAAGGGTACAGGTACAGAGGGGGACACCTTGCTCACACAGATCTATTGTGACTACCACCCCCCAGGAGGCAGGGATGAATGAGGGAACCGAAGGGGTGCTACCAGACTCGCAGCTAGACAGGCCCACCAGAGACGCGTGGAAGTTCCTAGCAAGTGTAGATATGTCTTCATCCTGGCGCTAGGCCCCGCCAGGCAGCCAGCATCATACCGCGAGTCCAAGTTCGGTATCGCACGAAGCGCCCCCCCCCCCCTCGACGGAGGACAAGGGCCACCAGATGCCACCTAGCGCCGAGAACAGCAGTTACCATGTGCAGTCATCCACACCGTCTGCCCGACACTGCGCACACTACACGCCCGGACTGCTGGAACTTCACCACTTGAAAGATAAGGGAAATGGAATGAAAGGAAATGATGGAAAGGAAATCGTGGTATGAAACAATGCACCCCAGCATTCACCTAAGTGACATGGGGAAACCCATATCAGAGTGCGTGGCCACGGTGATTAAACCCGCGACCTCCCGAATGCGGGCCACAGACGTTACCGCCTGAGCCATCGCGCTCGGTGTCTATATAAGGAAAGCAATATTACCGAATCAACAAAGGAAGGAGTAAACATAAAAATTGTGAAATGAAAGAGACAAGATCGCTCTGTGTCCCCTGTATTGTTTCATATATGTTTAGACCAAACCATCAGGTACTGGCAGGATAACTTACTTTTTGACGAGGGGACGCATATATTTTTTTCGCGGAAAACCAAGCGATAGATATTAACCTACAATGAAGACTATCATCCAACGGCGATGGACTTTATCATATAAAATGACTATAAAATATAATCTCCATATTTCGGGATAGACATCTAAAATAACAACCCTTTCTACAAAAAAAGAAAGAGAGAGAGAAAGAACGTTTAAAATAAAACAGAATGTTTCTACTGTATATGAATTCATAAATTTTAAATTTTAGGCCATAGCATGAGATAAAAATGGCGCTATTCCATGGATTATGTGGCACTTGAACAATCATCCTTCTTCATAAAATAAAAAATGTGATGGATGTGTTGCACTCACATGACCTTCTCTACCCTTGTACTAACCATTCTTACAAACTCTAATTCCTATATCTTCTTCGTGTTAGTTGAGATAAACATTTGTACAAATAAATCTTATTGTTTATTTCCTTGTAGGTGCAAAGGGAATATTAGAATACAGTAGGCTTTATGCGATAGTTAAATCTTTTAAAGCTTTGAGAAAGCTTTCACGAAAGTTTTGTTTTCCGAAACTCACACACATAACAAGGAATATCTCCGAAATGCTTTACCCTATAAAAAAATTTATTGAGACATAAATTGTGTATTTTAGCAAGATCTACATTTTTTGTATAGTATGATTTGGTCTATCGCTAACGGTTTACCTGTTGTGCGAAAGTCGTCCAGAGTAAATACGACTACAGGGGCTATAACTAGAAAATTCAAAATATATCTACATTTCATTTGTCATAAAACTATCTCAAACATATGACATTTTAATCAAAATCGTTAAGAGCCATTTTCAAGAAAATAAAAATTTTCGAAAAATTTTCCATGTAAAGGGTAGTTTAGCGTGGGGCTATTTTCTTCAAAATCTTCGTGTCGCATCCTTGAAAGACCACTTAAATACCAACTTTGGTTTTTAACCTAATTTTCGTTTTTGAGTTATGCTGTCCACAGATTGACAGACACACAGACACACAGACACAGACACACACACACACACACACGCGCGCGCGCGCGCGCGCGCACGGACCTTTTTCTAAAAATGCTTTTTTTTTATTCAGGAGGTCTAAAAACATATATTTCCGGTGAAATCTCGGCATCGAATTTTTGGGTATTTTTTACAATACTTCCCCTACTTACCAGTAGAGAAAGTAAAGAGTACAAAGTATTGGCAGTCTGAATGTTGTTTTACGAATCCAAAGGGGAAAGAACCCTTAGGGGAACGAACCCTTTTAAACAAGAAAAAAGAAAAGAAAAAAAAAAACCAACAGAATGCATGTTTCCAAAATAAAACATTTACGTTCAGTTGCAGATGAAATGTACATAGACAAAATCCGTGATGGAGTCATATGGCAAAACTTCATATTTTATTTTACATGAAAGAATACCAGAAAATAAGAATAATATTTAAATCGTGTTGTAAGAATGAATGGAACTAGGTTCCCATGTATCCTATTCAATTACGAGCCAAGTGATAGAGGGCACAAGGAAAACGATGAAGCAACCAGTTTGATAATTAGCTTAAGAGCCGGAAGGGGCCAATTGGGCCCAAACAATGAAGTTAATGATGAAGTTTAATATCTGCAAATTAAACATCTCTACGTATTAAAAACCCAACCGTCCTTCCAGTTTTAAAACATATTTGACAGGAAGTGTGCTACAATATCATCTGGATGCAACACCCTCCTAATACCCTGGAGTTCATGAGATCTCTGGCACACAACGGAGATAGTCATTAGGCTCTGAACCAACAGTCATATAGTGATAACTTGTACACTGCACTGAAGGCAATGTTTGTATTTCTAGCATATGTTTATAAGCAGGTATGTTGCCTTACAACCAAGAACGACTGAGAAGAATACTATGAAACTTGTTATGCAATATATTAAGGTCGTACATATAGAATAGACATTAATCTTAGTTGCTAATTCAAATGCTAATCAACAATTTATATGAAAATTCAGATAAAATGGTTATTACCGTTAAATTTTTGATAAGGTTTTATTTTCAAACTTTCTTTGAATGTTTAAGGGAACATTAAATGGCGAAAGTTGCCAAAAAAAAAACGGTATTCTTAGTTTTTTTTTTTTTTTTTTTTTTTTTTTTTTTTTTTTTTTTTTTTTGGTGAGCTTATAAACTGAAATTTTCTCCTTAATTTGATATATCTTTTATAGCTGGAGAGAATTACTAGTTTTAAAGTACTTTTAAAATGATAATGCGTTTATATTCCGCATTCTATATCACTTCTCAGAAAAAAATCGTAACTGCTACATGTACACTTTGGAGTAGAGAAAATTTAGCTGTCTTGAGGGATAGATTTGTTGTAAAATTGATACCATTACTATATATGGTTCATATGACCAAGCAATGTGGTTTTCCTCTTTGTGTGACCTATACATGCGTGTTTTCCCTTCATTTTTACTTTGAACGGCTTTTTCTCGGAATGACATTTTCTGATATAAATGATGCGTTCTCACAACAGCTATTGCAGATAACTAAACTACATTTTAATATGATAAAAACAATACTTCAATTCTGTTACAAATTTATTTTTTGTTAATAAGGTCACTAGTTAAATTCCGTGTAAATGTTAATTAAAATGCGCAATAAAGAAAAAATATTCTATCTTTCTTAATAACCATTTTATTGTACAAAGTAGATCAATGTACTGAGAAGGCACGCATGTATAAATTGCATAATATGTATAATACGTAGAACTGTAACAATTTCAGTCTGATAAATTCTTAAATAGTTTCTAAGGTAATAATGGGACGTGAATTTAGTAAATTTAACATAGGCGGGATGCGGTTTTATTCTCGCGTTAATGAGTTGATGATTTGTAAACATCATTCAAATACATGCATCAGAGAGAGAGAGAGAGACAGAGAGAGAGAGAGAGCACGCGCGAAAGAGAGAAAGGCGCGTATTCGGCGCAATAATGTAAGCCAAGTTTCAGATTCTGATTGTTAATTATGAAGAAGTTAGAAAGCTGCAATGTAAAAATGAAGCTACGATTTCGGATATAAATTTCAATAATTGAAAACAAACGCAAGGATACAAAACTGTGAGTAACATGGATTTATATAATTACAATTTCCATTTCGTTATGCTTATTATTCTCAATACAGAAGTCATTAGTTTGGAACACCACAGCAAAGAAACAAGCACGTGACCACGGAAGATGGGTTGCTTCCATTCCGTGATATATGCTTAGCTACTGCATGTGAATGACCGGATGAAATTAAATTCTGATTGGTTCGGCTGCTGTTTCTGGCAAGGAAACATTTGTTACCAAAGGCTATCAAATTCAGATATTTTGAAAAATGGGTCAAATGTGACGGCACATATATAATTGGTGTAATCTGAAGAATAAATTACACAACTTTGTAATGTGCACGTTTGACGCTGAGTTTACATTTTATTTCAGATGACAAATTCCGTTTGACGAAAGTATCGTAAAAAGAAGACATGTTTAGAGAAACGTAGTCATTCAGAATATTAGTGATCAGGTTGGCGGTGAAACATGAGTTCAAGCCAGTCCGGAGACCATAGAGTTTACTAACTATCGGACATTCGCCTTATGAGAGTTAGGGAATACACCGAAAAAGACCCATCCAGACAACATGCTTCAGCATGTGAGGTAGTCACGCACCATGCAGAAGAGCGTGTTGTATCCCAAGGTGAGATGCAACCTGCCCGCGCGGGAACATGCATTCTCGAATGAACTTAACGCATGTGTATTGCACCTATTTTTACGAGGACAATGAATAATAGAAATAGTACTTAAGCGAAAATAAAATTAATTTCTAATAACTGTTGAGCATGATGGTTCCAGTAGCGAGGTCACCAACATTAACCCTACGCTTGGTTTTGACCTTAAGACAATCAATAACTTGCACCTCATACTTAGCCGCTGCATGAATTAACGTCTAAATAAACATAGAAACAAAGAAAGAGGTAAATACACAAGCAATATGTTTGTTGTTAGTTAATGCTGGATTTCTGACAATGAAGTCATTAATCCTCTTGCTCTCCAATATTTAATATATTGATAGAGCAATAGCAGTATAGTAACCGATTTTTAGAGAGCACCATATTTTTATGTTTTGGCGGTCACATCGCTCTCTCACAACCCCCAGAATGTCTGGAGGACCACACCTGTCGTTGGTTTACGGGTCTCGCCGACCTGACCGGGAGAATTAACAAAATAAATTCACCGACCATATCCTCTGATTACCAATCAGAGGACGTATTACATGCCATGACAGGTCAGCATGTAATATTTAAATGGTTAAATTCAACTACCAAGTAGTTCTGAAGTAATAATTCTAAGTATGTCTGAAATAATAAGTGTGGATTTAAAACAGTTCATGCAAAAGACTAGGTTACAATCACTGAATGCAAGAAACTCAACTTTCCACCAAGATAGAACGAAAGGGATTGCAACCGGTACGTTTTGCATTTTTATCGCAGATGTTAATAAAATGTATTTATTCCATCAATTATTGATATGCATATTTACTGTTGCAGATAGGCAATATATTTATAATTAGGCCTGGTGGTTGAATTTCGTCGTTTAAATCTTAGCAACTTTACTTCCCTTAATTTATTAACATTTACTTGCGATTTAATTCATGCGGCATTTAAATGTTAAATACACTTTCGGCGCAAGCAGCCATTTCACCTTCAGTTTTGTTGTTGACTGGCTAGGTCAATACTCCCAGGGTAGACTAATCGATCACCAGTTCGCAGACGCTAGTGCAGTTCATCTAGATACTGCTTTCGAACGACTAACACTGACTTATTTTATTTTGGGGATATAGTACGATTCCATGGGCTTTTCCGTTATGTTACATTGCATTATCCAGTATTCATATCTACCAACTTAATCTACCCTCCTAGATTACTTAATTTAAGGCCTAGGCCGCTAGTACTTTCACGCCCATAAACTTCACAATATTTTAATTAATGCAGATATAAAATATAATCAAACCTACTGGTTGATTTTTACCACTCAATAATTGTCCTCTTACTTTCTTGTATTGCATACGTTATAATTTAAAGGAATAAAGCACTGAAATCAGTCCAACTTTCGTTGTAATGATCAAAGATATTATACAGAATCGCTGAATTTTAATACACGATCCTCGAGATAAACAGAATAGGCCGTGCTCAAGTCAATAATTACTCATCATGGCGGCTAACTTGAACGAGTGGGTTGATTCTGAAATCAAAGAAAATTGGAAAACAAGCCATATTAAATTACTAATTATCTCCCAAAAAGTTGTATGTGATACGCGGAAATTTAAAAGATTGACTGCGTCTTGGGGCCCTAATGACCGAGTTGTCGACGGGCCCTTAAACCCAACACACTCTCACTCACTTGACTGCGTCTCGTCTTTTCAACATGTTCCTCGATACAGTAAAAATCACTTACCATCCTTATATCGCGATATACTATTTTGCATAAACATTTCTGTTATTTATTATCGTCGATAAAATAGTAAGCTGTTGCACATGCATCAAGCCCTTTAGAGGAAATAGGAAGTGAAGCACTGGACTTCGTCTCGTATTTTCAAACTTCTTTCTCGTTCTACAAAGATACACTTAATGCAGTGGTATCCCAATATAGTATTGCGCAATTGTGACTATCAGATCTCTAAGTTTTAAAGGACACTTACTAATATTCTTAATATTCTGAAATCCAAATAAATAATTTCAAAGTGTACACGGCTAAGAGCAGCATATTTATCAGCTAAAAATTATACTCTGAATTATCCACCGGCTTATTGTTGGTAATAATTTATTAGGACTGAAAAGTATATGGTTACATTACGGCGCTGAAGATTTGTAGATAACTATGAATTGTGCTGAATTTAAAAGTGGGAAATAGCAGCAATGAAAGATGAGTTACTGCAAGGAGAAATCTGTTCCCTCCCACTGTATTCTGCTGTCGTATCTAACCCAACAGAGTCCATAGGGATCTTACAGCTTGCACGGTGATGTATTTACCAATTACCACTTGGTTCCTGCTCTTTTCTCTCGGGTATTTACTCTACTCTGGAGTGGCTCGGCTAACTTTGCTGGGCCCTTCTGCCAGAAAACGGCAACCGTTTCCACGCAAAATGCGCTCCGAGATAATCAAGTCAGTCTTGATGTTTTATTTACCCCTCCCCCCACGCGTTCATCTCAACATTTAAATTACATGGGTTGTTCTGAAAGAAACAGACAAAAGATTGCAGACTACATGAAGTAATAAAGAAGTGAAAAAATAAAAGTTAAGGTAGGATATGGAAAGCTGCAATAAAACGAGAGTGGAAAAACTAAATGAAAACGAGACAGAAGATATATTTAATACAGCCACATACATTTATAATACTTAGGTGTGTTTGCTGGCGACTTTGAAATTAATTTGTCGACAAAATTAAAACTTTATTACAACAATGAGTAGTTCACAAACATTCTCCTAAACAAGTGAGCTTTTTGGTTAATACTTGCGAAAATACCTGTGCTTGAATTTCAAAATAACCTTTCACAGTACAAATAACATCAGTAAGTTATTTATCAAGTGAAAGTCCTCGATATGACCACAGAAGTTAAAAGGGGCTATTTAAATGAAACCATTAAATAAAACTTTCTTTTTTGTACTGCTTACCTAAGCTAGTCACAAAACTACTGTAACTCCCAAAATTCAGAAATACGTGTTATGATGTTTCCCGAGCACAACCAAAGGGATTTTAGAAAAAAAAAAAAAAAGTGAGAGAGAAAGAGAGAGAGAGAGCGAGGGAGGGGGGGGGGGCAGAGTTCAAAAAACAAAAGGTTGGATGAATACTGAACTTAAGTATTAAAAGTCCAACATCTTTCAAGAACGTAACATCAATATTTTCACCACAAAATGCGAGATCTTTTTTGTACAAAAATGCAATTTATTTCTCCAAAACAGCTGCCGCGATGCTATTTTAAGCAAAACATTCTTCACTGAGAGGAAGAATAAAGTACATATCGTGAATATTTCTAAAAATGTACTGCCTATTGTTTGTTCTGATTAAATGCTATGACATAATGTTCGTATATTTGGGAAACCAAAACGGGCAGACAAAATCTTACCATAGAAAAATTATAAAGCTTACAAATACATTTTTTGTAGCACCAGAAGTTTCCGAACTATTATATCTTCCATGTTTACATTTTCCTAAACATATCTCTGATGATTTATGGTGCAATAAATAGAAACATAAATAATCAACATGGTGTCAATATCAAGCGGCCGTTTCAAAACCAAAGCAGTGGCTAGATATAAAATATATAAATATAACTGAAGGGGAAGAGGGAAGATTACTTATAACTCAGAATTACTTATAACTGAGATTTTGAAAATGCAACATACTTTAAAAACCAAAGAAATACAGTGGGCCTACATATGTAAAATTTTACAAACAACAAAGATATGTACGAACAAAATATTATTTTGAACTTGGTCCTGCAGAAATCAGTTTTTTGGCTTGTTTCAGTTTTCTTGCATTATGTGCATACATCTCATTTTCTTACTGATACGTAGCGTGGTATAAGCAATTTCTAAGTCTGAGCAATTTTGGTTTTGGTTTTGTGTGGATAAAGCTCTCGTATGAAGTTTACTTTCTGATCTAGTGCGCTCCATTTCCGTTTTCTGTTGTCCATGGCTGATTAAAAGCAACTGAGAAGTGAAATACAAAAGCGCTGTTTAACAGTAAACACCAAATACCGAAAATGTTTACTTCTCGTTTGTTGCTACGACATTGTCGCGCCGAAAGCTACCGGGTCTTTGTCAACAGAGATAAGGAAAATACATTTTGAGTTTCTTTCAATATAAACTATGCAGTGTGCTCATTATAATTACGCAAAACTCAGTTATATTTCACTAAAATTTAATACGTATAACTGCGAATTATGTATAAATGAATTACGTATAAATAAGGTTGTATTAACACGTTTCTAAATTACATTTTGCCGGGACCTACAGAAATTTACGTATAACTGCGAATTGTGTAGAACTGGGTATAAAGCAGGTTCAACTATAGTATTCGAGATAAACGTGTACCTAATAAGGAATGTGGTTTCAATATTCTAAACAGAAGACGCAATCTCACCTGCGAACGAAATGAAGTTATACACTTATTATACAGGTTAGTTAGAAGTCCCGCATCATCTAAGTACGTTTCAAAGCACATGGTTTATTAATACGAAACTCGGTGTACTCTCTCAATTCTGTGTTCATTCTGGTAACCTTCAGCTACTTGATAATATGGAGGTCAATCATAGAAACCATTTAAGAAATTGGGTATGTTTCTTATCGTTTCCATTATTCGATGCTTCAGAAGTAGTTACGTCTATCTCTATGTGCCACTGACTTCATACGGCTCCACAAAAGAACTCCAAAGGCGCAAATCTGGAGAACTTGCTGGCCGCTGGCCGCTCTATGTGATCTCTCCTTCCAATCCATCTTAGTGGGAACACCTGGCCTAAGTACAGACGGACAATTTGTCCAAAGTGAGCTCGAGCTTTACAAGATGAACTGCGATTGCTTTTTCTTTTTATTCTTGTTTTGTTTTTCTATTGTGGGCACTTGTTGAAAAGCTGCTGGAGTATAATCCGAATTCGTAAAAAATGTAGGAAGTTCGAAAGTTGCAGTAACTTCCGGTTAAACCGGAAGTGGCAAAAGTTACCAATATAATTTTTGAGTTCCCTGTACGTCGGTACATGAACTTTCGTGTTATTCAGCTTCGTGCTTCAAAAGTTATTCAAGTGGTGCGGGGCTTTTAACTATCCCAGTATATCAGACATGCTTATAATTATTATACTTTACTCCTTCACCAGGTACCTTGTAGGTATTGAAAGTGGGTATTGCATTCCACCCTAAACTTCGATATCAATATTTCACAGCAAATACATGGTTTGAGATCCCCTGAACCTTCCAAGAAGGTATTTTTAGAAAAAAAAAAGAAAAAGAAAACAAACAAAGAAGAGTGGTCGGGGTGTGTCTCTGTGAATAGAGTAATTCAAAATCGAAATATCAGACCAATACCAAACTTTGTATTTAAGTTCAGTATCTTCCAAAGATGCAACACGAAGGATTTTGTCAACGATTGTACCCTAAAAAGCCCCTGACAAGGAAAATCTTTCCTTATTTTTCTTTTCTCGAGAATGGCCTAACGATTTTGATTAAAATACCACAACACATAATGTATAGCTTGAATTTTCTGAGAATAACCTGTTAAATTCCGTTCATTCGGAAGGAATTTTGAGTAGTTATATAGCCGGTAAACCATTAAAAATAGACAAAAACTTAGGTACTTCATAGAAAATGCACAGTACTTTTGAAACCTTGCAATTATTTCAGACACTTCCGAGATGCTAGTTGCCATTGGTTTGAATTTTTCAGTAATTTGTCATTTTCTGAAGTACTGTCACCATGATACTACTCCTCGCGATACCATGAAAGAATATCAAGGGCAGGATATAGTCACCTATTTTCAAACATTAGGCAATTACCGCTTCAGCCTCCTGTATCCTCTTATATCTATAGCGAAATGTCTAATGAAAGCAATTTGTGCAAATGTTTAGATTAACAGATATTAGCATAAAAATAAGCCCTTTTATGAGTAGTTTGTAAGCGAAATATAAAAATAAATAGTGGTGTCTAGAGAAAGTCATATGAATGTAACACATCAGATTTTTAAATTACCTACAATGATTTCTGACACACAATATAAGGGAAACATTGCCAGAATAAAGACATGTTGCTGCCACTGTTTATGCAAGCGAAAGTTGGACTTTGACTCATATTGACTAAGGAGAGTCGAGTTTGCAGAAATCAAACTTCTCCAATGTGTGGTCAGATGCTCATTACTATAACATAAAATAAATTAACGATAGGAGCTAAATATCGAGTAATAGCAACTATAATCAGAATATACATACATTAGTGAACGAACTTGTGGTGGAATATGGCTGCGCCGTAGCCGAGTGGTTAGACCATTTGCTTCTCACCAAAGCGGCCCAGGTTCGATCTCAGGCAACCGCACGTGGGATTTGTGGTGGACGAAGCGGCGCTGGGGCGAGTTTCCTCCTGATTCTCCGGTTTCCCCGCCATCTCATTCCACCGGTGCACCATTTTCATTCCATGTATCATCAGTGTCACCGCCTGCGGTGCCGTATGTAGTAAAAGCGGGCGTTAAACACTATTAAAAAAAGTGGCGGAGCACGCCGAAAGATCTAACCCATCAAATCCATTTGATAATTAAATTACTGTAAATGAGCCATTGCCGAGCTTCATAGTAAACTGTGTCCTTCCCATTGGTCCCTACCAACATAACACGATGATCCGTCGTGCTAAAACAAGTAAACAATTCTAAGGCCGCATGACAATCTCAATAAGTCTTTTGATCATTCTTGCCTAAGCGAGTTACACCAATCTTGATTAACAAAGAGCCGCTTATTAAGTTGCGCACCCTAATTTGAAACTTTCTGCATGGATGAGAATTGGCAGCGAAAGTGGCGTCGAAAGCTACAAGGCAGTGAACAGCAACAACAGAAGAGAGTTGCTTCCATTCTCAAAGAGCAGTAGGAAAAAAGAAAGGAAAGGAAAGAAAAAGAGAAAAGAGGGGTTTGTAATGAATTTAAGATAAAGCTTGATGACCGTAAAGATTAAATTAACAAGAAACATTAGTCGGTTTCCTTCCGAGATAACGACTTCATACTGTTCCTGTTAAAATTTTTCCAGCACATTGCTTACAAACTAGAAAGAAGACAATCGCATAAACAAAACAAAAGCGCACCAACTTTAACAAATAAAACTAAGTCAGTGGGACCACTCCTACTCCTTACTTTATGTTAAACCACCCATATTGCTACGAGAAAACAATGGAGTAGCGTCCGAGCCAACGAAACGAAAAAAAGAAGGGAGTACCAACTCTCCGGCAGTTATTTCCCATCTACATGACATTACCTACTGCTGGAACAGCAAAAACTTTTATCCTTGCCGGAAATCCTGTCCCAGAGAAGCGTATTTATTCGGAGCGAAAGAAAGGCATAGCAAATCCTGTGCGATGGAGGGGCAAAGTGGGCAATGAGAAATATAAAAAACAAACAAAAGAACAACTTTATATGGAATTGAATCTGCTTACTCTCTGGAGAAGCAGCGATTAGAGAGAAATCCAAATCACAGCGACGACAGAAGTACGTTTTCACGATTTCTTACAAAAGGAACCAACAACCTAATGGAATTCCAAATAAAAGCAGAAAAAAATTAAGTTAAATCCCCAAGAAATAAAGGTTCATACGAACTTCGAAAGTAAATCCTTTATTTTTAATTTTCCAACTCTTATAAAAGAATATTCATTACCACATCAGTAATAATATTTGTGGAAACTTTTGAAGACCAGATTTCAGGCTTCGTCTGCTGATTATAAAATCCTGTCTCATTGATATATTCAAACTGTTGCAATCAATGATAGCTATAGAGAAACACATGACATCTATTTTGAAGCTCAGTTCCCTATCAGGTGCAAACAGTTAGATGGACAATCAATAACGAAATCTTTGTGCACGTAAACCTGACGAATCTCTCTGTAGATACATTATAGCTAAAATAGAGGTGAAATACAAAGTGAAATTGACGCTTTCGCTGCCGATTACGTACATGATTACTCCCTTGTTTCTCGGCAATCTCATCAGTTTAGGTTTATTCCTGTGTTCTGGGATATACCTGCCGTCTGCCTCCTGAAGTACTTGTACATGGAGCGGTTCGAGATTTATTTCATACAGACGGACTACCATTCGGATTGCCAGAAGCATAAATTACCCTATCAGGTGAATGCTCTTAAAATGACAATTTAAAGCAAAGGAATCATGAAGAAGAAAGGAACATTGCATTATAAAACATTTTGTAGCATTCGGATCATTTACGTTATTGTAAATTTACAGCGTTGTATTCGCTGCCTCTGCCCATACAAGACATCTTGGACATAGAACAGCATCGGAGGTGTAATTGGTCAGTATGCCGAATACTACCGCCTACTGTTGGTGCCTGAAATGAGAAAGTACTTCTCATGCTTATGGGAGAAGTGCGCAAAGAGGAAAATTTCTTCCTGTACAATAATACCTACTAATTATATCAATTATCGGCAGTTCTTGTGAAATATACATACATACATTATGTTTAAAATTACATAATTACATCATTCTAATATATAACGATCTTAGGCATGAAAACCGTCTTGTAGAAAGGTATACATTTTTTATCGTTAATTAGTTAATATGAACATTTTGGTTTCATTTTTTTAACCTGGATGTGATAGAAGAAAACTGATAAAATATTCCGATTTAGGACCCCAAAATTTAGGGGGAAATCAGCATTCAAAGCTAAAACATAAAAAATGGTTTTTTCCGCAAAAAGAGAGCAGTGGAATTAAAATAAGAATTCTGTAGTACAAAATAATGACGTCTAGAATAAACAGTTTTTCCTATGGAATTTTCATGTAACATATATAGGTATTCTTATACTCAAATTCAATGATATCCAAATTTATCTGCCTAATAGTTCGCATACGACAGATATTTCAGGTACACGCAGGAGGCTAGAACTACTGTCCTTGTATGGAAAATAAGTCGATGTAGGTACATACTTGAATTATGAACTTAAAGTAGAGTTGCAAAAGCGTCCTGAATAACTGACCACGCACGCGTGTCAAGCTGCTATGGTACGAGCATCTCTCGCCTGCACGCCATCACATGGCCTTAAGCATCCTAACCAACATTCTAAGGCCCCAGTGCAACAGCCCATGAAGGGCCAAGGCTTGCCGCCCAGCCACTGCGTCCCCCACCTCTGCCCACTACAGGCGTCATTGGTGGGGTGCAGTACTGGAGGGTGGGACCTGGTCAGCGCCCCGAACCCTCCCGGCCAGTTATACGGCCTTCTCGACTTGGGGCCGCTACTTCTCCATCAAGTAACCAACATTATAGCCAATTTTATTTCCTTTTGGGGCGTTTAAAAGAAAAATACGATAGTTTAGTTCTTAGTCTCATCTGCGAAACACTTATATTTCGTTATGTCACATTTCCTCAATATTATTAAATAAAAATACCCATTTCATTTTATTTGCTTTTAGTGAATGCTTCGATAAACGCCTGTACCTTCTAGCATGTTTGCGTGGCTTTTGTTACGGCAATTTACAATCTGTAATCCGTAATGTTAGACAATAGCAGCATATACAGGAATGAGTTTATTCCCTGGAAAATAAAGACTTGTAGGTGAAGTGGAAAGTATTCTAAGACTGATCCTCTCTATTATCACGCGCTGCCCTCGCCAGTTGATGCCTGGCCATTTTCTTGCCGCTCCGCTCTGTTCTCTTACAAGCAGAACAAAGTTCACGCACGCCACTGACTGGATTTACCCCTGTTATCTCTGCAAGTCTTTTAACGCACGAAGGGTTGTCTACTTACCCGAGGGCCGGCTGCAGTGGACCACCTGGCACATTTTATTAGTGATCTTAATATCTGAAACATTCGGTACTTTAATCAATATCGTTAAAGTCATTTTTTAAAATATAAAAAAAAAAAAAAAAAAAAAAAAAAACTTTTCAACGTGATTGAGTTTGTGTGGGATTTTATTTAAAAATTTAGTTTCACGTGATTGGACGATACTAAACTTAAACACGAAGTCCGGTATTTACCAGACTTCGTGATCAGCTTAACTCAAAAAGGAGGACACAAAAATGTTGTAAAAAAATTGTTTTTAATTTTTTGTTTTTAATTCAAGGATAACCAAAACAACTTTTCCGGTTAAATCTCGATACGGAGTTCTTAGATGGTTTAACTAAATTCTGTGATATGCTGTACAAGACAAAGACATAATAACTTTCCTATGATCTCTACTTTTACGGTGATGTTGAATGTATTAGAGCTTATACTCGTGTACTTTCCCATACAATAGGTATTGTGTTCTCCACTGCAAAAACCCTGCGAAATGACAATCAAAGCCGGTTGCTAAAGTGCACCTAAGCCACTTTCCTTTTTAAAAAGAAATGCTACATTTTTTGTGTCACGACTGTCACTCTAAATGACAGGGATTTAAGCCAGGAGGAAACATCAGCGCTTATTATCTGCAGTTCCTGAGCGCATGCGCACAGCTCTACAGGGAATTAAAACGGGAGCCCAAGTGCATTCTGCTATGAGTTCTCATTAAGCGTTCAGCTAATTGGCTGCCGGGTAAGCCGATAAACTTCGCAAGCGAAGAAGCCAAACAGTCGGCGCGACGAAAAAGGGGAACACTGACCTTTGGCTTGCCTAGTAATCTCATCTCCACGCTCTTTATTCATTCCTGTTTGGAGCAACAAAATTACCATTATGAGAGATTCTTATTTACGTGTCTAAATCTAGTTTTAAAAAGTGCATTACAATATATCTGCTAATATTCGATTTTGGACAAAGAACTAATGTTTCTGTATGCAATTTGTTATACTGAAGCAAACATTCGCATTTTTAAAGTTTTTTGATTTATGTATTTGCAGATGCATATTCGAGAATCATCAAACAACTTGTCATAAAACTGACATAAAACATATCTTAAGTACTACTTAATTACAGTTTTCTGAAAGGGGAGGTTTGTAATGGGGGCACGAAAACAATTTAACGATATCTACATTTTCCACTGAGTAGGATGTGTATATTTTATGGTTTCTATTAGCTGAATGTTTTGGCCTTCACTACAATTTTCTTCCATTCCATACGGGCCCTAATCAGTTCAGACAATTTATCTGCATGTTTTTTTTTTTTTTCTTTTTAAATATCTGTATGTATCATTGTTCCATTTGTATTTAGGTCTCCCTCTTGATGTAGGTTCGAAAGGGCTCCATATATACTGAGTGTCCCAAAAAACACCGACAACGTTTAGTATGTTGTACGGAACGCCAAACTGGTCGTTTTCAGATAGGATCCCCTGTCCGGAAATGCACGTTTTGGACGCTGGTGAGCGTCGAAGGTTGAGAACAAATGGTTGTGACAATTTGTTAACATTCGTTTTGGTATCTTAATACGGAAGGTATGCAACCCTTTAGCCATGTGTGCACTGAGATGAACGACCTGAGCATAATAACACTCCTGCGCATGCGCTAAATTCCTCCATACAGTCCATGGTGCGGATCTTACTGCGTTAGTTGTGTAGTTTCCAGTGCAGCAACTTTTTAACAGCAGTCCAACATGTACCAGTAAACAGCTGCTGAAATGGCCGACATGAGCTCCAGCACACTTTGATGTAAATGTGCAGATTAACCTCAACGTCGCATATTCAAATCGACCGATTGGTAGAGGTGGATCAGTTCCATGGCCAGCACGATCGAAAGATCTAACACCTCTCGACTATTTGCTATGCGGTTGTATGAAGAGTATGGTTTATGGTACTCCTGAAACGTCAGCGGAAGACCCTATGGCTCGAGTCCACGAAGCGATTGAAAATATTCAGACAACCGTACGTGTTGGGTCATATGCATAAGGCTCACCACCGCCCATATAGGCTTTGCAATAACGTAGGAGGTACACAGTTCGAAGCCCGTTTGTAACGTAGACAGCTCGATGTTGGGTTTATTGACGAAATGTGAACGCACACCCATCTCACACTTCGATGGGCTACAGCGTCCAAACTGTGCATTTGCGGACAGGGCTTCCTATTTGAAAACCGATCAGTTTGTCATCCCGCACAGCATACTAAACGCTGTCGATGCTTTTTGGAACACCCTGTATGTTCGCTAAGTTTTCTTTCATCTGCTATTCTATAGAAGTGCCCAAACCGTCTAAGTCTCTGTGATGTTATAAAATTTATTATTGTTTGCTTTTTTATTCTATTGTTTAACCCATCATTTCTCAGAGTCCTAAATTCTCCTCATCTTTGATTGGTCCATATACTCTTCTTAAAATCTTTCTTTCAAATATTAAAAGCTTTTGCTTTTGGGATTCTTTAGGTACCCATGTTTCACAGCCGCATATTCCAACGGGTCTTATAATTTTGATATAAATTCTCTGTTTTGCACTTAATAGCATTGTTGCTGTTTATGATTAAATCTTCCAACTTGTTTGATCCTTTAGAACATAAAAAAATTCTTTTCTATGCTTATTTTAAGTTCGAACTGCATGCAGAATTCACACTGATTCATAAAGTGAAACAAACTGCTTCACCAGGTTCATTGCATGACATCCATTATACCTCTATCCCTAGGGCGTCTCCTTCATGTAGAGGTTACCCTCATCGCCTGGCCGCGGCGTATCCCAGCCGCAGCCGAGGCCACGGAGTAGTGCAGGTTGGGGTGGCGGGGGTCAGCACGCCGACTCCCCCGGCCATAAGGCGAACATCATTATATACAGTGTAATATTTATGTATATGCCAGAGAAATCTAGGCAGTAATTATGTTTGTAGAGGCACGTATCTTATCTTTGCTTACAGGAGTAATTAGAGCCATACGCCACAGTGTTATGTTTGCGGAATTGTCCAGTCTTCCGATACGTTTGTTATGTTAGCTGTAAATAAAAGATGGCTGGGTACATTCTTTAACAGGAAGCAAATCAAAGGCGCCCCTTCCAATTCAGTTTTCGCTTGTATCCTACACATGTATTTAACGCAAAAGTTCGTGTGTATGTGTGTATACAAAGAAAACCAATATAACATTAATTAATAATTTATAATACCGCTAAAATATCCGTCATCCGTCGAAACTAAAATTTGTCCGTCATACAACTTGAAAATCCGCCAAGTTGGCAACCCTGCAAATGAAACCCAGAAAAACGAACACCTCCAAACACTTCCGAAAGAAATAACCTGATTGCGTAATGCGAAAACTGTTTCAGGAGTCACCACATTAGCTTGAATTATTCATCGCTTCGGGCACGATAACGTATAGTGTTACGAGTGCGAAAACTCTTTATTCATTCAGCAACAGTATATTCACAACAAATAAATATATTCATTTTAATATTAATGCAAATTATGCAAATAGTACTTGGTATTTTGATCAAAATCGCCAGTCATTTTAGAGCAAATAAATAACGAAAAATATTGAAGGTAAAGCATAGTTTGGAGTGGAGACATTTCGTTGAAAACCTTCCTGACGTATTCTGGGAACTCCAAACATATTCAATATCAAAATAGAAACAAATTGTACTACGATGATGATGATGATCATCATGATGATGGTGATGATGAATATGATGTTAATGATGAATGATGATGATGATGATGATGATGATGATGATGATGGAAGATAAGCGACTGTTCACGCATTCACTTCTCAGCACTCTCCATAAATTTTGAACATTGATATTATGCAATATATATTCCATTCAATTATGCAAATGCTTCCGCTCTGGACTTTTATATCATGCCTTTTTACTCTATAGTACTTGGTGATAGATGTAGCACATATTAGAATAAGAGTTGTTTATACTTGCTATAGAAAATCATAAACGGGCCACCGTATCTAATCGAAATATATACGCTCAACTTTCACAGAAAACAAAATGCCTGAGACGGTAATTATCGAGTTTATTATGGTTCATAAAGGAGATCATTGAACTACGTACAAAATTTTACTTATCGTTCCTGAATCTAGTGTTCTTCTGAGGAGTAATGAACTCTTATAAAAGAATCATGGCACAGTTTACAACTGCAAGAACCAGAGATCCAGTTCCATTATTTGGGAACCACTGTGTGAATGATTAAATATGGAGTCCTGAAACCCTGTTGAAAACTCAACATTTTGTAAGGACTAGGCGAAGCAGAGTCTGCAAATTAAGAGATGGTGAAAGCACGACTTTCATTCCAGCCACCCATTCAGTGCTTGTGATCTTCAATCTTAATTCCACTGGGAAAGAATTCTCAAAAATATGATTGCCCAACATAGAGTAATTATTATTATTATTATTATTATTATTATTATTATTATTATTATTATTATTATTATTATTATTAGTATTATTATTATTATTATTATTATTATTATTATTATTATTATTATTATTATTATTATTATTATTATTATTATTATTATTATTATTATTATTATTATTATTATTATTATTATTATTATTATTATTATTATTATTATTATCATTATCATTATCATTATCATTATCATTATCATTATCATTATCATTATCATTATCATCATCATCATCATCATCATCATCATCATTATTATTATTATTATTATTATTATTATTATTATTATTATTATTATTATTATTATTATTATTATTATTATATAGTGCAGAAATAACTGCTAAGCAACCATGTATAGGTATTATTTTATTGTGTTTAGCAATTTAACTACCTTCTTAACGTGCATATTTCAAAAGAAGCAGAAACTAATGCTTGTCCTAATCTTACTGCTCCTCTTGGAATGACATGGAGTTGGTCTTTACTCACAGTAATTTGACAGCAATGTGTTCTTTTATAGCACTTATGTAAAATATACTTTTTAAACTTTTATTAAAATAAACCTGAAAACAGAACGTTCACATTTTTCTGAAAACGTATACAGCATAATTAGGATTTTAAGCACACCAGAATAAAGAATATTAACTTAGTATCAGGCAGTGCAAAATGTGACATAAGTAGTATAACTAATAGGCAATGACTGTTTTCACCGTGCTTAAGGAGATAAATACAGCTTACGCCAGCCAGATTTTGCAAATTTTCGATGCCTTTTCTCTGCACTATTGGTGTTGTAGTCTCACATGCAAAATTCCTGACATACATTAATATTCTTTCACTATACTATCACAGCAGCTTTAGAACGAAATATGTCATTTTAATACTCGTATTTAAAAATATTCAAAGTAATGGTTGTTCACGCGCGAAAACGGCATTTCCTGATAACTCTGCTACATGTATTTCAACGTTCGGTAACTTACTGTTTCATTGCAACGATAATGTCCATGTTTACGATACCATGTTTTTCATCGAAATGAATTAGTCAATAATATTTTGTAATTTTCTTTAGAAATAACTTATCAGAGAAGGGAATAATTTTGCGTCATTATATAAGACTTAGTTGTCATAAAAAGCAAAAATATTGCCCATCACAATAAATTACGAACAAGAAACATTTCGCTGTTTATATTGATTACAGAGCAGGATGGTCCGGTAGTAGCCTCAGAAGCTCGCATTGAGAGGTCCCGTGTTTGATTCCCGTTGGAGTGGTAACGGTCTTTTAGTTTTATTAGATCGGTAAGTGAATGCTGGGATGGATTATAGACTACCACCTTAATTTCCTCTTAATTAGTTGTTACCTTTCTTTCCTTAGTTTCTTTGGTTCCCTTCATCTTGCAAGGTAGAAGGAGTGGGTGTGCGGCATGTGCGGTTTTTTTTTTTTTTTTTTTTTTTGTAGTGTTTAACGCCCGCTTTTACTACATGCGGCACTGTGACACTGATGATACATAGAATGAAGACGGTGTACCGGTGGGATGAGATGGCGGGGAAACCGGAGAACCCCAAGGAAACCCGTCCCTGCGCCGCTTCGTTCACCATAAATCCCACATGTGGTCGCCTGGGATCGAACCCGCGCCCCACTTTGGTGAGAGGCGAATGGTCTAACCACTCGGCCACGCTGCGGCCTAGGCATATACAGTGGACATGCTTTAAGAGAATCGTTTCATCCTTGACATGTGAAGTATTGCCGGGACCCGTTCAGAGAACAGGGATGATGGTCGGGTATACTCAATGAAGAAAGGTTAGGGATCCCGCTACACTGCACCTGCCGCACTTCGTACTCTTTTGCCTCGTTCCTTTCTCCCGGAGATTTATTAGATGCAATATGTCTACATAGTCCCAAAATTCTGCCCCGTATTAAATCCGTATCCCTATGTATCCAAATGAACTTTATTATATTTGGTTATGCTATTATAGTTGAAAAACTATAGAATATGTTGGAAGAAAATCTTTACCCAACTGTCCCTAAGTAATCGTCTTATAAGATAAACCTATTTTGAGAAATCTATTTTTTAAAGTGTCAAGCTGTATTTAAATATTTAAAATTGCTAAACCTTTCTCATTAACTAAGTTAATAATTCAGGACCCTTCTATCGCCTGAATGGATCAGTACACACTCAACGCTTTATAAGCCGGATGTAAACCAATAAACCGTAACACAAGACCAATTACGTTTCACTGTAACTGCAGTAACTAGTCATTAACTACTTGATGGCGCATTGAATTTATCGAAAAAGTATTATGCGTTACCTTCATTATTCAACGAACTATTCTCAAAAATGGTTATTCATCTATCAACTTCACGTTAATCCAGAGAAACATTTGTAGAAATGCTTTTATGATATACTTTCTTCTAGTTAAAATGGGAAACGGAGAAAAGGCTTAAGCATAATCGTCTTTTAAGACCTGGTCGATTATGTGATAGTTTCCAAATCCCGTTCTCTTTGTACGACCGGAATAAAATAAAGCGAACAACTTTGTATTTGAGTAAAGTACTAGAAATTTCAATCCAATGATAAGGAATCTCTCAGAAATGATTTACTTCAGAGAAAAAATGTATTTGACACAAACCGTGTGCTTTAGCAAGATCTATATTCTTGTGAAGTAAGAGTTCGGGTATGTCTACTGTTTACCAGCTATGCAAAAGTTTTTCATAATAAAGAGGACTTCAGAGGATATTCCCAGAACATTTAAGATATACTTTTCATTAGTCATAAAATGTCTTAAACATGTTATTTTAAGCAAAATTGCTAGGGATATTTTTGGCAAAATCAAAATTTGCGTAAAATATTTCATGTAAAAGGTGGTATGAGCTGGGAGGCTTTCTTGAAAATCTGTGTTTTATATCCTTGGATGCCGCTGAACTTAAGTGCTGAAATTGATTATTCGTTTTGAAGTTATGTGTTAACACACGCACGCACGCATGCACACACACACACACACCCACACACCCACACACACACACACACACACACACACACACACACAGATCGAGAGAGAGAGAGAGAGAGACGACAGAGAGATACAAAGACACACATAGGCACACGCATGGACCTTCATCTAAAGATGGTGTACGAGAGAGGGATTCAGGGGTTTAAAATGTGAATTTCCGGTGAAATCCCAATATGTACTTTTTGGGTGGAATGCAATACCTTGTATACCTTATCATGCAGAGGAAGTAAACATTAGTATTGGCGGTCAACCTTGGGGAATGCAAAATCACTTTCCTTGTGGCTTCTGAAAGTTGTAATTAAATATACACGTAGGTTACCGTGATATTGGTTGAAAGTCCCCAAGTGCATTTAAACAGAAAATAATAGTCAAAATATGGTTGGGTAAGATAAGCAGTACGTAAACATTGACGACCTGCTGGGAACACGCAGGAAGGCGAAGGTATTCCTATATCGGAAAACTGCTTTTTTTTTAAATGAATGAGTGAATTATTTGTGCTCAAAAAATACAATTCAACCTACTAAAAACAAAAATAAAATGAAATAAGCATAATTAAATATACTATTTCCTACAATTATCTCAACTACTGGAAGCCAGCACCTATTCCAACTGGAAACCAGCTAAAATTTCCACATGGAAAACTGTTTACCATGTAAATGTGTTTGCATACTGAATAGAGCACATAATTGCTACAACAATATTATATAAATTAAATTATATACCTATTATATAAATCACATTTCCGTTGTAAGCTTTGGCGTAGGGATTTTATATTCGGAAGCAAAACTCTATTAATGTATTCAAAGCATTGCGATTCATCACAGAACGTTTTAAATAAGCAACCCCATCAGAGCTGTGCAGGAGGAGAGATAGAAGCTCACTAGTTCGGGCAACAGATCCCAAAAGTTAGTTCGTTCATTCTAAGGGCTGACACGTTTTTTCTATTATTCCTGCATTTACACAAGGGGTGAGAGACACGTGTCCTGCCTGCACTGGGTTACGAGAGCCTGCGGATATTTTCCTCGGAAAGTATATAATGCGTTGGCTTTACCGGAACTTCGGAGGATGTTTTTCTTTCCAGCTGTTCATAATCCCGGAAAATCTATCCTCTCTCTAAAGTAAAAAACATTCGGCTAGGACTGGGAATTTTCCTCATGTTTACACGCCAACAGCGTTATTGAAGGGACAGTTTTTGGGTCAGGATTACAAAATCGTATCATATGCAAGCAAATGAGTGTGTTGGGATGAAAAATTGCTCTTTTCCTTATTAGCTGCAAGAGAAAAGGGTTATATTTCGGGATTTAATTTTATTTCCCAGTTTTATACAAGCAAACATCTGAGAGGGAATACGAAGTAACGATACTAAAGAAGGTTGTTCCCCCCAAAAAAAATTTATGCGAAAACGCACAATTTTTCGCTATTTTATAGCGATACTACAAACCAGCCGTGTTCCGAGTTAATAAAACGCACAGAAGATATAAGGTGGCTATTTGGAGGGAAAAAAATTGAATAGTGCTTAATGCCCGCCCTTACTACCTACTGCGCCCCAGGTTGCTGCTATGTTAATATTTGAAATGAAATGCTATGATATAGCGAGAAAGGAACATTTGGAAGTTTGAAAAGTAAAGAAAATCTGGAATAAACCTCAGTCAGAGAAGACGGTCCTGGCAGGATTTGAACCACTCCCGTTCACTATCCGGCCTTAATGTCCTCAGATACCTGTGTCATTTATCTGGAAATAATGTTAGAAACGCAAGCTAAAATGCAATCACGAACTATTATTTCCCTAATTCTGCTACAGTCTATCAACATGTCCGGTGTTCCGTATATTTGATGTGTATTAGAAGAACGTCTGCTTTAGAATGCGTTCGGCTACATTATGCCACTATATGTTAAAACGGAAGGCTGAAAAAACAGTCAAATGGCCATAACTTGTGCATATATGTTAACCAAAATCTTATGGAAAACAAGTCTACCTTTTACGCTTCGAACTACGTTACTTAAGATCAGGAGGAATATAAGTATCCAAAGTGTACACTTGTATGCTTAAGTGTATACAACTGTAAATTTTAATCTTTTTACTGCAATGAGTTTTTATTTGTTATTGATTAGCATGATTGGCGATATGATAGTGTTGGCTTTATGACCCAAGGCTGCAAATTTATCCCAGTCACAGTTTCAGTATTCTTGTATCACTAAAGCAATTACCAAAAAATATTCTTCCGAGCTGAAGCCAGTAGGTGGCATTTCGGAAACTGAAAATGCAGTATTTAGAAAACACATTTTGTCTTGGGAGATGCCCAAACAGAAGCCCAACTAAAGGCTTTATTAGGGGTAGACCTGAGTCATTGCATATCTAAAAGAATTAAGGCAAAGTATATGGGTTTATTCATGCATTTACATTAGGAATACGATGGCCAATATCTAACCAGCTAGGGTACTATACATGTGGTGTAAACTAAATCAAATAGGTACTTTGATTTTAAAAATCAAAGAAAGGAAATAAAACAAAACCATTGGCTTTACCCAAATATTTAACAGAAAGGGCTAAAAAAACTTACGTATTAAGTATGAATTAATATTAAATAAAAATAGAGAACTCTTTGCTGGGTTGAGCCAATGTTTACTTTCTCTATTACGTACATAAAGCAGGGGAAGTATTGCATTTCCGCCCAAAAATTTCATGTGAAGATTTCACTGTATTGCCTGTATTGAGGGCCTCTGAACCAAAAGAAGCATTTTAGAAGAAATTCCGTGTGCTTGTCTCAAACTCAAAACACTGTTTAATAGTTGGTTAAAAACCAAACAGGTATTTAAGTTCAGCATCTTTCAAGAATGCAACACGAAGAGTTCCAAGAAAATCTTCTCCCCCCCTCGCTGAACTACATCGCTGACATGGAACACTATTGGAACTTTTTTATTTCTCAAAACTTGCTTGACAATTTTTATTAAAATACCTTATGTTTAGGATATTTTTATGACAAATGAAATATATGTTGAATTTTCTGAGAACTGCCTGTAAAAATCACTTCATTCGGAAGGAGTTTTGCGCAATGATGTACAACTGGTAAACAATAGACGAAAAGATACTGCACAAAAACTCTAGATTTTTTTTTTAAAATAGAAAATGCATTTCCAATAACGCTTTTTGGCACAAGCCATATCCGAGATGTCCATTATCAATGGTTGGAATTCTTCAGTAAGTTGTGATTCTTTTACAGTTCTGTCGGTAGTTGTTTTCCACGATTGCATGGAAAGAGCGTGCAATTTTATGGCCAGGATATAATGTTCAGTTCTTAAATATTTGACTAGCGTTATTCCTTTTGCATCAATAACGAAATGGTAATGTAGCTATTTGGCTTCTGTGTAAGAAGGATGCACAAGTTAACATAAAACACTGGTCCTTGTTACACTTACCTAAACATCCATTTATTTACAGTTAATTATCGGAATTTTTTCAAACCAAACCAGCTCGGTAGTAACTAGCGGATTCATGGCTAAAAGAGCTGTTCTTCAAAAACTCCAGTGATTATTCATTAAATTTCCTCAAATATATTAAATATCATACCTCAAGGGAAACCGACGCAATAATTTTAAACTTCATTGGCTTTGTTCTCGCAAGAGCAAGCTTCACATAGCCAGGAATAACGAAATTGAACCTTTTCCCTACAATGACATAACATGCCAAAACCAAATCATAGCAGTAAGGATTCACATAGCTCGTTCAATATTACTCATATTCATCTCATTACTGAAGATGAAAGAGAAGTAAACAGAGAAATAAACCTTCGTAAGAATAATTTGTATACCCACTAATAAGCCATAGAGGGAAGTCATGTAAATGCAACACAGATTTCTTTAATTAAAATATTTCCTTCCCTCCGCAAGTTATTTCTTAAATCTAAGTCCCCAATATAGCCATAGAAGTTAAAGAAAGGAGTCTATAAAAATAATAATAATAATAATAATATAATAATAATAATAATAATAATAATAATAATAATAATAATAATAATAATAATAATAATAATAATAATAATAATAATAATAATAATAATAATAATAATAATAATAATAATAATAATAATAATAATAATAATAATAATAATAATAATAGTACTAGTAGTAATAGTAATAATAATCGTAAATTATTCTTACTATTAATATTGTTCAGGAAGTGCAGTATGTTTCACGAATGTTACTCTAAAGCCCAAAAGCAGCCAACATATTTTATTTGCCACGACATGACAAAAAGCAGAAAAAGTATCGATGGCAACCTGTATCTATGTGTGTAGTGTCAGACAAGCGGTTGTGTTACATCACAACTAGGGACAGTTCATTAACAAGACCTGAAGGGGGACAGTTACAAGAATTTATGTGCAATATCTGACGTCTCACCCTAGCAACATATTGACCCCCATGTTACCTGTCACGCCAGCCAACTTGCTCATTCCTCAATTGAAATAATGACAACCCATGGGAGTAACACTGCGATGTCCAGGCTGCAAATTACTGCCATTAAATGTACCAATATCTACCCATTTATCTAAAAATTAACACTGGAATAACCCGACAAATTATGCTCATATATTAGGTGCACTTCTCTCCGATTTCAGCATAATCAATATAATTAGGTTAGGTGCATAGTTCATGAAAAATACAAAAAGAGATGCTTGTATTTTTGTACCATGGTTTTCTATACCTGTTAACATTTATTTTCGTAGCTATTCCACAAATGATTTATTCAAAGGTATATTTGCTATATATCTGGCTGGTCTTAATCAAATATCTTTAAATGACCAATTGCATATATATACCAGGTGGCCCATTTCATCCGGCATTCGGTAAGTAGATACCTCTTCGTGCGTTAAAAGAGTTGTCTCACATTACGGATTACAGATTGTAAATTATCGTAATGTTTCATTGGCATTTCTTCGTTTCTTATTAATCTTGTATTTTATTATTCTTTTTAGTTATTGTTACTATTTATTACATTATTTATCTAGTTTATATTGTTAATATTTTATTATTATGCTTATCATCATTATTGTTATTGTTATTATTTAGGTAGTCGTAGTGGTCGTCGTGGTGGTCGTGGTGGTGGTGGTCGTCGTCGTCGTCATGGAGGCAAGTATGTATACAATTGTTTTTCCTCAGTCTTTGTAGCTGGCAAATCCTGGGGAGCTATCCTAAACGTGCTTGGAACATTTCCTTCCCAAATATCCCTTCTCAATAATTATTTCATGTATCCTCAGCGTTCAATGCCTATGGTATCGTAAGAGCAGACGTTAAACACTACTAAACATAAACTTCATTCCTACTTTAAAACTCGCCTGCCACTGAATGAAGATCATGACTTTTTAAGCAACAGTGTTTAAGCGAAATCAAGGAATTTCAATACATACATTTTCCAAAGGTGGATTTATTTTACTATACAAATATTGTCGACGGGGAAGGGTTTATTGTGCTGATACAAATTTTGTAACCTTTATGGACATAAACCAGAAAACTGAACATTAAGTTGCGTCATTAGTAGGCTACTACTTCTTTACTTTTTATAAACCAAGGGAGATATTTTCAGATATTACTAATGTGACTTCCCAGACGCTGAAATGCTCTTTAACTAGCTTCCAACGTAGTCATTTCAGCTTATCGCTAGTGTCTAATATAAGTCCAAATATAGCGCCAAACAAATGCTTCGTATAAGGAATTAAGGGTTGAAGGCACCAGAGGGTGTAAGATGCAAACGAGATAGCAAAATTACCAGGTACAGAAGATGGACTGTATGGTATCCGACTCATTATATCCGCAACGTAATCAATACTGCTAAGTTTGCTTTGGCCTTCGAGAAATGTAGAGCTATTTTATCATGATCAATGGTTTGAAGTTTTCACAGAGTTGGTTATTTTTATGACTTCCCGGAATTGCAGTCGAGTGATGTGCAGTCTTACGAATGTCCATTTTATCACAATCATAAAGAAGGCCTCTGAGATTAGAGACCCGAAAGCTTGATCATGGAACCACAGATCACTCGGCTGCAATCTCGTTATCATGGTAAGTATCTTACCATTTACCTAAACGAGAGCGTATCATTTGAAAAGAAGCCCTCTTGTATAAAATTAAGGAGGTAGGCGCAAGAGCTTTTAAATCACTTCAAAATGGCTATTGTTGCTCTCCATATGCAGAATTTCTTCCTTCCTCTAGTCAAGTATCTTCAGCTGCTTAGGTCGCGGCCGAACTTTCTGTCCCATTGGTTTTTCAGGGGTCTCCCTGGGTCGCTAGGCTAACGTCGGGGAGAATAGTTACGTCCTCCGGATCTCCTGGCCCTCCATTTCACCTCACTTCTCCTTTTCTCACCGTTACGCTGCTTGGCTGTTTCATGTAAACCTCTGCTCTATGTAAACCTTCGCCCTGCAGAGTGGGGCGGTATGCGAGGTTCAGCCCCCCCCCCCCCCAGTAGGATGCGTAAGTCTGCAGGGGGAGGGAGGCCGGTTATATGAACTGCCACCTGGAAGTCCTAATAGGTAAACTGCATGGGCCCAGTCCTCTGCTGTCGAGTCTCTAGGTCTGGCCACCCTCTGGCTCCCCACATCTCAGCCCTCACTCCCTGGAGCAGAAGATCTTCTATAGATGGTGATAATAGGCCCCTCCTTCGAATCTTGTCATCTCATTTATTATTATTATTATTATTATTATTATTATTATTATTATTATTATTATTATTATTATTATTATTATTATTATTATTATTATTATTATTATTATTATTATTATTATTATTATTATTATTATTATTATTATTATTATTATTATTATTATTATTATTATTTACGAGGTTTGAGAATTTACGTGTATATGACGTTGAAAGGGACACTCGCATCTACTGTATCTTCGAGTGAGCAAACATTTTATTCCGATAGATCAATAAACAAAATATTAGTTTGTCAGTGTCATAAAATTAACAGCACTTTGTTGTCATAGTTCGGAACACTTTTCTACACATTAATACAACATTTTAATTCGGTGTTGTTAATACCCAGAATAATTATCTGATTTATATACAAATATTAAAGTCGAAGAAAAAGTAGACTCGGAAAGTTTATTTGGTTTACAAAAGGTTTAGCATTTATGATTGGTACTTTAAGATTTTTGTTAGAAATATCTACATATGAAAGTAAGCCAAATGTTTAGATGTTTCCTTAAGCTCTTCTCTCTCTCTCTCTCTCTCTCTCTCTCTCTCTCTCTCTCTCTCTCTCTCTTGCTTTCTTTCTGTTTTCTTTTTTTTAACCTAAGGTTAAAAAAGGAGTAGGTATCAAGCACGCGGTTCGTTTTATTAGGAGTGGACTGTAGAACTTGAGTAACTGCGTAATACAAGAGGCACACAAGAGGACTTTAAGAGCCTACGTGAACGCCCCAAACGAAACCACTCAGTTTTTTATCATCATTAACATCAACAACCCAAATGTTCCTGTCTCCTCTATTTGTTAACCTAGCTATTTCATTAGAGGCTATTATAAGAATGAAAGCGCAACGCCACAAGTGCTGTAATTTCGATCATGAACTGAAAAATACTTTCCTGCATAGTTTCCTCTGAAATAAAACCTTTCTTGTAGGGTTCGGATACCGAAACATCAGACTTTCAGCATATTACCGTTGTCCCATCCTTCCCATCTGTCGGTATACAGTTTCAAGGGCGGATCTGAGCAAGAACATCTTGGGTGGACGCTATGGACCAATGAGTGGAAGTTTTCGTTCCTAGATTCTGCAATCAGTCCTACTCTTCCGTGCACAGCTGGTTCGTTCTATGCTGAACGCTTGTCTGTGAGCGCGGGATTTTAATCCATACTGACAATGTTGCTTATCTCATTTCTATTTGTAGATTAGACTCTCATCACATAAATTCACAGAAAGCCAATGGGAGGCACGTCAACATTCAGCACATTTCACCTGTATAACATCTAATTGCACAAACGGTCACTTTATTCCGTAAATAACGAAACATCGTAAATAAAATAAAATCGTATCCAAAATAAAAGCAAATGCGATAACGTCCATATTCAAATTAGTCAGGAACCAGATTTTGTGAAGGGCGGCGAAACCAAAGGTAACTACAGATAATGATAGAAGATAATGCTTCGAAGGGTACATCAAAGGATAGCAGAAAAAATGTTAAAGGTAGCGTGTGTTATTGAGCTGCTAGCTATGGGAGCCAAACAAGCATAAATGAGTTTCCAGTTTTCTGATTTTCGTATCGATATCCCAAACTTGCTTTCTTTGTCGAAGTACTTCCAACATCAAAAGGACAAAGTGAATGGTACGCTAAGCATGCGAAAGACACGTCTGTTTCTTTGCCCGGTGCATTCACAATCAAGAAGAAACGGCAAATCCGGAAATTGTCAGCAGACAAGTCGTTGCTTGCACCCACCGATCGTTTCAAACTCGAAAACATTTGGATTCCTTTTCTGCTACGGAATCGATCAGCACACCAATACGCTATACGGATCCTCAGGTAAAGTTAGTACATAAAATAGCAAAAGCTGAGGTTAGCCACATAAAGCTCTTCTAGCGCTCAATAGAATTACATAATATCATTGTCGCACTCAGAGAATCTCTGAGGTGCGGTCGGAAGAGAGCGGCGAGTTATGCGGGATACTACTCCAGGTCCAGAGGAATTCCAACAGTTGCACAGTTCTAGGGAGAAGTGCATTACGCCGAACACGAAATGAAAAAAATCTGATGTGTTACAATCACATGACTGGCTGCACTTATTTTTCAACAACCTTACAAAATCGTGTTATTCCAGCTAGTTCATATTAATCGAGATAGACATTTGTAGTAATGGTTTTATTACCTATTTCCTTGTAGGTGCAGTGAGAGTAGGAGAATACAGTAAACTTAAGCGATAGTCAAATCTTTAAGGAGCTGGTCGCTATGTGATGCATGTTATCGCTACGTTACCTCCTATGAATTTGAGATCTCCCTATGTGGTTTACTGGGAAAATGCGGGTGAATTGGAGAATTTAGCGTCGTGTCGGTACATTGCCGAGGTATCTTAGTGATTAGAGCGACCGATGGAGACCGGAAGATCCGTGTTTCAAATGACTGAAGCCTCTCATAATCACGCACAGGATTCTTAAGCAGTTGGCTTCCAGTTACCTACATTCAAACCATCATCAATACCTGGAATATACACTAAAGGAACCACGGGTCATTGACGACCCATCGATCATCAAACGCCAATACTGTCCAAGCGATGGTGATGGTTTGTTATCTACTGCGTCAAAGCTTAAACACCAGCAACATTTCAATCTAATTTCTTTTTGTCCTGGTATTAATACTTGGAAATACGTATGGCTGGTCATAATTATATAACCTGATGCATATGCTGGGAGCTATACCCAGTAGCAATCCTAAAATACTGTTCAAAGGGGAATTGTTTATTAAACAGTAAATAACAGAGACCTAAACACATGCGCGCGCGCGCGCGCACACACACACACACACACACACACACACACACTTGACATTTACACACCACACCTCGAGCCCAGACAGGAATCGAACCCGGGACCACAATCAGGAGGCACCGCATATCCTCGAGTTCGAAAGAGTCATAGTCTATGCACATCAAAAATATTTCTGGAGGGGGAAGCTAGTGAAAACCATGACTGAGTTTTACACTTACTGCAAACAAAAGAGTAAATTACTTCAATGGGTTTACGTTACAATTTTGGTGTCATCATTCATGACAACCTCATTTCCGAAAATGCTAAAAAAGATGGGTTTCACAAGTCATTATCAAAGAGCAAAACAGGTACGAGGAAATTCATTAGAATCCGCTGATCTTGTGGCTGTAATGTGTTTGGGTCAATGAAACAAGAATTTGGCTGTCCACATTTGAGAGACTATGCGCTGATAAAGGTGTCGGTGCAGACAAACTTCTCTGTTTTCGAAAAAGTGAGAAAATAAAACCTATGGAACGTATTTGGTTTCCATGGAAGAATAATGTACGGAACTATTATACAACATAACTCTATTAAGAAGTTAAAGTGATTCAGATCGGCATTATGAATTATTTATTAGAGGAAAAAAAAAATTGACGATTTCATAGAAGTACGTTATATTGCAAAATGTTAATAGTGCAAATTGTAACTGTGTAGAGCAGAAAATTGAGAGGGAGTGTTGGTGTACATTTTCTCTCAAGCGAAAGGTAGTTATAAACTCCTACTCTCCGTTGCCTGTTATTAGCTTCAGGCGGGACCTACATACTTTCACAGACTTTGAAGCTCTTGGAAATTGTGGACGACACTATTTATCTACTCATAGCAATGTATTTTGTCATAATGATTTTGAAACACTGCTATGCTTGTCATTATACGGAATGTTTGCTCGTTTTCAATCCGAAATAAAAGGCTGCAAATGGAGTATATAATTGATCAAAGTAATTTCTAAAACGTCCATGAGTTGTATATGCAACTGAAAGGGAAAAGGTATTCATAGTAGCTTACTGACGAGGTCTTGCAGTCTTTACTTTAAATTTGTTTTTCAGTTCAGTAAATGAAAACAATAAATTCATATCTGCATTGATTCCCCGAAAATCGTTGCTGCAAATGGACAAACATGTTGCATTTTACTTCTCCAAAGCTCCATATTTACCTTCATATTTATTCCGCTCTTTACAAGACGAATGATCTGTAAGAAGTCAGTCCCTGCAGATTTGACAGCCCCAGTCCAATAGGCACTATGCTCAAGTGACTCAAAATTCACCCTACCTTTTGACTTTTCCAAAAAGCTTTCCTGAGGGGAGTGCTCATGGTGAAAGAAGCCGTGCAACAAAAGAGAAATGTAACCGCCAGAAAGTAAATAACAGAAGAGAACTAAAAGAAGGAAGAGAGTAAGTGAAAAGAAGCAGATAACAAACACGTGCATGGGGCTATTTCAAGCTGGAATATAATCAGCTCATCTGTTCGTTTATAGAAACTGATTCTACACGATTGCCTTTATAGACCATAAAGCGCCGAAGGTCCGCGATTCATATCAAAGGGAGAGAAAGAGAGGGCAGAACAATGCTTCAAGACATTTAGGGGTGGAGGTTGTTGTTGTTGATGTTGTATATGCCGCCCTGAACCGTGTTCAGATAACGGGAAAATGCTGCAGCCCTCGGTACGCATTAAAGGGATTCAGCCTCTAATATTGCATTCCGAAACTGCCTATAAACCTTACACAACAAGATCGTTATGCTGCATACAGTGTAGATTCAATGGCTGCTTGCATTTCTGCAATCAGGAACCAACAACCTGAACTACGTTCTACAGAAATTTGAAAGCTTCTGGGAACACTGGCTGTTGATGCTTCACGAACACAACAATGAACCAACATTCTGTGAATTTTGATCAGAGCAAATTCGCAAAATACCATTTTGAAAATAAGCGCGTTGTTTTTAATTTTATTAATCTAAAAATACGAAATGCTTTATACAGAAATGTAAATGTAAAGAACACAAATGAGCATATGATTTAGCAAAGTTCATGTCGTAAGCTTTTATATAGCTTTTAAACTGTTACACAAATTTGGGGGCAGGTACAGGTACAGGCGTTACAAAGTAATTTAGAAACAAGAGATTTAGGAACTACGTGAATGCTAAGGGGGAGTAAAGATCATTTTGTTTTGTTTTCAAATAATCGAGCAGGAGTTTGAAGATACAGAAATCCAAACGCTGATGGATAACCTAAGACAGCAAAGAAGACAAGGTTAGACGTGAATAAGGACAAGTGTATGGAAACATAAATAATTAACCCTCGCATTACCAAGGGAGGGGGGAGGGGGTACTTTATGCCCACCTTCAGTAATTTTTCATATTTTCTCTTTTAATGTTTTGATTAAAGGCAAGCAGTTAATAGCCAATGTCAATCACTATTTGTACTACTGAACTGCGTAGTTGTTTCACATTATTCATTGTGGGTCTTTTTGAGAAACAATGAAATATCAAGATGGTCATTAAGTACTGTCCCGTCGGTATAATGTGATTCATGTAAAAAAAAGTAGAAGGGAATAGTTAAAGTTAAATATCACCTTTATAAATATGACAAGATATAATACCCAATTTTACAGTAAATTAGTTTAAAAAATTGATCAGGCATTTTGTTATCGGTGGAGGTCACCTCCTTTGGTAGTATAAGCTCCGTAATAAATATTGGTATATTATCTAATGTGATTCGTGTAAAAAAGTAAGAGCTAACAGTGTTAAATATTACCTATATAAACATGAGAAGATATAATACCCATTTATAAAATAAATTTGTTTTAAAAACTGCTCAGACGTTTTGTTACTAGTGGTGGTCACAAATTACTCCCTTCCTTGATAATCTAAGTTATGGAATAAGACTTGGTCATGCTAAGGTTAATGCATAGTTCTGGATAAGATACTCATACGAGGGAAAGAAGGATGCTCAGCACATGATATCCTAATGTAATGACTGATGCGAAGAATTTGAGAGATACATTTGCTAAGATAAAATGGAAAAATACAGAAAAAAGAGCTGCAATAAAGAGTGTTCAAGAAATAACTCAGTAAGCTTGATAATTTCTATGGCTACTAAACAAAGTGAACATTCATACATATTAAAGTGAAGAGGTCATTGGACAAAGCTGTTTTGAAGAGTGCATTAAAATTGTATAGTATATGTGGAATTTGAAATGTTTGAAGTATAGGAAATGAAAGGAAACTAAAAACAAGATTATACGGTAGTTGTAGGATCTAAATATGCTCTAACCAAACACTCTAGAATTCAAGAATATTTTGCTATCAATCGTACAAGTCTCTGTAAGTTTCAGTTATTTGCTTAAAAGTGCTTTGTCTCAAAGAATAAGGAAAAGAAAATCAGTCAGTTGACGCTAGTGCCTTGCATAATACAGATTTAATGAAAATTAACTCGTCGGTGTCCACCGACAACAAATAATTATGAACTGCTCCAAGAAGCGCACACCATTAACACCATTCCGCTGGTGGTTTAACCGTTTTCATGAGGGTTGCATTACTAAACAAGACAGTCCAAGTTCCGGAAGACCGGCATCATTTTGATTGTTAAAAGTGGCATTTCTCTTGTCACTGAACATTGCTACTCGGAATTGTTGCATAATAAATAATACCTAACATTCACCAGAACTGATTGAATGATCAACCTTCTGCATGATTGAGCAAGAAACATACCTCACTGAACTGGTATCTTGACCTATTACAATTGGGAATTACTCCCTCACTCAGTTTGAAATCTAGACATGTGTCTAATAAAGCGAGACTAAGCACTATGTTTGCAAATTTAAATTTAAGAAGTTAGTTTGCGCTCTTCAGAGAGAAAAAACTGTTTGCTCTAGAAGTGTGAAATTTGGAATACATATAAATCAATGCGTTCTGATTATACTGACCTTTTGTACTACATAGATATGGTATTCTGATTATTGTAATATTCTAATAAACATACTAGGTATTTCTTCCCCATTTTAAAACAAACATTCTAGTAACCACGATTTTAATGCTATGATTACAAAAAAGTCAGTACCACCACAACTAATCCATAAATCGATTATACAAATTACATCGTTGTAGGACTCGTGGTTCTTCAGAAAAGGGTAAAAATGTATGTCGAAAAATAAGTTGTGAAAATATCTAAATTAAAGTGTGCAGTCAACCCCACTTTCGTACTCTGGGTTCTCATTGTCAAATTCATCATCTGCTCCTGTGCTATTTTCTAACATAGAGAAATTGATTATACTTAAATATATACTAAAAACGTCTTGTTCTCAGTACTGCAATCAGCAATATAAGCCTTATTTACAAGCTCGGACACCATATTCTTTCTGGATGCACTGGAATTACACAATTCATGAGAGCGTTCTAACCTCATATCACAGTCTTCACTTAGAGATACTATTTGCATCTTTCTTCTTTCCTCTACCAAGACATCCTTTCTGCTTCTTAAAACTTTTGGTATTCTTGACACTACTATAAGAATCTGATGTGTTGTACTCACACGACTTTCTCCACTCTTTTACAAATTATTCTTACAAACTCTTATAAGTCTATCATCTTCATCTTAGTCGAGATAAACATTTGTAGAAATTATCCTATTGCTAATTTTCTTGTGGGTGCAAGGGAAATATGGGCATACAATAGACTTTGAGTGATAGTCAAATGTTTTAAAGCTTTCAAGTTGCGTTCTCTTTGCACGGCTGAGATATAAAAAAATGAATCACGATCTTCCGTTTGTGGAAAGTATAATTTTTACAAAACTCACACAAATAAGAAGAAATATCCCCGAAATGGCTCACTCCCCAAAAAGTCATTTGAACATAAATTGTGTGTTTTAACGAGATCTATACTTTTGTATACTAAGACTTTGTCTATCTCTTACGGTTTGCTAGTTATGCAAAATTCATCCAGAGTAAACAGGACTACGTGGGCTATAGCCAGAAAGTTCAAAATATACATTTTATTTGCCATAAAAATGTCTCAAACATGAAGCATTTTAATCAAAATCGCTAGTCATATTCGGGAAAATCAAAATTTTCGACAAATTATCCATGTAAATTGTTGTATAGGGTGGAGGAATTTTCTTCAAAATTTTCTAGAAAGATAAAACTTCAATACCAACTTTGATTTTTAACTTACTTGGTTTTTGAGTTATGCTGTTCACGACCCACACACACACACGCGCGCGCGCGCGCGCGTGCAAGCAACGACCTTTTTCTAAAAATGCTTTTTTTTTGGATACAGGTGCCTCAAAACATATATTTCCGGTGAAATCTCGACTTCGAATTTTTGGGTGGAATACAATATTTCCTCTACCTACTATACGTAGTAGAGAAAGTAAAATTAGCTAAAATACACACAGTTATAATAGTAGATTTGAAGACACAAGCTACACAGAATAAAGCTTGAACTCAAAAAGAAACAAAGGAAATGGGCTTGGGTGGATTTCAGCAGGATAATTAACAATAAAAGAGCCCCTAGATAATAAACTTTTAAACAAAAAGAAACAAGTCGTATTAAAAGAAAGAGAATTTAGTTTTATACTATTAAAATTAGAGAGTATAAAATGAAAGTGTGTCCGGTATGTCTTTGGACATTTGAATGTCTTTTAGAAGCACTTCTGGGGTGTTTTATAGGATAAAACACGATTATGATAAAACCAGGTTTAAGCTTACAGAATCACAAAAAATAAACAAAAATTCATATTTTTTACAGTGTACAATCTCCACACTGTTAGTATTTTGCCACATTTTATCTGAATACGCATGTGACCCAACACATCCGATAGCTAAGCTTGAAAGAGAATTAAACGTCATGTGATCTTGTATAATGTTCACAATCCTCCATTGATCTGTGAGGGTAATTTTAACCATGTTAAAATACATTTAAAAAATCATGAGACAGTTAAGAAAACTACATTATTTCTAAGATCGCAATCGTAGGTCACATTATATGCTCCTCTAAATTCAAGGATTATAACATTTGTTATATGAGATACTGCAGTTCACAGCTGAGTTCTAAGAAAAGAGATTTCAAAGTTTAATAGCAAGGAAGATACATATCCACATAAGGTTGTTGATGTCTGCAACTTCCTTATGATTGATCAAAATGTTCTTTCCAACTATTAAAGCAATGAAGGCGTTATATAAAGTATCTATAGGATAACGATTACCGAAAATGGTAATGGTTATCGGCACCCTCATAAAGAAAGTTCTAAAATCAAGTCAGCAATGACATTAACTTTTGCGAAAGTAGCCTGCTTTCTACAATGTACAATGAACCTTAGGACTCTAAATATTTATAGATGTTAAAGATAAATATGAGAGAATGCTCTCGAATACATATATATATTGGTTAATGTTAATTATTGTATGCTGCAGCGTATTAGTATTGCATATTTATTATTCTCTTCTAGGTTTCATCTTTGGAAAAATAAACATCTAGTTCTAGAGGCTAAATATACGGCAAGCAAAAGCTGATTCAACAAAAAGCGCCGTTTTCACAAAGAACAATTTTCCTCTGAAAAAAAAAAAAAAAGGCAAAACCAAAAGCGATCATTTTCATTAAAATATCATCTATTTTAGATACTTAAATGACAAATAAAATTTATAGCTTAAAATTTCGTGAACACACGTGAGGTTGGCAAGTTCCCTTCATTCTCGATTAATTTAACCTAAGTTGAAAACCATAACAGATAAAATCTCACTCCAGGGAAAATATTTCCTTATGATGCATAATTTATTTCAGATAAAATGTCTGTGATATTAGCCATTTCCGAAATATTTGTTGTCGTTAGTTTTAATTTTTCGACACTTTAAGCAAAAACTTTGGAAAGCGGTGTGATCATTTATTTATCTCTCCTAAACTTTAGAGCACATGCAAAGTCAGAAATATAGGATACAAAATATTTTATTATTGTATTAGCATTCTATATGCCACTGCACTATGATTCTAACGCTACAATAATTAAATGTCAAAGTCTCTCAACGCGACGGGGATATGTTCAGCTTAAATGTTTTGAAACAAAACAGATTTTTAAAAAGATAATGTCACTGGATGCAGCAAAGATTTAGGTGTATTTTCCAGAAATAGTTCTTTAAATATATGCGCAAGTCTCAGAGTAATGATTTAAAATGGAAAATGCATCTTATTGTAGATAGGTACGTAGTTAAAAAGGCATTCAAAATGTGATATAGAAGTTCTAAAGCTCATTTTCCACAAAATACATTTTGAAACGTTATCCTGGGCAGTTCAAAGACTACTAAGCCCTTTAAGAATCAAAAGCTAGCCTTAGGTGTACGGCAAGAGGTAGTGGATCATCCATCCGGTATGCAAGTGGGGTGAATGGTCAACACCAAAATCTTGATTATTCTGACCTACAGATCGCCACCAATCCTAACTATTCGTATTGCTCATGGCGCTATGTAAGTATCGTCTTATACACGGGCCAAAGAAATCCTCATTCTCATACATCAGGTCGAACATTCCTTTGTACGAAATCGGATCACAGCGCTCGCCTCCACCACACCACGGGGCAGGATCCTTGAATACAGAACAACACGATGTGTAGTGCAATCATGTACGATACGATAACTAAAAGGGACTCGACAGAGAAAACATTTGATGTGTTATATTCACATGAGTGTCTCTACCCACTATTGTTTATTGTTCAAAAGGTTCTACAAATTATTCTTAGGAAAGTCTATTATTCTATCTGCTTCACATTCATCAAGATAACCCTGCGCATAAAAAGAATTACACATTTTGTTGTAGGTATCAGGGGAACACAGCAGACTGCATAGTAGAGTCAAAATATTACAAGCCGGTAACTATGCGATAGTTTTGAAATTAGTTTTCCTTGCTTGGCCACGAGAGAATAAAAAACGAATAGCGACTTACCATATTTCCAGAGTTAAGTGCTTGACAATTCAGATCAATAGTAATGCACATCTTTAAGATGGTCAACCTCACAATAACATTTATTTTAACGAGACCTACATTTTTTCTGTAATGAGTTTTGATCTACCTTGAAACTTTACAAGTTATAAAAAGACTCATTCAGAATGAAGAGGACTTCACAGACTATTCACAGAAAACTCAAGCTATACATTTTATTTGTCAGATAAATATCGTACGTAGATAGGTATATGGCATATTAAAGTCCTCAGCCATTATTTGAGAAAATCAAAAACAGCGAAAATATGTCCATGTAAAGGGCAATTTAGAGAGGGGAATTTTCTGAACAGTCTTCTTGGCGCATCCCTGGAACTTAAAACACCAAGTTTCGTATTCAACCGACGTTTCATTTTTCAGTTATGATCAGACAGCAAAACTTGGACACCGATGGGAGAGATATTTTTCTTTTATTTTGTTGTTTAACTACACTATCAATTACCAGGATATCAGCGTAGCCAGTGTGCCGGAATTTCGTCCCGTAGTTCTTTTACATTCCAGTATATCTGCTGACATGGAGCTGTCGTTTCTAAGCTCACTTATAAACCATCACACTGTGCGATTTCCCAACCCAGACGGCTAAAATTAAAAAAAAAAAAAAAATCACTTTTTAAGGTAGGAATATGATGGTTTGGTATTTTATTGTAGACACCCCAAAGTGAATCAATTTGAGCAAGGCATCTGGTTTAAGTATTATCGTAAACATCACTATTTTGGTTGTAGCTCCAAACCACAGCAAAACAGCGAGAGCAAACATCAATTTGTCGCCGTGAGTGATCAGCTGTGGTTATATTTTTGTGTGTTACAGCTATGGAAGTTGAAGCTGAAGGTATGCACTTTAAATGTATGGTATTCTCACCCACATATTACTGCAAAATTTACGTTTGTGCTGTTCTTAATACTTCTCCGTGTTTTGCTTTTAAACTCCTAGTTTTCTTTATTTAAACAGAGATTAGAAAAATTGTTATAAAATGCTATTTCTAGAATTTATATAGGTATATTATTTCCACAGGTCTCAAGAACATGACTGCAGAAGCTTTCCGTACTCCGTTTGCTCCATTTTGAATTATTAATTTTTTCTGTTACGCGGTGCACGATTTCTCGGACAGAAGTTTTAAGTGTCTGGTGCAATTCTAGCAAGAACAAAGAGGATATGTGTTTTAATTACGTTCTAAAGAAAACCGCTATTGAAAATCCCTCTGAAGCTTTGTGTGTTAGTATTAAAAACATGTTACATTTGTTCTATTTGAATATAAAGGTCCGCTAGTACAAGTGCAATAAGCGCTAGATCAGGTTTATGGAAAACAATAATGATTGGCTTGACCAAGAACTAGTATTCTGTGATAACTTATTTGAGAGCAGAGCCAGTGCAGCACAAGAGTCTAATTTTCACATTCAAAGTAAACGTGGAAGACATACTAGAGAATTCGAGCAGAATAACATTAGAAGCAAAGGGAAAAAAGTAAGACAGCTATTGGTATATAAAGGCGCAACAGACATTTCATAGGCACCGGAGGGTAGCTTTCGATGGTCGGGAAAGATATATGCAGCTGATCTAGTCGAAGAGTTTTCCACTGTGTCACCAAGAAGAGCAACAACAATAAAAACATGAGAAGTCAAACAAGACCCATCTCTTACAGAAGCAATGAAGAGGAGGCAGAGAGGGGCCAAGCCAATCATTGTTTTGCAGTGGTGCGGAGCCACTAATAAGATACTGCTGTTTACGGTAAGATATAAACCAGATGTCTTGCTCAAACTGATTAAAAGTGCCACAAGGTGCTTTAGGATGTCTACAATAAAATACCAAACCATTATATTCCTACCTTATTTTTATTTATTTATTTTTTTTTAAATTTTGGCCGCCTAGCTTGGAAAATCGTACACTATGCATAGGTCTGAGCCTGTGTCTAACCCACTGAGCCACCAAGACCGACATGGGAGAGAGGGAGGGAGAGAGAGAGTGAGAGAGAGAGAGATGATTTCAAGTTAAGTGAGTTCTGGAGCACCGCAGACTGCACTGTTCACAATATAAGTATGGGTTATGCCCCGTTGCTGCTCTGCATTAAAGTAGTGGTTATGTTAAATTGTGTGCAATCAAAGGTCTGTTGAAGGGGAACAGTCCACCTGAGAATAATACGGTACATAAATTACACATCAAGTATTTACGCTTTGCCTCCATCACAACATGTGACCTCACGCACACCTTCTCGCAATAAAAACAGTGTTAAGTGAAAACTGCCGGAGATTTACTTTTGACACTTCTAGAAAATACATTGTAGTGCGCTGTGATGCTAATTCTACAACCATAAAACATATCATGAAGAAGAAACGCACCAATAAAAAAACTTACGCTCAATAAACAACTAGTATTTGAATAAGAGGTGGAAAAATCTGATGTGTTGCACTCACATGACTTTCTCTACTCTTGTACTAACCATTCATACAAAGTCTTATTCCTATATCTTCTTCGTGTTAGTTGAGATAAACATTTGCAGAAATTATTTTATTGCTTATTTCCTTGTAGGTGGAAGGGGAATACAGTAGGCTTTGAGCGATAGTCATATGTCTTAAACCTTTCAAATTCCGTTCTCTTTGCACGGTTAACATATAAAACATTGAATAACGATGATCTATTTCACGGAAGTATAAGTTCTTCAAAGCTCACACAAATAACAAGGCATATCTCCTAGATAGTTCACTATAAAAATATATTTAGACATAAATTGTGTCTTTTAGCAAAATCTACATTTTTTTGTATAGTAAGATTTGGTCTATCTCTTACGGTTTGCCGGTTATGCAAATGTCATCCAGAGTTAACAAGGTTACATGGGCTAGAGCCAGAGAATTCAAAATATACATTTCATTTGCCATAGGAATATCTTAAACATATGGCATTTTAATCAAAATCGTTTGAGTCATTTTCAAGGAAATCAAAATTTTCCAAGTAAAGGGTAGTTTACGGTGGGGGAATTTTCTTCAAAATTTTCGTGTTGTATCCTTAAGGAATATTAAACTTAAATACCAGCTTTGATTTTTAACCAACATTTCGTTTTTGAGTTATGCTCCCACAGACACACATGGAACTGCTTCTAAAAAGGCTTTTTTATTTAGGGGGCCTCAAACAATATATTTTCGGTGAAATCTCGACGTCGAAATACAATGCTTTCTCTACTTACTATACGTAGTGAAGAAAGTAAAAATGCTCAGTTTATTTAGGGACCGAAAACGTGTGTTTACGGTGAAGCTTCCATATAGAATACAGTAATTCCTCTATTAAATAAAGGTAAGCAATAGAGAAAGCAAAAACAAGCTTTTCTATTAATAATTTGTAGAATAGCTAAAAAAATAAGCATTAATAGGTGGAGCTACTCTTGTGAGTGTAGCATATACATTTTACATTCTTAATACGTCACCAGTGTGTGTTTCGAACCTAGATACTGAGTTTTGTACCAAAATTCCCACAGCAAAATGTAAGAAACTATGGCTGTAAAAGAAAATTCAGACATAGCAATGCAAGATTAGGTTTGTACACGTAACCTGTCATTGTAGAGTAGACGGATTACCAACACAGTCGGCAAAGCCAATTAATCTGTTAATTACTTAACTGAACTAATTTAATTGTGATTAACTGTATCTGCTTTGTGAACAAACATGCGGGGTTGACAAAACCACTGTTCACACAATAGAGCAGATATTGTACACGAGAATTACAGGCGCGTTGCCAACTTAAAATTTGTTCCTACAGCTTATTACTGCATTAACATGCACCAAAATGGATGCAAATTTAAACATATTAACACAGAGATAATATGCGCTTGGCATTTTGTACATTCAAACTCAAAATAGTTTTCACAAGGCTTTCATTATAATTAAAAAGCTGATATAAGTTGTAAAACGTTACACATTTTTAATGGGGTATAGGGGGTCCAAGTAGTTAACATCTCTCAACTTTCCTCCACATGTTTGAATACTTCAATGAATGTTATCTTCCAAACTTATATTCTCTTATTTTTGGGCAACATTTAAATACTCAAACGTAAATGTTGTTGTTAGCTAATGCTGGATTTCTGACAATGAAGTCATTAATCCTCTTGCTCTCCAATATAAATGTATAAAGGTTCAAAATTTCAACGTGCATTTTTCAGGCAAGAAATTCCTCATTTAATTGACTAATATTTTCTCTCTGTTGGAAAACTAATTTCAAGTAAATGTTTGGAATTTTTAACTTTCTAAACTGGTACATTGGACATGAAACCGGGTATCGTGCCGTATTATCGTATTTGATTCCTTTTATACCTATTATGGGGACTTCACGAGTGCTTAAGGAAAACCCAGGTTTCAATAACTAGAATGTTAATTTTCGCCAACATTCTTCCTAGTTTTTTGTAGGTTGTGTGACATATATGAGGCTACAGAGTCATGCTATGTGATATTCTCTCTTCTTCGGTGTATACTAAAAACAGGGGACTTTCATGCCCCCTTATTAGTAACTTCATAATACCTTCAGACGTTGAAGCTCTAAGAAGTACAAACAGAACAAAGAATAGAAAAGAACATTTTCGGAAAGCACTTTACTGTTTATACAGCAGCCGTTGTTATTGAACCACTATCTCTCCAGTGGTTGTTAACACATTTCAAAATATGTCGAAATTCGTGTATTTTTTTAACTAAACCCAGAAGGAGAAACTTAACATTGGGATATTTCAGATTTACCACAGTGTAATACCTAGTTCGCAATGCTATATAATGGAAATTACTACAGATTAGTGCCTCAGCGATAGGAAATTGGTCTTACATATTTTGCGCTTATTGAGCCACTGCATAAGGAAGCAAATTACGTAACGTGGTCAGGGTTATGCCTTTATGCCTGAGTTCTTATGCAGAACATTCAGATTCGACTCCCGGCTAGAGCGGGGAAAGCTCTAATAGAATTAATTCCTACCTATCGTGTAGTCCGCAAGTATAAATATGGGGATGAAAGTTAGTGTGCTTCACAGTTACAATGGGTGAAACAACGCTGAAAAACCAACATTTCAACGAGATAAAATGTCAACAGTAGCTTCTCTAGACAGAGCAAAATCTTTAGTCTTCCAAAATCTGTGGTGCTTTCTTTTCATAACTGCTCCATGATATGCAACCCTAATATTATGGTGCAAGAAATAGTCGAGTTTCTCGATACACTAATTTTGTATTTAAAGAGTGAAAAATTTGATGTGATGTACTCACATGAATTTCTCTACTCTTGTACTAACCATTCTTACAAACCCTTATTCCTATATCTTCATGTTAATTGAGATAAACATTTATACCAAATTATCTTATCGCTTATTTCCTTGTAGGTGAAAGGGGAATATTAGAATACAGTAGGCTTTGAGTGATAGTCAAATACTTCCAAGCTTTGAGATTCCGTTCTCTTTGCACGGTTAACATATTGTAACTTTTTTTTTTGGGTGGGTTGTGTGAAGTATAGTAGACAGATGTAGTCGAGATAAAGAAACACTTTTATTTCCGTAAACAGTAACTTGTACACTCGTTGCAACAGCAAGAAAGTCTTTACCGATTCTCCAACAGCACGACTCCGAATTCGTAACACAAAGAACTAACTCTTCTCCCTCGGCACAACTCTCCACATCGTCTGTCCGTCTCCGTCGGCACGACTACTCAACCTTCACATACGTCTGACTGACTCTTCTGTCGCACTTTACCGCTATTTATATCTCCCAGGCACTATTCTGGAAGCTTCAGGAACGTTCACTTATTTTGCGGTGAAATACAAAGCAGACACTTCTAGAGGCCTCTATCACTTTCTCTCTTTCGGCAAGCGCCCCAACAATGCGGCCATGCTCTGTCTCTTTCCTTCGGCTCCTTTGCGGTAGTGCCGACAATAATGCGATGCGTGACACTACGGTTGTCGGCAATTAGATGCGGCGAGCGCGGTGACACTGCTCCCTCCTCAGAGCTGGTCGTCCCGACCAGCACTATCACTGCGGCATCTCCCTTGCGCCCCGGTGGACTAACCCATCGAACCTCTTCTCCAGGAGGCACGATCCTAGGTATCGCTGTTGGATAGTGTCCCTTGGTCCGGGTAGGACGACGTATGCCATCCTGCTTCGAAATTCTGCAACAGTACCGCCGGTCTTGGCGGGCCCTCGTCCAGTTGCCCTTCTTCCTGGTGTGTTGACGGGCCATCCTGCGCACTTGGAAACGGCTCATTGGGTACCGTGTCCGCCGACCTCTCTGGCGCACCTTCGCAGCCACCTTGCTTCCGATGGGTCCGGCAACAAACCCCACCACATCCGCGCGAGTCGCGTCCACCGCTGCACTCGTGTTCACTCGTGCTCGGCACGGTCTCTCCTGTATCCTGCCGTCCAAGACGATGTCCACCATTCTTCCGTTCACGGCACTATGTGTCAGGTGATTGGATGGCTCTGACGGTCCCCCCATGTTACACGCCAAGTCGGTTCTCGCGTGTTGCTCGTTTGCTTGTGCGCTTCCCTGCTGATGGTCCTCCACTTCATATCCTGGTTGGTTACGTACCCGACACACTCCTCCAGAGGATCCTCGACGACGTCCCTGAACTGCCCCTTTGTCTTCCCCGAGACGTACACTTTCGTTATCGGAAACGGGTGCAACTGTCGCCTCGGCCACTAGGTGCTTCCTCCCCGGGTCCGCGCTATTCCGTCTGCCCCTGGCATCCAGTACTTTGACGCTCTCGTCAACTCTTACTACCAGGGCGCCAAGACGTTCCCCGTCGTCCTCCACGACGTCCACATGCTGGCAGAGGTCTTCCACCTTTTCGCCGAGTTGTTCCACGTCTTCCGTCACGCCAATCAGTTCGCCGAGTTGTTCCACGTCTTCCGTCACGCCAATCAGTTCGCCGAGTTGTTCCACGTCTTCCGTCATGCCAATCAGTTCGCCGAGTTGTTCCACGTCTTCCCTCATGCCAATCAGTTCGCCGAGTTGTTCCACGTCTTCCGTCACGCCAATCGGTTCGCCGAGTTGTTTCACGTCTTCCCTCACATCATCTGAAACGGGCGCAACTGTCGCCTCGGCCACTAGGTGCTCCCTCCCCGGCTCCGCGCTATTCCGTCTGCCCCTGGCATCCAGTACTTTGACGCTCTCGTCAACTCTTACTACCAGGGCGCCAAGACGTTCCCCGTCGTCCTCCACGACGTCCACGTGCTGGCAGAGGTCTTCCACCTTTTCGCCGAGTTCTTCCACGTCTTCCGTCACGCCAATCAGTTCGCCATCAATTTTCGCCGATAGCTCCGTCTTCATCTCTTTCAGCTCGGCAGCGAGGTTGTTTCTCCTCTTCATTTCGGCAACGAGGTTGTCGTTTGCCGTCTTCATCTCTTTCAGCTCGGCAGCGAGGTTGTTTCTCGTCTTTATTTCTTCTTTCAGCTCGGCAAAGAGGTTGTCGTTTGCCGTCTTCATTTTGGCAACGAGGTTGTCGTATGACGTTTCCATTTTGGCAAATAATTCTTTCATCATTGCCATCATCCTGGTTTCCGAATTTCCCTCCATCTTGGTTCTAACGTTGCAACTTCTAACGACGATGTAACGAAACTAGAAGCAATTCGACGAATCCCACTTCTGACACCAGTGTAACTTTTTTTTTTGGGTGGGTTGTGTGAAGTATAGTAGACAGATGTAGTCGAGATAAAGAAACACTTTTATTTCCGTAAACAGTAACTTGTACACTCGTTGCAACAGCAAGAAAGTCTTTACCGATTCTCCAACAGCACGACTCCGAATTCGTAACACAAAGAACTAACTCTTCTCCCTCGGCACAACTCTCCACATCGTCTGTCCGTCTCCGTCGGCACGACTACTCAACCTTCACATACGTCTGACTGACTCTTCTGTCGCACTTTACTGCTATTTATATCTCCCAGGCACTATTCTGGAAGCTTCAGGAACGTTCACTTATTTTGCGGTGAAATACAAAGCAGACACTTCTAGAGGCCTCTATCACTTTCTCTCTTTCGGCAAGCGCCCCAACAATGCGGCCATGCTCTGTCTCTTTCCTTCGGCTCCTTTGCGGTAGTGCCGACAATAATGCGATGCGTGACACTACGGTTGTCGGCAATTAGATGCGGCGAGCGCGGTGACAATATAAAAAGTGAACAACGATGTTGCATTTGATGCAAGTTTAAGTTTTCCGAAACTGACACAAATAACATGGAGTATCTCCGAAATAGTTCACTCTACAAACAATTTATTTGAGCATAAATTGTGTGGTTTAGCGAGATCTACATTTCTTTATACGGTAAGATTTTTCCTATCTCTTATGGTTTAGGAGTTATTCATCAGTCATCCAGAGTAAACAGGACTACATAGGCTATAGCTAGATCATTCAAAATATACATTTTACCTCCCATAAAAATATCTTATACATACGTCATTTTAATCAAAATCGTTAGAGCCTTTTCAAGAAAATCAGAATGTTCGAAACATTTTCCATGTAAAGGGTAGTTTATGGTGGAGCAATTTTCTTCAAAATCATGTCGCATGCTTGAAAGACATTAAACTTAAATACCAACTTTAGTTTTTAGCCAACTATTCGTTTTTGAGTTATGCTGTCCAAAGTCTAACACACAGACACACACACGCGCAGATCTTTTTCTAACAAACCTTTTTCTGGATTCAGGGGGCCTCAAAACATATTTCCAGTGAAATCTCGACATCGAATTTTTGGATGGAACACAATACTTCCTCTACCTACTATACGTAGTGGAGAAAGTAAAAAGTAAATACCATTGTATGCTTGAAAATAGAACGTTCCTAAAAAGCGAGGCGATGCGATGCGTGTCCAATTTCGACGAAGGGTTTTTTTTTTTTTTTTTCGGAAAAAAGAGAGATTGGCAAAACTGCAAAAGCGGATTGCCTACCTACACGGCGTTTCTCGGTTGTCGACAAAGGCGGGATGCCTAACCACAGGGAGAAGAAAGGCAAGTTGCCTAACTATAGGGGGCTCTCATTCAAATTCTCTAAAACGAATTGCACAGGAGGATTGTCCCTTTTAAGTAATGCGCTTTTCGTAGCTTAAAGTCTTTATACAAACTGGTTTAGTGAGACTGGCCAGTTCTGCAAAACTCTAGTTTTACGAAGAGGTAGCAAGATTTCTATCATGGAAGCAAGAAAATACCATTTGGGTATACAGGGAATCTTCTTTCTTCTTTTTTCTTTTGTTTATCTGATTACGCTCCCCTTATGTAGGACACCCCCTAGAACTTGGGCATAAATCATAAACCATAACAAATAAAATACGTTAAAATTATTTCTAATCAACCAGTAAAATAAATTGTGTACCAAATCAATCAGCACGAGCTTAAAATGTTCATAAAGGTAATTTTTGCTACAAATTCTTCACAGAAAACCAAAAATACTACAAATATTGCTGGCATTTTCTAAAATAAGAATGAAGTATTATTTCATGTATATTTTTTATGAAAAAAATATATACTGCTACATTTTTGGTAATTTATTCGGTATGCGATTAGATCGATCTAAAAATTCCTCGATTTTAATTTAACTTTGCACCTATTTCTACTGACTTCTGTATTAAAGCCACCATGAACGAAAGTAATGGGCAGTGGGGGTGTCATCTCTTTCATGGTGGGCTTTGTACTCTGAAGTTGATCAGCAGGCGGTTCGTTATTTGTCGATAAACTTCAACGGTAATCCATTTTTCTTTCACACTAAGAAAGATGGAATCAGACTCAAAAATTCACTGTCATTGCCGGAAATTTCAGTCTGATTAACTTATTTTCAAGATAGAAGTGGGCCCTAATGACCAAGTTGTCGACGGGCCCTTAAACCCGATACACTCACTCGCTCACTCACTCACTCAGAAGTTGTTAAATGGATTTGTGGCAATGAGTCCAGGAAACCCTCTTTGCCCTTTCTAATTGTTACCCATAGTAAGTGGAGAAAGTATTGTGCTTCATTCTAATATTCGATGCCGATATTTCGCCGAAAATTCATGTTTTGAGGCACCCTGAGTACAAGATAGATTTTTACAAATCTCGTGTGTGTGTGTGTGTGTGTGTGTGTGTGTGTGTGTGTGTGTGTGTGTGTGTGTGTGTGTGTGTTAACAGCCAAAACGCAAAAGGGAAAAGTCTGTTCAATACCAAATTTGGTCCGTCTGAGAACTTTTAGAACGCACCTTGTGGAATCGGAACTAAAATGAATTAAAACAAACAAATATAAAAAAAAAAAAAAAAAAAAAAAAAAAAAATAATAATAATTAAAAAAAAAAAGACTTGCGGTAGATTTTATTTTATCAGAAAACAGGATATTTTAAAACTACCACATCTTTTGTAGCAATATGTCGTTTTCAGGAAGAATTTAAAGTAACTGATAATTGCACCAAATTACAAAAATGCCAGGAATAAACTCTTGAATTAAGTAAAGCAGCATTCCCTTCATTTCTACTACCACAATATAAAATATTTGAGTTCATAAACTTACCACTTGGTGGAAATTCGTAGAAGTAGGCCGATCGCGGACTCAGACAGCTGAAACACAAACATATATGAAGTTGAAATAAATAAATAAGTTGAAATAAATATTGATATATTTTAAGATGTGACGACAATGCATCTGTGAAATTTGACAAAACATTTCAAAACATTAAAATCATTTAACTTTTTATAATAAAATAATATAAATTCTAAGGAAACATCGATTTTGCCTTTTGGCGCACTTCCATCAATTAAATGGACAAGAGCATAATAGAATGCCCAAATTTAAACCTTGTTTTCTCGCAAATTTGTTTCCCCCATTTATCCAGACTCAAAGTATTCCACACGATGCAATGTTTTACTAGGTTTGGAAATTGTACTGCATCTCAATAGTAGGTTAAAGAATCTGAGCTAATGGTCTTTAAAAATGCTCACTTTTGAAAAATAAATTATAACTAATACATGATTAGTGAAATGATGAATTTGAAGAGTACAGAAAGTACTGTTTTTTCTAAAATAACTAGGGGTTACTATAGAAAATCTGATTTGATACATGTTTTTTGTAAATTCATTAACTGGAAAACCTGAACTGACTTTTGAATGTGAACAATTTAAAAGTATGTCCTGTGGAGCATTTTAATTAGAACAATTAACTTTATACATTCCAAAATTACTCCTCATATTTAGGTAACTACTCAACCTAAAGTTTTAAAAAATTGTAAAACTATTACTGACAATGTGTGTAATACTGGTATATTCCACAAAATCTCCTACATATTATGTATTTTACAAATTTCGCAGATGCATTACCTCAAAAACTATAACATAAAGTTTAATTTACAAACATTGGTTTCCTTCAGGATATAACGCACAAAGCTAATTGGGGCACCTTTGCCAAATTTTGACAAAAAGATGCAGCCTTTTTTAACAAGTGTACGTACTATATATAATAACTGTTAGATGTAAGTACGTTGCGTTCATCAACATTCACATTGGTCCTTTAAAACTGGATTTTTGAAAATGTGTTTTTGACCTGGCTACTTTTACTATAAAGAATACACTTTACAGAATCTTGTTTAGAGGCATGAGCTGTACCCTCATATTATAGGAAGTAAGTACTGTGTTCTGTCTGCTCTACCATTGTTCGTTTTCACTCGTGTTTGTTGTTTCAAACTATCCGATGGGGCTAGAGTGAGCAATTAACATGTTCAAGTTTTATGGCATTACGTTCATTGCATTTACAAAACAGCAATGTGAATAGAAATGTAGGATAGATGTACATATATGCGTATAAAAATGTAAACGGCTATGGAAACTCTGCAATGACAGACGAAGCAAAAGTTGCAGTACACAATTAGCGCGTTTTAACGCAAATATGAACTGGAAAACTCCAGCAAGAAATTTTATTCTAGAAGAACAGTGAATTTTGATAACACGCCACTGAAAAAATGTGGTCGAAACAATAAACATATAGATAACAATGTACTTTCAGATAATTTATTTGCACAGAGCCTTGAAAAAGTTCTAATTGCGCATTATTCAGGGTTAACGATATGCACCTTTATTGCTAACTTTTTAAATTTTATTTGTTCTCTAATATTTGTCCTTTTCCTCAGAAACCAAAACCCTATACAATATTTATTTACAGCACTTATGCAAAAGGTGTATTACTTAACAAAAAATCATATTGAAAACAAAAATGTCTCATATATTCGACACAAGATTAAGAAATTATTCATATAAACTGTGAACACTGTGAACAACTTTCAGCATAACGTGTTCGTAAATGATAAAAACATACCTCTCAAAGGCATTGATAAGCATTTAAAGGTGTAGGAGAAAAATCAGTCCAGATCATGGGATTTTGACACTGTAGATATACAAGAACGATACTCTCCTGAAATGAGCACATGGAACATTTTGGTTAATCTAACCATGGAATGTTAAGTCTGGTTCTTAAGGAAAAATTCTCAATGAGCTAAATTATTTTACTAATTACATTACTTAAAACTGTGACGCCGGGCGTGGCGCACAACAAAGGACGGTCGGGCTACGCTACTTCACACCACATACCAGGCCGGCGAGCAAACAAAGGCGCACCAGGCAAGACTGCCTCGCGCGATTGTGTATACGTGACTAACAACATTTAGCGCGGCGCTTAACAAAGAATTGCTGCAAGTTCCAAAGTCATCCGGCATGTTTGTAGAAGTTCCAGAAAGGGCCTGTGACGTCATCCTCGCTATATAAGGAGGCGAAGCAACAGCAGAGGAGCGAGCTACGTTACAGAAATGAGCTGGTCAGTGTGTCAGTGAGTGCGAGACAGCTGTGTGTATGATACTGTCGTCGTGAAAGATACGTCGCGTCGAAGTGAATAAGTTTTAAAGAGTGTTGAGTGATTGTATCCTCAGAGTTAGTGTATGAGAAACAAGAGAAAGTGAAGAAAGACCGTGAAAGGACTGAGTCAAGGCTACGAGAAGAAAACAGTTGTGAGTTGTAACATCACGAAAAACTGTAGACCGTGTTAATGTCAGTAAAAGAAAACTGTGTTTACGTCAGTAGAAGAGACCTGTGTTTCTGTGCAAAGGTTTAGAAGGAAACTAAAGTGATAGGAAAGTAACTGGACTGGATTTGTCATTTTGTTACAATATAAATACGATATAACAGCTTTTCATAATACATCAAACGGTCACTTACAACCAAACTCTTGTACCCAGCTTTTACAGTTGCAAGCTTCTGATGTACAAATAAGAAAATATTAAGACTGCACCCTGAAGATACAGAAGGTCCACTAATATTCCAACATCTTACAGCATCTGTTGTACTTTTACTCACGTTTTCATTTTGATTGTTTAGGTGTTTAAGAGGGCTTTGGTGCCTAAAGAATGGCTGGTTTATAGATATGAAACCACACGAACCTTTTGACACGGGGATCACAAACCTTATAAAATGCTTAACAAGGCTGTGCGGTTCGTCTGAAAGCTTTATTTTAATTTGTAAATAATAACAAGGGAGTCACTGTCGGCATGGTGAGCAAAAACTAACCACTGCTGTGATGGCAAAGCTTTTGGAAGGTCTGCATCCCAGGCTAAGAGTCAAGACATATATAATTCCTCTGTCTTCCTATTATGATTTGAAAATGCACAAAGTCGATGGCAGTAGATTATTACTGTTGGACTGTTTGTTTAAATTAAAATGTTTCGGTTCTGGTTCTCTCCGATAGTTTGATGCTACGGGCGGAATGTGTCATCCAGTTTGTTGATTACACCTCTGATGCCTTCACAAGCAGAGGTATCCGTACATTTGTGTATCTTTAAGTCTGGTGATAAATGTCCAATTAGCTGGTTCCGCACCTAACGCTCGTATAGCGTACTGCAGACAGAGAAACCAGGTAGCTACAGTAGGTGAAAACATTTCACTGGTTTTTACATGATTTTCACACACATGATGCCAAATTGAAAATAGAGAAAGAAAGCGAAGAGAACAAACAGAGACCTCAGTAAATAACACGATAAAGATAACTTGACTCAGTTTCTGGTACACTGACGTGCTCCAACGTAAGGTCAATTGGATGATGAATGAATGAGATTGATGAAATGGTACTCAAATGAGCCCGAGGTCCATAGAGCTTAAAGTTACCCGATATTCGTCTTCTCAGGATAAGGGAAAATCTCGGAAAAACCCATATCTGGATAACTCACCCTAACAGAGATTCGAACTCGGGGCCTCTTGAATGCGACAGACAGGCTACCAGCATACCACAGAAACGGGTTGAACTCAGTTATCTGCTAGCATTAAGGACACTTCATAATATTTTCACTTAGCTTACAATATCCATTGTTTTCCGCACTTTCAGGTAAAAGACAACAGTGTAAGTTTGCAGCACGCAGTCTAAACCACAAAAAACAGCGTTTAATAAGCCTTTTCAACACCATGCCTCTTATTTGTATGCACATGAGGGCCGTTGCACATTTTTTTAACTAACAGCAGTAACAAACTCGGAATTTTTCTATGTGTGGTAGAAGGAAAAATATGCAATGCAAAGCCATGAATATGGATGCACTTAAAAAATGAACCTCAAAAGCGTTCATCGATCGGATACAAGTTGACATTCGATGCTCAAAAATAGCAGAGCTGTTCTGTCGTGTTACCCCACTTGACATTCTAAAGTTTGAATACTCTCACTTTCTATATGAACTGTGCCGAGAAAAGCAAAAGCGAGACAAAGTTACAAAACATTCAAATAAAGACTTAGCAAACATAATTCTAAGGGAAATTCTGTCTTCTAAAGGTTTCATAAAAGCTCCAGACTATACAATGCACGAAACCAAAAATTATATCATTAATTACATTCGATTAATTCAAATTATTTTAGTTTATACTAATATTTCAAAAGAGAGAAAACGTTTGCGAGTGAGTGTGTGTGTGTGCGTGTGCGTGTGTGTGTGTGTGTGTGTGTGTGTGTGTGTGTGTGAGCGTGCGTGCGTGCACGCGCCCCTCTATGTTTCAATATCAAATTCATATAACTAATTTTGATACCATATTACTGAAAGGACCTGTTCTTCCACATTGACATAGGGTATACAGTATTTCCAAAAATGTAAAAGAGGCGAGAGGGTTAGATGGGATTTTAAGGTTCATGTATCTTAACCCCGTTTAATGTATCATAAGCGGCCTTTTAGTTATTTATTGTGCACATGGTAGATATTTAACGACCTGCTATCCAAAGAGCCAACAGGGAATGCAGAAAATCCTTACCACTGACTATTTAGAGGGTGGGACCTTGCATATCCTCAATATTACAAAACTACCATCCTCATTATCAATAAGCGGTTAACATATATAACTATATATACCTAACTCTGCGACCTCAAATGTCTCCGAAATGAAACAAAATATGACAAATTCAATTAGCCAGGAATGTAACTATGTCAGGGGCTCACAATGAGATGGTATGCACAATCCATCAAAATAAACAAATGACACTTCCAACACAAAGTTGATTTTTGTTAATGGAACATATGTTTATTGTAGTGAAATGAAAACTAGAGCTACAATTAGTGATAACACAGATGGTTTCAAGTTTCTAAACCTCATACGTTCTGAAATACGTGACTTTTAGAGGATGGCAATGGTGTCAGAGTTTCTGACGCAGCGTATGTTGAACTGTGCTCAGAGCAGGGGTTGCTTGCATTGGCTTGTAGTCTGCTGTTAACAAACCAATATCAGCTTGGCACCTTCTAGCTTCAGTGTACTAGTGTCTCCTGATCTGATCTGCTGCACTGCTGTCATTTGTAACGCAATACGTTTCAGATATTGCTTTCCATATTGACACATTAAATCCTGTTTTCGTGTGGCTTGTTACATTTACCGTCATTTAGTCGATATGCCAGCCTTCAGTAATGAAGAACCACTAGATATTATTTTAATTATACGCTGAACGCTATCCAGATTGACGGTGTCCTTCATTTCGTACCATTGCCAACATCGGCACAAAACTCATGGAAACAGAAAGCTGGCCTTCCACAAAGCGACAACGTACAAAGACAGCGACTGGCAATGTAAACGAAATTGCTCTTCTGGCTGCTGTAGCGCACATTCCTGAGGTGAGTGTACTACATATTGCTAGAGGTTCTGGAATAAACCACAGTCATATTAGTAGAATTTTGCATAGGCATAGATGTCATACGTTCCTTATCTCACTGCACCAAGAACTGTACGGGAATGACTTTGAATCCCGCATTGCGTTCTGTCGCTTTACACTTGAGTTGCAAGGTAATCCAGTATTCCTAAGTAATATGTTGTTTACGGAGGAAGCTTCATTTACAAATCATGGTTATGTGACTCTGCGGAACATGCACTACTGGTACGTGCAAAATCCCCAATGGATTCGCAAAGTTGCTCATCAACGACAGTGGAGTGTCAATGTTTGGTGCGGTATCACTGGTAACAGCATTTTACGGACACCGATATGCATCATTTCGTCAACACACTCTACCCCTCCTCATGGAGAATGTGGGATTTGAAACGCGTCAATAAATGTGTTTCCAGCATGATGGATGTCCCGCACATTATGCACATGTTTCCAGAGACATTGTAAATGCGAAGTTTCCAAATAGGTGGATAGAATGGAGAGGTCCTGTGAAATGGCCAACTCGGTCCCCCGATTTGACGCCATTAGACTTCTTTCTTTGGGGTGCAGTGAAAGATAAAGGGTGTATCAAGAGCCCCCAACGACAGTTGAGGATATGCAACATCGTATTATTGTGGCGTGTGCGGCAGTATCTGTAGATACACTACAATCTGTGCAACTCTCTCTTGTTACCCGTCTCCATAAGTCTGTTGAAGCAAACGAAGAGCACTTCTAACATTTGTTGAAGTGACACAGTTTAATCGGACAAGACTAATGGTGATTTGTGGTTGAATTTTCCATACTAGATGTAATGCACAACAATGAAGTTTCTGTGGGGTATAGGCTACTGATAAATGTGTTTGGAAAAATGAAACCAAGTGTGTTATCACTAACTGTAGCTCTAGTTTTCATTTTGCTAAAATAAACACACATATTCCATTTTATAAGCTTTATGTTGGAAGTATTATTTGTTTATTTTTATGGATTGTGCATACATTCCCATTGTGTGGGTGGGTGGATGGGCGCGCGCGCCAACTATGTGTGAGGTCGCGTCGAAAGAAAGATAGCGAAGCAGTTAATGAGTGTCGAATGATTGTATCGCCCAAGTCAGCTGTTTGAGAGACAGGGAAAGTGAAGAAAGACAAAAGCAAAAGGACTGAGTCAACGTTACGAGAAGAAAACAGCTGTGACTTGTAACATCACAAAAGACTGAAGATTATGTTAATGTCAGTAGAAGAGAACGGTATTGTTGTGGAACAGTTTTAGAAGAAAATAATGTGAGATAAAATAACTGGACTGGGGTTTTGTCGCTTTGTCACAATCTCTTAACAGTTGGCATATAGTATCCATTACCTTTAAGAATACGTTCTTGTGATAAACTCAATAAAATGTGCAGTTTTATAATATATTATCTTTTGTACCCCAATATTTCATGATACATTGCATATATTAAGGAACTTCTGGTAGAAATGATTATATCCATCATTTTTTAAATTTCCAAAATACGCTTAGTTCCGTAATTTTGTTAGACTGGTTTTCACTACGAGAAACGTTTGGTGTGTTCTAGACTTCTATTTTATGCATGACCAGTGACGTTATTACAAGCAAGACATCAAACGCGAGAGGAAGCTTGTTTGATTCACCATGTCCGTATATAATATCCTGCTCGGGGCAAATGGACCGAGATTACGTGGGCGTGTGTCAACAATATAGCCGAGGTGCGACTTAACACTACGATAGGTATTGATATCATATCATCATCCTCATTACGACTGTGTCCAAGTAAAGCTCCCCTCCACTACAGGATGAATCCATCAATTACATAACCAACCGTTTGGCGCTCTAATTCGCGCGTGGGAGATGCCACTTTCCCTCTATTGCGGTAAACCTCACACAAACACACACACGCACGCACGCGCGCGCGCGTTCAATGCATCGCACTGATGCATACGTCCTGTGTTTGATGCCATCATTCACTGCAGTACTGGATTTGCGCATTTCAGCTTCAAGTTTGTGGCAGACAAAACGCAGATTAATTCACATCACATAGGAAAGGGACTACGTGATACGTTAAAAGCCCGAAAACTGAAGCAATCCCTTTTATGTGCATTCGGTCTCTCTCATCTAGGGCAGAGATATCTAATTAAAGCCCAGTATCCACATGTTTGTGAAGGCACAAGATAAAAAAATATTGTGGATCTAATGATCCAGGAATTTGTCTGCCAGTTACCAATTAATAGGTATCCCATACATCTCCTCTTTTTCCAAAAACCTTTGTTTTTCCACCTACTTGACGTTAAACACCATACACATCTACCTAGAAACCCTTTCAAGCTAGCAACGTGCGTTTTTATTTTGTTCTCACTACAAGACTTTTGCTGTTACCCGACATTAAATAAATAATTTAAAACAATTTCTATGGTGTTAAAACATCACCAGTCCAAATTTCCGGTTGGTTAAGCGATGACCTACTGATTCCAAGGTCGTGGGTTCAAACGCGGTCCAGACCAATGGTTGTTATGTGTGCCTAAAAGTGACAGACCACTTCAGAACATTTACTGGCATGACCAAATTCCAGCACACCGGTGGAGTTCATTATCATCCTGACAATTAACAGCATTGTTAACAAACAATATATTTTTACTTTCTTTATACATAGAGGAACTATTGTATTCCACCCAAAAATTCGATGTTGAGATTTCACCGGAAATATATGTTTGGAGGCCCCCCTGGTTCCAAAGAAAGCATATTTAGAAAAAGGTCCGCGCGCCTATGTATGTGTCGGTGTGTGTATGTGTGTGTGTGTGTGTGTGTGTGTGTGTGTGTGTGTGTGTGTGTGTGTGTGTGTTTAATGTTCTTCAAGGATGCGATACCAAGGTTTTGAAGAAAATTCCTCCATATCCGTTACATAGAAAATTTTCGAAATTTTCCATTTTCTTGAAAATGGCTCTAAGGATTTTGATTAAAATGCCATATGTTTGAGATATGCTTATGTCAAATGATATGTATTACCTGGCTATAGCCCATGTAGTCCTATTCACTCTGGACGACTTTTACGTAACTGGTAAACCGTAAGAGATAGACCTAATCTTACTATACAAAGAATGTAGATCTTGCTAAAATACACAATTTATGTATATATCTATATAGTAGAATGAACTATTTCGGAGATATGCCTTGTTATTTGTGCGAGTTTTGGAGAACTTATACTTCTGTCAAATGGAACATCGTTATTCATTTTTTATATGTTAGCCGTGTAAAGAGAACGGAATTTGAAGACTTTAAAAGATTTGACTATCGCTCAAAGCTTACTATATTCTAATATTCCTCTTACACCTACAAGGAAATAATAAGATAATTTGTACAAATGTTTCTCTCAACTAACACGAAGAATATATAGGAATAAGAGTGTATAAGAATGGTTAGTACGAGAGTAGAGAAGGTCATGTGAGTGCAACACATAAGATTTGTTTTTTCAAATATCTTACATAGATACGCATCAACGTGCGTCAACAAATCAGAGCGAATATTTCGGAAATGGATAGTATCCCGAAAAGTTCACACAGTCTAGTGAAGACCACGGGCTTAAGGATAGAAACATCCTATAAATAGCAAACTTGGACGATTTCAGTTTATTCCTTTTTTTTTTTTTCTAAAATTACTTCTATTAATTATACGAATATTTTTACTTGGAGAAAAGAATATCTTGAATACTTTATAAAATATGCTGCTAGTGATTTTACACTTTTAACAGAAACTCTAGTTCTAGAATCATTAACTCAAAAAACCGTTGAAAACCACACCAGTCCACCATTCATGAATTTTACAAGATTTGTGGCTTCTTCGTCGCCTTCGAAGGGTAAGGAAGAGTGAGAAAAAGAAATTATAAGACACTAAGATTGAGTAAATGCCAATTTACATATTATCTATATCAGTGGAATAAGAGTAATGTAGTCCAAGTAATTATGATCACGTACTCTAGCTTTTTTATATTAAATATATTTAACGTCCCAGTGTGACAATAAGCTGTTTAAGCAATGCCAATTAAGTGTATATATAAACAAATAAATATAAGATAACATGTAAACAATGCAACGGAAGGATGAAAGGGATGCAAATGTTGCAGCAGTGCATTTTGCTATCGCAGTATGGCAGCACGCGTAAGTGACCTGCGGCACGAGCAAGCTATTGTCTACCTGCCCCTCCGACTGACTTAAAAGACTCTGAACAAAGTATAATATGGAATACAATAACAAGTATCTATGAACAAAGTATCTCCTGTAAAAGAAAATTAATGCTTAAACTTGATACTAACAAATATAACCATGGTATTGAATCTTCTTGGGACCTATAGTTTCAACAGCAACTCACAAGTTTGACGTTCAATACATTCAGGATTGACAGATGCCTATTTGTTATTAATTAGATTAAGAGGTATTAGGAGCGACAACTGAATGTAATTATCAGGCAGCGAATCTTGTATACCGATCAAAACAGGTTAGGCGTAACAATCTTATATTTTCTAAACGTCTCAAAGGTAAATCTCCAGCAGTTTTCACGTTACCACTGTCTGTATTGTGAGAAGGTGTGCTCGAGGTTACATGATAAAGCGTAAATACTTGAGGTGCAATTCATGTATCTTATTACTCTCAAGTGGATACTTTCTCTTCAACAGATCCTTGAGTATAGGTACACAATTTGGCATATCCAAGATTTTTATACAGAACTGCAAACGCTACACACTACAATGCTCGCTCTAGTAGTTCTCAACCATTTTGGGGCTTGCGCCACCTTTACGCCCTTAAATTGGTCCACGCCCCTCTAATGAGTAATTGATTCACAAAAGTTCTACTTTGCTGTAAGGGTTACTATGAAAGAATACTTTATAATTATTGTACTATTATTGATATTAAAGGATGTATTTATTAAATGCATACAATCCCAAAGAGGAACTTACAAATAGGTAGAACATAGTATGGATTCTTAGTTAACAAATATTATATATTTTGAATAATTAAAACTATAATCACTTTACAAAGAAATACGTGAATAACACAAATAATCTTTAAGAGGTTAGGACTGAAAAATGCAATGCCAGTGTGACATTAAATTCTCCAACAGTTTGTTGGCATAAATAAATAATAATTACAAATAATCTTGTCGACGTTGATAGCATTTGTTTTTATAATCAATGAGAGCCATACTCAGGAACACCGTAGTTCTTGTTCACAGATTCGTGGGGAATCAAGAAAGTGAGAAACAGCAGTGACCGTAGCTAACACTTCGACAGTTATATCAGTTTCAAATACATTCAGTGAGTATACGTTTACTTTAACTAGCTGCCAATTTCATGATTTAACATTTAATTAGTACCTACTCCATAATATAATTTTAATTAGTAACAATTTTATTGCGAACTTTTCTTCGTAGTTAGTTGGGCAAGTCATCTGTAGTTAATTCCAGTGATGAAACATGGCAGCATAATGAAATTAGATACATCACACTACAGAAACTATATTTAAACATTAAATGTTATTTTTTTTAAATTAATATATTAAATATTAAAGTATGGATAGCTGAATACACATAATTTATTTATAAATATATATTTTAAACATTGCTATTAAATACAATAAGAGCTTTAATCTCTGGACTGTACGCGTCGAGAAGAATAACTTGCTTGTGGTATACCTATGACCAGGGAGCAGGGTTTTAGTAGATAAACATGGGAATGATATTAACAGCACGGAGTATAGAGCCGGCAGCTAGCGTGAGGGTTGTGGAAACGACACGCCCCCCCCCCCCCTACACAACAAGCTGTTTCTTGTGACTGTCGTATGTTATATTTGGTTTTCTTTTTTTCTTCCCTCTATTGTGTCTGTCCAATTACGCAAAATGGTTTACTACTTGTTACGGACGGGACTTCCTATATGAAGAAAGCTGCCACAGCAATACAGTAAGCATTTCCAAAACTAGAACTTGTCTAGCACATAGTCTCCACCGAGTTGCGGAAGAAATTATATCCTCTTTTCCGGATGTAACTGCTTTATAGCCTACACGAAAAAGATATTTCGCAAAACATCCTCCAAAGCAAGATACTTAAACAGATGCCACCTGGAATTTCCTTGCCTCCACAACCAAATGTAACTCGGTGGGGGACATGGCTATAGGCTGCAGTATATTATATTCAATATTACCACAGAATTGTAAGTATAATAAAAGTCTGTGACGTGCAGAAAAATGTCGCAATACGTGCAGTGAAGCAAATAATTACACAAGCCTTGTTTGAAGGTCTTTCACACATTGAGAAGAATTTCAGTAATATAGTAACCGCAATAACATATTAAGTCATGTGCATCAAAAATGCTCGAGACTATTAAGACAATAGAACAAGTTTCAGAGACACAAAGTCATGTTTTTGTACGCTCCTGTTACGTCTGGAACGTAGTTTTTCAAAATACAAAACTTTCTGCGAGAAAATCGGCTGCGACTTACTTTCCATAAATTTAGGAAATACATTACTGCACATTGCAATAATCGCTCACGATGATGTCCCTAGCTAAATTTCTAGACATTAAAACCTTAATAAAAATGAAGTTACTTGCGCGCTTCATATGGGTAAACATTCATTACTTGCTGCCAAGTAACGTCCCTTAACCCTGGTATTCCTACCTTTGGAGCAGGATGTACTCTGTGCTGTCTTCCAGTCTACTTGTTTACAAGGGCACTGCAAGTTCGCCGGCCGGCGCTTCTACTTCCCGTTGTAGTTGCACGGTTAACTTGATGGATTTCTTACTAAAACCCCGCTCCCTGCCTATGACAGTTTGTCGCCTAAGACTGACTGTTATGTCCCCATGTAAAGCAATATCTGAATCCGAAACTTTGCTTGCGGATCACTTGAGGGCTTCTACCACCACATGGCAAGCGATTTGCTTTAGAGTTACAATTTGTAAGATTCATTCAATAATTTATAAATCCTTATGAAGTGTAGTTTGAGTAATTTTAAAGTGTGTTATACACCACAAGATTTTAAAAAGTTTTCTTAAACTCGGTTATGTTTTTATTTTTGTAATCCACTGATACTGGGAATGTTCATTTTCTTTGTTTAACAAAACTACATTTAATTTGTTTCGCTAGAGACTGGAATAAAATAAAACCGCATATAGAAACCCAAAAAGACAAGGAAAAGATCTTAAAATGAAAGTTGCTTAAATCCTCCAAAATTGATAAAGCCTACAGGAAGATAGCTGCAAGTGTTATGGAGCACCCTGTATCAATATTACTACGTTGGTTAATTTTGCAGAATCATGGATTTCTTTCACGTAGCAGAGATACAAGTGTGGGGCACGGTCCTCGCATACAAAGCATGGTCCCATTGGGACAGAAACCGCGATCACTGATTATAACTGTGATAATAATGACAGGCACGGCCCAGTCGATACCACACAGCACGCTCACCATCACTAATGGACGATAAACGCGAAATATGTCGCTGGATGTAAAACACATTCAAATTACCCAAGACATTTTTATTTGGTTATATTTACATTTAGACCACTCGTTCATTGTAATTGTTGAGACAAGCAACACTGCAAAATTCTGAAGTGGATTAGTTTGACGCTGTTCTGCTTGCTCATTAAATGATAGCCACCGCAATCCAGCTTTCTGTTAAAACAAAACACACCTTAGCAACAGTAGCTATAGTCCTTTGATGTTTGCCCATATAATGGCTGCCTAACGTTGCACGGGTAGCTTTTTAAATCCCAATGACAGATTAATTTATATCCTACGCTCTTTATGAAATGGTATACTTGATACTTGTATCTATCCTAATGATACTTGTACTATCAAGCATCTTTAGGATTTTTATGGGCAATCCCCCCGTTTACTTCTTTTAACAGTAAATTCACACAAAAAGGATATAAACATCGGTGAAACGTCCGCTTTCCTTAATATTCCAAGTTCTGGAAATATGCATAGCGTATAACTACCCTTTGGGGTGGAACTACCATCGATTGCAATGATCGATTAATTTACTAGATAATTATAGTAGGGAAATTTTAAACCTCTGTACTCTGTCTTTGGTACCATAGTTATTTGATAATATAAAAGGCACGGTTTTGACTACTATAAAATCCCTTAACATATAACCCGAATTAGAGGTGAAGGTGGTGAATATGTGGATTCCGCACTCCTAGGCCATCAAGATAACCTCTTTGGAAAATACACATAGTGTGCACCGTCGAGACAACTAAGTCTTCTCAATGGTGAAACAATTATCAAATTCGTTTGAGTGATTTTGAGATTACGTACACAACGGCAAATGTTCACTATTTATAATATCATTTTTAACTTTTTTCCCATCAAGTTTAACACTTAAGAGTCTGACTTAATGACTAAAAATGTCACACAGGAAACACGTTTTCTTTCTTACATATGCCTTTTTTTTTTTTTTTTTTAAATCGTGTGCATATGGTTGAACCTAACAGTTCAGTGAAATGGCGAGCATCCTGGGAGGCGCATAAACTTTAAAACTGAATTTCAAAAAGTAAATTTAAAGTGGACCATGATAACGGATACTTAAACTGTCACGTTACTTATGATAAAGGTAGCAATGTGGTGATACTAACCAATGCTAAAAGCATTTATATTTGATGCATTGGTTACATAATTGTTTACATAATATGTTTTGTGTTTCATTTGTGTTAACTTTAATGTATACTGTTGTCTATTAATTGCTTATCAATATATATTTCTTTTAATTACACCATGCTCCATTACATTGCGTAATATTACATGATATTTACATTCGTTTTTAACATAAATATTAACATAACAAATATAAACATTTAGGTGCTTTATAACAGTTTTTAAGTTTAATTGTGGTTTTACAATTGATAAAAATTTATATTAATAACAAAGCACATAAAACGACTTTAAGAGCATTTTGATGATATCTACTGTAGTTTATATTGACCACCTATGGGATATACTCGTATATATTTACCCGTATGTCCGGAACAATGTCTAATCCAGCGGTTGGCAGACCTCAAAACGTTAGTTTCTGCAACCTGCTTGACACAGAACACACGCTTGGGGTAGGAGACGTGAAATCAGCGCTATTCCAAGTCAAGACCACGATTACAGTCGTAATCACAACACGCGTTCTGCCCATCTCATCCAAGCAGAATACCAAAAGTATAAAAACTATGCATGACCATCATTAAAGAGTCCTCGGGTACCAAAGAGAAACATATTTAAGTACATTTGTTATCCATCACCATGCTAATAGTAACTATATAGACAAACTTTTGTAAAGATTCTAGATTCCACTTTCAGCTGCAGTCAAAACCAGTCATATTAATAGCTTCTCTGTAGATTGATATATCCCGAAAAGGTTCCGGACATGTAAAATATTTAAATTATAATTATAGATAGCATGTTCATTTCTGTTATATTTCTCTTATGATTATTCACCAAATAATTGACGAAAATAAATTTTATATTATATTGAAATTTGACTCATTAACTCAAAAAACCATTGAAAACCACACCATTCTGCAAGAGCTCATTTTAAGGACGAGAATGAACCGCCTCAGCCATATCAGAATAAATAAAATGATAGTAAATAATATGCAGAAGAGCCAATCATTTATTCTTTTGAGCATTTATTGTCTTTTACAACTATCGTTTGCCTTAAAGAGAGATTGCACTGTCTACTGTGATTAATCTTAAATTATATTCACTTTTCTATCGTCTATCCATTAATACGTGTTACATAATTTTTTACCTATTTAATAGAAACTTCAAGTGCATATTGAGTCTATTCTTATGAAATTAAACTATGGAACTTTCTCTACTTTTTTCTCAACTTTCGTTTTCCTAATTTTGGCTCCCAATTTCTAGAAAACTACTTAACTGGGGTATTAAAACATACGGATATATTACCCAACCATGTGATAGTATACTGAACATTATATTTGTGTAATGCTACGATCCAAACGAAAATTTTAGGGTAAGGAGGGGCAAACGGACACAGGGGTAGGTGGGCACTTGCTAAGAAAATTTAGTGTAATTTTCTTACCGATGTTGATACCCCTGTGTGTGCAGCGCGCACGTTAGAGTTGTGTCGACATATTATATACAGAATCTGGGGTTGACTCAAAGGAAACGTACAATCCAGCAACACAAACCAAACAGGTAGGAAATATTTGTAGTTTAGTTACTTGAACTGTAAGGTTCCATCCGTTGCACATAAGGTTTTTATGGAAAACGACGGCGTAAAAGAATGCACTAGATACACACGTGGTGACATCAGGGATCCAGCTATCGGTGGTGAAGCTTACTAGAAATAAGCTTCCGAGTTATTTTCTATTTGACCACACAGCGGCGTAGACGGACACGGCTTGGGTGGGGCTAAAGCCCATTTTTCGTCTCGCAGTTAAATAAATTGAACTTTTAAACCATTTGTAGATGCGAATGATATCTAAATAATAATTTCCATATTTATGGAATTTAAATTTAGTTCCGTATTCATTTTCACGTGAAAATAAAGAGTCAGATTCTTGAATCTCAGAAGTAAACTCCTTTGGAGAACCTTCAGGGCGCAATCGCAAATACTGGAACATAACACAAGAAGGTCACACTCAAGTTTCTACACTCTTGACAAGCTTCGAACACTAAGTCTTCCTCCAAAAACTTCCTTGGATATTAGAAGTAAACCATGACCCAAAAGGAAATCCAGAAAATCTGAGGTTATAACAGACACACAGTTTATAAATCATCTATGAGCTAGGAAAATGTCCGTCCTGGAAAGGAAAAGGCAACTGCAGTGGAAGCCTGGAAAGTTAGAAGCTTGCCTATAAGAAAGAGAATATCTGCAACGAATGTCAACAGGAGAACTGAGTGTAGTGCCTCAATTCTGCAGTTGTACCATGCTAAGTATGTAGAAACTGGAAATAATCCATATTCCGTGTATCGTAAGTGTATGAGTGATGACACTGACTAAAAATGTTGGTGTAACGTGCTTCAACAATTTTTCCCTATTACTTTATGGTATATCGGAAGATTTAATATTCAATAGGTTAAATGAATGTTCACTGATGCTAATAAAACAATTTGTCGTTCTCAACAGTTACCACGGCCTTCATTCTGAATAATGCCCTTACTCTGCCCGTTTGCTCCGCTTTTACCCCAAGTTAAATTTTCAGAATTTTGGACTTCAATTATAGACATAACCTTGCAATCTCTGCCTAAAGCGATGGTGTATTAAGAATAGAGAACGGGGAGAACATGCAATGTCCACGCCTTGCAAGTACAAATCAAATGTGGTACTTGGCTGAATGAGTAAGTATAAGGTCGATTATCCACGAAATATTTTGGTAAAAGCACCAAGGATATGCAGAATTTCCTGCTTTTTATTTGTATATTCATTGATGATGTGCATGTAAAGCAAAGAACACCCATTTCGAATGCGTTACATCATTATCTATAATTGTCTGTCCTATGAACAGCACAGCACAACACAAAGTTTTACATTCTACGCTACACCACGTTCTTATTGATTCGTTTTCTTGTCTGCCTGCTTGTTCGCTATAAACTTTCCAATCGATTTTAAGCTAACTTCCCGATGAGCTGGAGACTTTAAATTTAAACGTAGCTCAGAGCTGGATGTCCAGAAAAGAAACAAACAAGCAGACAAGAAAGTGAGTGTATATATAAAAATAATATGATATACAAATATATAATGTATATATTTAAATAGTATGCACAATATCTAACAGTTGCAACAGGTTTTAGATTGAAAAATTAAGTAATTAATATACAAATATATATTGATGCTTGAGTAGTTCACCTAAGTGGCCAGCAACTTTATTCCACTGAAAATGATATGAACTGTTGTGCCAGTTTTCTCAACAACTATTTCCTACTTCTTTACTAGTATGTGTTGCAGACGCCCCACGTTTTTCGTTTTAAATCTTACAAGTATCTTCATGCCTATTACAAAATTCACTGTCACAAATTTTCAGGACAATCTGTACGGGGTTAGGGATGTGTATGGGGCTGAAAGTAATTATCTTATACTCTTTGGGCTGTTTTGAAAATGTGGTATATATTTTTTATTTAAATAACCATTTATCTGTAATTTAAGGTTTCAAACTGTGGTGTCAAGGCAAAAACGTAAAATGAAATAAATAAAAATAAAAACGTTTCGGAGATGTTTTTGTTCCACCTGTGCTTTGAGAAGGATTTATTTAAAAAACTAAGAAACAAAGAAATCCCTCCAAGACTTGAATCTTCACTGACGCACTTTCACTTATGGGCTAAAAACTTGTGGAGCACCTGTCCTCAGCGAATGATTTTCATCACATTTGTGGCAAAAACACTGACACTGAACACACACTTCCTATGTTATTAAACATCCATTCAACCACTTCATTCTATTCATTATGGAGAGTAGTGTGACTAATGTTTCAGGCAGTGAACTGTATTGGAACAACTTGCATTGCACTAGTGAATAGTGGACCATCTGGTGTGCCTGGCGGTGAGTGTAGGTGTAGGTGTGTGTGTGTGTGTGTGTGTTCGTGCGTGCGTGTATCTGTGTATACGTAGATGTATGTGCGTGTCTGCGTGTGCGTATATGTATGTGTGTCTGTGTGTGCGTAGGTGTGTATGTGTACAAAAGCGGTATTGGCGAGATTCAAGGAAGAATTCATTTGCCGTCTTCTGTGGAGCGTTATTCAAAGAAGACTTGCCTGTGTAAAACTTCCATATGGGGGCAAAACAAGTTCAGCAGCGAAAATAGCTTCGGTGAAAATGAACAACGCTCATACTCAATTTGCTCTCCTACGACAAAGAAATCCACCCTTCCGCTTCTGAGATAGAACTTCAGCCCGTAAAACAATCTATAGATGCGCTTCGAGCAGAAATCAAGTGAAGGTAGCAAATACCTTCTATGCGATGTCCGTAATTAAAGAACAAAGAACATCTTTAATGATATAAAACTGTTTTCGGGCTAATACACATAAACATTTAATTAATAGACGAGTCTCCTGCCACATACATGGATTTCTAACGGTATCCCTGTAAGGACTCACTTCCAGCATTATGAATCGCCAAAATTTGTGAACACCTTTGGTCAAAGAGCCTTAAAATCCGTTATCTCTTTAGGCACACCAATTTAGCGAAATAAACATAAAAACAAATGGACGGCTCCAGGACAAAAAGAGAACAAGCTACAATTTACACCATCATAAAAAATGCAGAAGTGTAAACATGAGTTACCTTTGGTAGGCCAGCTGTTGTTGAGGTGAGATGATCATCTTGTGTTGCTGCTGCCGATGCAGCATCTGCTTCCCATACACTCCGTAGCCGAAACCATAGATCTCATCTTCCTCTTTATCACTGAGACAGCTGGAGGGTGAATACTTGCCAGGGACATAGATAGGTTGCGAGTGCGAGGTCGTGATGCCATGGTGACCCTGTAAGCAGAACAGGCAACATAGTGTTGGTTTTTACTACTCAAAAACAGTTGTGATATAAACTGTCCACAAAATGCGACCTTATGGTCAAGAGAGCTGCAAGAACAAAGAGATTGGAGTGTTGGAAATGAATAAAAATAAATAAAAGATGCAGAGGAAGTACGGGGTAGCATGTGATCAGGAGCCAGGTTGTCTGAAGAAACAGTTCTGAGTCACGAACAAATCATTGACACAATATTTACTTATCACTGTTCTGTTATTACACCGGCGAATTTGTATTGGTTTATTTTTTAATTGTTTCATTTGCATAGCCTCATTTAACGTCTATGGTCATATCGCGGACTTTAATTTACGAAAAAACTCATTGACTCTAGGTCTAGTTGGATTTTACTCATACTTAACTTGAACACATTTGCATCATCATTCATACTTCTAGACTCTGCGGAGGGTAGAGAAGTATAATTCAAGGAAAATTACACTGCTTCAACTGGGACCACTGAATTATGAAGCCAGAACGCTGAACACTCGACTCGAGGCAGTCTGATGTTTTATTTTTCTTTGTGTTTTTATCACTTAGAATAACAAGCTAACCTTGGCAATGTTACTACCAACGCATGAATTCCTATTAAAGCATAAAAATTATAGAACGTACTTTTGTAAAGCGCATTCCGTAATTGGTAAAATAAACTCAGAGTTTTATTATTCAGAACCTTGTCAAAGAAAAACTAATCTCATTGCAATGTAAGGCAATTCTCAATAACCTAGAACTAATAACGACCCCAAAAATTATTGTAGTCACAAATAACCATTCCTCTGTTTCATTCAGTATGGTGTACATTAAATTTTGTAAGAGTTTGAGTGCCTAGATTTGTTCCAACTCATTAGAGTTCTTGAGAAGTTTTTAGGTGTGAATGGAAATTTTTATAACAGAGAAGTATTAGTTTGAAAATTAATGTCAAAAATATATCAAGACACTTTAAAAAAAAGGTATTCTTTTTCTTTCCCTGATTACCCTCCCCTTATATAGGACTTACAAGCCAGTGCCTAGAGTTAGACGCCTGGACCGGACAGAGTGAAGACCTGGAAGCGGGTGGTCAGCCAAGCACCAGGTATTATAGTGAGGAAGACGATGGTACGAAATGCAGGCGAAATGGATGATTGGAGGGGTGATAATGGAGCAAATGTGGAATGAATCGCGGGGGAAACCGGAGAAACCGAAGAAAACCCGCCCAGACGCCGCTTCGTCCACCACGAATACCACATGTGGGTCCCGCCTAGGTGGTAGGCGAGCGGTCTAACCACTCAGCCCCGGCGCCGCCATTATACTTCCAGACTCAGGGAGACTCAGGGAAGGATGAGGAATAATCCTGGCTGGAGAACCCCCCCCCCCTGCTGGGAATCGAACCCGGGATCCCTTGCACGGCAGGCAGGTGCTCTACATATACCAACTGCGCTACGGGGCCAGTCAAAAAAAAAGGTATTAAAGTGTGTAATTACCAAACGGCCCGGGTTCGATCCCAGGGACCCGCATGTGGTATTCGTGGTGGACGAAGCGGCGTCAGGGCGGGTTTTCTCCGGGTGCTCCGGTTTCCCCCGCCATCTCATTCCACCGATGCTCCATCTTCATGTATCATCTGTGTCACCGCCTGTGGTGCCGTAGTAGTAAAAGCGGGCGTTAAACACTACAACAACAACAACAACAATTACCAAACGTCGGCGTTAAAGGCTGTCTCAAAAAGTTTGTGACAAATAAAACGGAGTTAAGTATTGAGTTTGAATTTGTGGCCCCATTTTCGCAATCTAGTAGACCTTGGATATAAGTATAACATCATTTAATATAATTTATACTAAGTAATATGTATTTATAATCTACACACACACAACGTTAGTACTTGGTCCTAATGGAGCAGCGTTGAGCAAGTACACAGCGCTGCAAAAATACCACATTTAAAATTGCAATGGTTCATTGTAACATATATTCTGTTGTTCCGTCATGTACATACTTTCGAACATAGCCTGTGATACATGTGATTCTCCTTACAGTTGCTGCGGATTGTATGTTGTCTTCAACTAATACTGCTCCTATGCGCCTCTTTTCCAAAAATTGTAAAGTACGTATAGAGGTATTCTCTTTTGGACTACGGGTCAACATGCATGTAACATAATGTAAGGTGAAACACACTTTCACCACTGAAAAGCATTGTTCTTTTCAGTGAGCACAAGCTTCAAGTTAAACAAATTTTAAATTTGGACAAAGAGGAAAGCTTTATACTTGTATCACCCAATGTCATCACTTTTTCGGCGAGTTTTAATACAGAGGCTATTTCAGGACTGTAATGCAAATATGACCCAAGTTCTATGATATTCAAAGCTTCATAAGCTTTAAATTTTAAAACAATGTGGGACTGTCCTGTTCTCATCTAATTTGGTTTAATATGCATGTTGGGTAATATTTTTGGTGTAAAATGGATGGATTTAATATATTTATGCCGAAGGACCAGATGAACATTATATACTGCCATGCAACTTTCCAAACCTACTACTGCAACCGATATTTTCAACCCATTACTTACAAATCTGCACTGTATGAAGTGTAACTGGACACAGGTTTTTGAAGTACATGTTTTAACATCCACCAAAATTATAACTCAGTTTACAACTTTTAAAAAATAGCTCAAGCATGTTTTAATAGTACATAAAAATACAAGCAGCTTAGGCGTCAGTACTCACACTGCGGCTGTCATGTGCTCCATTTAAGCAAAGGTTGCAATATTTTCAAATGCGTTGCTGATCTCCAGAATTCAAGAAACGTAGTAAAGGTACGTCATGTATCACCAAAATTCAAACGCATTTAAAACCGAACTTTATATATATATATATATATATGTGTGTGTGTGTGTGTGTGTGTGTGTATATATATACATATATATAGACACACACATACATACACACACTTTGCTTTAAATAGGGACGAGACCTCGATACTGTCGACACCTCGATAATCTTGATACTTGGTGGTATCGAAGTATGCCTAATGCATTGGGATGATGACTCAATGATTCAATGACAACTTGCGTTCTGCCTATGCCCCTCACGAGGCACCCCCTAGGAGAATAGATGAGTCGAGGGGAAACCTCCGAAAAACCCTTTGGTCAGGAGAGTCGTATATGGGATCGAACCCGTGGCCTCACGAATGCGGGCCACAGATGTTACCACCTGAGCCATCTCGCTCCGTAATATTTTTAGATAAACCTTCGATACTTTTTCTGTACTTATAGATTTTTAGGGTTTGCATTATTCAAGGTTATTGCGTTTAATTTTATGCTAAATAAGGAATGATAGGTGTCGAGAGTTAGCGTTGTTGTCTCATACATGTCTCCAAAAAGTTTCTGGATTATACCTGTACGTGCTAACCATACAGTTATCAGTCAAGGACGTGAGCAATCTGCGCTCTATGAGCACCAGTTGCCCAGCACTGCTATAGTTCTTGATAGACATTCACTGTATTTCTTGTGATTGAATGCAATATCCCATTGACTGACTCTTGTGTCTAAGTGAAAACTTGCAAAACCATGGGAGAAGGAGGAGAGGTACACATTCCTGTAATAGCCTGGCTTTACATTTACCTACTGTGCTGACCAAAATCTGTGAATCCAGCAAAAATAAGTCAGAACTTATGAAGGACATAATACAGCGCAAGGAAATATTTGGTGTTTCTTTCCATCTGTTAGTTTGTGTTTTGCAAGTCAAACTCGGGTCATATCCGTACGTTACAGGTATATGAAACAACAAATTTCCATAAATATTTTGTTTTACCAATGTAGAACAGTGATATCGTCCTCCTCCGTGGTCCAGAGGTAGCATTCTAGCCAATGGATCCGAGGTCGCGGGTTCAAATCCGACGGAGATCGATGGAGTTTTCTGGGGGCGTAAAAAATTCTAAGCATGGCTTCCTTCGCAAGGGAAGTAAAGCCGTTGGACCCATGTCGTAGATTTACGGCACCTAAATAATAATAATAATAATAATAATAATAATAATAATAATAATAATAATAATAATAATAATAATAATAATAATAATAATATTAATAATATTAATAATATTAATAAATAATAATAATAAATAATAATAATAATAATAATAATAATAATAATAATAATAATAATACTAATACTAATACTAATACTAATACTAATACTAATACTAATAATACTAATACTAATACTAATACTAATAATAATAATAATAATAATAATAATAATAATAATAATAATAATAATAATAATAATAATAATAATAATAATAATAATAATAATAATAATAATAATAATAATAATAATAATAATAATAATAATAATAATAATAATAATAATAATAAAAACCTGATAAAGAGGATTCTCAGCAAACTTAACCAGTCTTTCACATCCTATATCAGTGCTGTCCAACTTTCTTATTTGCTTGGATACAATTATTAACTCATGCCAAAGGAGGCGCAGGCGCCATCTTAGCCAAGTTAGGGCAAGTACACTTTTTTGAGAGGAAAAAACGGAAAGCACTGGTTAGGGAAGTACTTAATATAGCTTTAGGTGTACAAAAACATGTTTCATGGATGTGTACTATTCAGAAGAAAATATTTTTGTCTTGAAATCTTAATTAATATCAGAAATCGTCGGAGTAAAAATTTGCTTATGAAAGGCGCCAGAAAATACATCACGGCGCCGCGTTGTACAGGACTGCCCTATATGAAATAGGACGCTGAGAACCATAGTAGTTAAAGAGCGCCCATAAATAACACCTAAAAAAAGACAGTACTATGAATAAAACACGAATGAAGTGTGTAACCATTTTGCAGTAGATAACTAACAGAGCATTGTGTAAAATAGGTATGTAAAATAAACATTTTCGCGCGATGGTATGTCATATAACACTACAAAGAAGCAAGTTACATTCATACACCAACTGAAGTTTACAGAACTGAAAAAAGCAATGTACAAAAGTTTCAGTCGCTATCAGAACATAATGCTGGGCATCTCAAAATGAGCAGAAACAAAACTCGTTGCATGCGTTTGTACACAGGAAACTCCTAAAAAGAATATAGTTCAGTGAATAAGCTATAGCCTTTATAAAGGGAGTATCGTGTACGCTTACCTGCGGAGTCCCTGGTGTCGTGGAGCCGCCTGTAGCCGCTGCGGCGTCCGTCGATGTTGCAGCAGGAGTCTCCAAAACCCTAATTCTGGGAGAGAGGTCTTCCCATTCGCGTCGTCGCAAGTCCTCCAGATGTTCGAGCACATCTCCGTAGTGCGTGTTGAAGAGGTCAGCATAGCGCGATGCTAGGCCCTCCACGTACCCCCGTTCTCCCGTCTGCAACAAACCAAACATTTCATCAATAACTTATCTAAAATAATTTAGTAACAACCTTTAGAAAAGAAAATAGAAGTAGCACTGAGAAAAATAAATCGGAAATACCATCTGAGATAATTTAGTTACAATTTTTCAGAAGGCAACAAGAACGCCAATGCTGCAGCCAAAGAAGCGACACGGTACCCTCTGGTAGATGACATCTAAACTCCTCATCAAGATTTCTTTATCCATATAAATGAGTCAGAACACATGAGTGGCAAATAAAGAGACACACTACTTAATCACAAGCCTTATACAGTGTGTACTGTTTCGAAGTGCCTTCTTCAAAATTAAATTGTGAAGACCAACTTTTTACCGCCTAGGACATACAATACTGACTCATCCCCATCTTGTGTCTCTCATGAATAATCAACCACCTGTGTGTCAACTGTGACAAAGGTGCTCAATTCAACACATCAAAAGCAAAGACACGGTGCTCCTTTTCAAACAGTGTGGAAATATATAACAATGTAACTTCATGGAAATATGTTATCACTTCTTTAAAATGTATCATAATATACACATCTATCTAGAAACTAATGTATGTAGTCGCAATATGGCTGAGAAATTCAAGTGACTTAAAATTTTAGGGAAAAAAAAAACGATAAGCAGCAACGAGAGAGAGAGAGAGAGAGAGAGAGAGAGAGAGAGAGTGTGTGTGTGTGTGTGTGTGTGTGTGTGTGTGTGTGTGTGTGTTTAAGAGAGAGAGAACAAAATAAGATCGGAAATACTATTGAAGCTGAAGTGTAGAATAATATTCTTAGAATAGCTGAAAGACTAATTAATAATGGAATGCTGAGAACAATTCATACTAGCATTAAAAATAGTGTGTGTAAGTGTGCACGCGCGTTTAGGCGTGATCTACAAACCATACTTCTTTCATCACAGATAAGCGCTGTTCCTCTAGCTGAGTACAAATTTTGCGTGTGATTTTCCCTTCTCTTTTGCTCTCACCGTAGCGTGATCATTTTTAGGCTTTTCGTAATTTTATTCCCGTTGCTTGATTTCCATTGGTCAAGCACTCAAGTTTTACATGCACAGAACCCTTCCATGAGTGCCTCTAATGATGCTCAAGGTTAGTACTAAACAAACAAAGCCTGACAAATGAGACGTTTCTTTATATGTATGCAACAGTTATAGACACTATTAAACTTCATAAACTCACAAACAGCCATTACTCCTAGGTAAGAATTTCTTACGTTTGTCGCCTTTTTAACGATCCTTGACTGCGTAGGTTCCCGCCCGCTCACATCAGGAGTTGCGTGTTAGGTTGTGACTCAGATACGCCGTCGTCAAATCGTTTGCACAGTGTCATGCTTAATAGTACCTATTATTAGTGCTTTCTGTAATATTTATACGTCCTCTGTAAATATACAAAACAGAGCCTTTTTGTGTAAACAACTGCGGTGTAAACAATTTTACAAAGAAAGAAGTAAAAAATGCTAACTCACGGAACGTATTTGTTTCATATACAGTAGGTACTATGCAGGAAAAATGTCTGTAGATTTAGATGTATAGGACCCATTTTAGATGAACACCAAAGATGGTAAGTTGGCTTGCAGTTATTAAAGACATGAGAAGGTCAAAGACGTTGCAGAATTCACGCCCACACATTAAAAGAATTGAAAAAAGAACTGCATTTTAGAAGGCGAACCGGCAAGTATGAACTATCCTGTTCTGAAAATATATGGTATATTCAACAACTCTACCTATCTATCCAAATGTCCATATGTACATGGCTTATAATCACAGTACCCAATTAAAAAGTTATTCTTTTAGCGATGTTACGTTGCTCAAGATACATTTTGGGTCAGAGGTGATTTTTAATATAGTGCTTAGTTACGACATGGGGAAAACTCTTCAAAAGTTAATCCTACATAAATGGTGGAATAAGTACAGGTAGTAAAGAAGAAAAAAAAAAAAAAAAAAATCAGAATCGCGAACATTTAAGCACATTACACCAGATGATGCTCTTACATTTCGGAAGATTTAAGTATTCAGTATGGAGCACTTCCAAAAAGGGTTTAAGACAATAAAAAAACAGAGTATCGGCACTAATTTATGTTTTATTGACCTCTCTTTTTTATCAATAAAATGCTGTTCCTTAGTTATACAAAATTCAGTGAAAATGAAGAGGACTCGAAGGCTACTTTCACAGAATTCCAGATGTAGATACAATTTACTCCTTCCGTCAGTAATTCCAAAGATATACTGAAGTGAAAGTCGTTGCAGTCAGTCTTTTTCAGAAAAAAAGTAAAGAAAATTTCTCAATGTGAAGGTTAGATGGAGGTAAAAGGAACTGCATACAAATACTCGTGCTGCTGAACTTTCAACAGGAAGTTTGATATTTATCCGAAAGTTCGTCTTTTGCTGCCGTTCTTTCTCCCATTCTCTCTCTCTCATGGATGTTTCTACATATCATGGAGGGCCCCCAAAACGGCGACCAAGCATCGCATGTAGGCCGATGTGGCCATTTGTGCTTCGAACGCGATCCCTGGGAGATAGGTTCAGGGAGAGACCCGAGCAGATCCAGGAGACGAAGTGCCCAAGCATGGAAGGAGTCCCTTACGTTTACAGATTAAACGTATCTACCATCCAAAACCGGCCACAAGCTTGGAAACTCCCGGGGTCTCCTGAAGGGGAGTCTTCTCAGTGAACACTCGGAGGGTGGATCTATGAGTAGTCGACCGATGCCAAGGAGAAACCGTCACAAAGAGCACCACCACCGCCCAGCCGCAACAAGCAGAGCACCGTCGCCTGATCCTTCGGCCCTTCCAATTCTTGGAATACATATAGCGGAGGTAACAGTCTACCATATATGGATATTATAAAAAACAGCAATTACTCAAATGATATTTTGGTTAGCCTAATTGATGTACTCGTAAATAACCCACATTAATCAACACATTTTTATTTAGCACTTGTTGCTCACTATTATTATTATTATTATTATTATTATTATTATTATTATTATTATTATTATTATTATTATTATTATTATTATTATTATTATTATTATTATTATTATTATTATTATTATTATTATTATTATTATTATTATTATTATTATTATTATTATTATTATTATTATTATTATTATTATTATTATTATTATTATTATTATTATTATTATTATTATTATTATTATATTGGAAAGCAGAAACCGAAGGTTACCTGAAATGGCTATTTTGGAAGATATTATCCAAGTACAAAGATAAGATGTTCAGGGCTACTAAGTTTTTTCCAGTAATAAACACAATTCTTCACACGCGATATAGAGTTAAAAAAAGAATACGAATAAAAGGGAAGACCAAGAGAACTATATAGAGACGAAATAAAAGTGCGGAAAAAAGGAAGTGCGTGAGAAGAAAGACTTTATGATCGAATTTCCTTCCCTGATAACTTTTCTTCCTTCTTTCTGTGGAATTCGCTCGCCCGCCTCAAGGGAACCCCTGGTACTAATAGAGGCAACTTCGGCAACAATGCCGTTAACAATTGAAGGAGGATTCCTTAGAGATTGAAGAAGGAGGGAAACGGAAAATGGGATAACGACACCGGGAGAGAGACAGAAAAATGAAATCGTGTTATGAGATAAGCTTGGGTTGCCGGAACAACTGCTTTTTGCTTCCGATGTCCCGGACAGCAGAACGTAGACCCAACAAATGCTCTGCGGATTGCACCATTCCCTCAACGTCTGCACCGAACAATGGCGCAATATGGCTACCTCTAAAAAGATTATTTTTTCCTTAATCGCATCATAGAAATTTCTGTCCACGTAAACATTCCCAAAGCTTGCTATTTTAGGTTTGAAACGTAACGATTAGGTTTACAACTTATTTGCTTTTTTCTCTTGCCACTTTTAACTATACATAAACCACCAAGATTCC
>CM060962.1:116633198-116648198 GCA_030765045.1 Tenodera sinensis
TACGATAATTTCTGCAAAGTTTTATCTCGATCAACGTAAAGTAGACAGACTAATAAGCGTTTGTAAGTCGTGGGGGTGCAATATATCAGTTTTAAAAACCTTGCTGCTATTCGCTTATTCCTTGCCATGCCATGGAAAAAGTATGGAATTTTAAAACCGCTTCGAGTCGCTTTTAAACTGCACATATTTACCTCGATCATGATGAAGCTGATAGAAAAATAGGCTTGCACACTAGTTTGTAGAAGCTATATAAAGATAAATGATATTAAATAGAGAAAGTCACGTGAATCTAACACATGAGCTTTGTTTCTTTTTCTGATGCTTACGTGTGTAGTAGGCAGAGAACCTACGTAAATATAAAATTTGCAATCCTCTGAATAATAATAATAATAATAATAATAATAATAATAATAATAATAATAATAATAATAATAATAATAATAATAATAATAATAATAGTAATAATATACATAATTATAACAACAATAATAACAATAGTAACAATAATAATAATAATAATAATAATAATAATAATAATAATAATAATAATAGTAACAATATATACTATATACTATATACTATAATAATACTAATAATGATGATGATAATAATCATAATAATAGTAATTATTATGTATACATTATTATTATTATTATTATTATTATTATTATTATTATTATTATTATTATTATTATTATTAATATTATTATTTACATTATTAATTATTATTATTATTATTTAAATTATTATTTTTATTATGATTATTGTTTTTTTTTTTTTTTTTGCATGAAAGTGTAGCATATTTCCTGAATTCAAGACACTTATTTACATTAAATCTTACACTTCAAACTACCCTCTTTATTGAAATGTAAGAGACATTCAGAATGTCGGAAACTAACTACTGGCAATTCAAATTCCATTAACAGCGGAATACAATAGAGTGAATTCAAACGAATTACTGATGTGAGGTTCACTTTCATACCACCAAGGTGGCTCTTTGCTTCTAGTGATAGTTTATCTTCAGTGTCCATAACTCAATATCCCCTACAGAAATTATGAATGCGTGAGAAATCTTACTACTTACAGTTTTCTCTTCTGAAGAACATGTACAGCAAGAGCAAAATCTTTGGTTGAATAACAGGAAATATTTCTGCCCCTTTCCTATTTCGTTTTGACACACCTACTCAGCACGTACAAATTGCAAGTATACGTCAATTTAAGATTATATATAATACACATGCGGCTTTGTCTACTCGCTACTATTCCATAGCCATGGTTATATTTACAACGAATCACCTACTCACTTCACTTATTTGAACATCCTTTCAAATTAGTCAATATGAATTCAGCTGTTTACTGGGAAAACTACCTTCCATTGCTTAAACCCAATGTGCATGTTTCTTAGCAACAATCTTGAGTCCCAGATTTTTAAACATGTTAACGTAATTGGTATATGAGATTATTCGAGTACATCACTCTGGTAAAACATCATAAGAAAGGAATATTTTGTGAAACGGCTAATGTTACACCACGCCATTTAAATCAAAGCGGACTTTAAATTACCTCTATTCCTCACGCCCATGTCTGAAAACTGCTAACATTTTTCTTTGCGAAGAGGTTCCTGATGAAAGGAATTTCATGGAAATCTTTGCCTTAGATCCTTGAAAGATTCCGCCCTTAACTTGTATGAAGCGTGCTATTTATCTGTTTTTCCTTTTTGAATTCGCGAAACCTCCAAACGTACATTTCTTTTGAAATTCCAGTATGGAACTTTTTCGTAAAAAGTAATACTTCCTTTACATGGCGTAAACAGAGGAAAACTCAAAAGGAAAACGTATAAGAGACCCATTTTTCAATTAGAAAAAATTGCTACTACCTTTATATAACATGCAAATATTGCCGTGTAAAATTAAATCAATGGCTTCGAAACAACCCAACAAGAGCCAAAACAGTAGCAAATAATCTTGTACTATAGAAATTAATGGATTTTTTATTACTTAAGAGTTTCTTTGGACAGTGACAGCATAAAATATGTTAAGAGAAAGTTAAAATTGGTTCAACATATTTGTGGTACAATTAAAAGAACATTAGCAAGGAAAGCCCGCAGACAAACCCTACTTATATTTTATAGTTTTAGTTATATTTGTTTTGTTGTATGGCTCGGAATGTCGGGCTGTCAATAAAAATATATTAAGAAGGCTGAAAGCAGCAGCATTGGAGTTTGTGCGACATTTGGTAGCACATACTCTTTTAGATAAGAAAAATCAAATGAGCGTATCCGAAGAATTAAACATATGAATGTGATAGCTAAAATACAGAAAAATGATGAGGAAAATGGTTTGATGTCAACAGAGTGAAAAAAAGACAAGACAGCCTCGTATAAATCTAAATCATAATCCACAAGAATATAGAAGTCGGGGACAACCAACAAAAAGATGTAGCGAACAACTATAATGAGTCGGAACAGACCAGAAATGTTTTAAACCATTATCTAATCCCTCCGCGTGCAGTTACATATATGCATGGTTTCTACAAGAAGTACAAACACCAGATAGTCGGGGTACGCTGTATTTCAGATACCTAGCGAACTGATGCTTGGTATGAACATTTCATTATGAAGCTGTGCATTCTTGACATTCCGTTGTCCACAGACGCTCTAACACCTTGTTTCCAAATATCTAAGACGTTGAATTTAGTCGAGAAATTGTGTCTGTATAGCACAGGTATACAGGTGAAGTGGCCGCAGAATAGGTACATCTCGAGGTTTGATTAAAACCGAACATTGAATCCCCATTATTCATTATTCCAATTTTTACGATACGATGGAAACGTTACCTTATTATGAAGCGAAGGAAGGGAAATGAATACCGAGAACAGAATGGAAGCTTTAAATTAATGAGCTCAAATCATTATACTCCCTTCGAAAGCATCGCACAAATACAAATAAAATAATAATGAACACCTTGTTTGTATGGAGAAGAGCAAAGAAAACAATTTCGATTCTTCTGCTGCGCAACTTCTGGATTAGCTTGTTTTTCTAAAGAGCAATATAGATATGTTTCTATTCTTGATGTCAATGAAAGCTTTGGAGCTGCAATTTTATACTGCAGCGGTCAGTACGGTGCGTTCTTCATAAATGTAGAATGTACATACAACGTTCGCTTGTAATATTTACTGAAAGATTTACATGACTCATGATAATTCTCAAAAAAAAAAGAAAGAAAGAATGAAAAGAATTTCTATCTGAATTGCCAAACGTTTTTTAAAATCATGTACATCTTTGGAGTTTATCATCTCTATTTCACAAGATGTTTGGATAACTTTAGCACTCAAGTATCCATTTAGGAGAAATTACAATTTTGTAAAATACATGTATTTTGCTAGTGTGTAAGCAAATGATTTAAAAATGAGTTTTTAACTGGGCGGTAGTTGAGTTTTGAGCATCATATTCACGGCCTTGTGGTGTTGTGCAGATACTCGTGTTGTGAAAAGTGACTTGACAATTGGGCAACCAAACTAAGTGAAGCAACCAGCGAGGAAAGGATACACCTAGAGAAAATAACTCACATTGAACCTGTAGGACAAACAACTAGAAAATCCACCAGATTAATCAACATAGTAAACAATAGCAATACCAATCGTAAAAAAATAATACAAATAAAAAAAAAATAAAAAAAAGCAATATAACTGAAACCAAAATTAGGACATAGAACAAGAACATAGACCAAAGGAGACACAAACTGAATTCTACAAGGGCTAAAAATTCAGAGTGGCCGAAGCAAAGGGAGGAATAGAGGTGGAGCGAGGAACAGATCACAAAGGTGATTCCGAAGGAGTCGGAGACGGTGTTTGGACGGATGGGAAGACTGCAGGCAGAGTTGAGTGGGCAAGATGGTGGACAGCGATTATGCGAGGAAGTTTACTTGCCAGCAAAGTTTTGTGTTGAAAGAAAACTGAATAGTGAATAGTGATAATGTTAGTGAAAAGAAATGTTGTGAAAAGTGGAGTGAATGTGCTATCTTACTAATAAATATGGAAGAAAGTAAAAGTGTTTTATGTGTTATTTGTGCCTAAGTTTTTGCCTATGTATTTCGTATATGTTTTAAATAAGATAAAAGTAATATAAACGGTATATAATTTAATATAAGAAATGTAAACATGGAGATTTATTAAATTAGAACAATTAGTAAATTTATTACTATTATTATTACTATTATTATTATTATTATTATTATTATTATTATTATTATTATTATTATTATTATTACTACTACTACTACTACTATTATTACTATTATTATTGTTATTGTGGCGGTGGTGGTGGGGGTTGTGGTTATGGTGGTGGTGCTGGGGATGACGGTGGCGGTGTTGTTGGTGATGATTATGATGATGACGATGACGATTATTATTATTATTATTATTATTATTATTATTATTATTATTATTATTATTATTATTATTATTATTATTATTATTATTATTATTATTATTACCTATTATTATATAGTGCATTGTTGAAATTCTCTGCGGTAACGCTTGAGCTATTCCAGCTTAACGCATCACATATTAATCTCACAAAGCTGAGGCTATGAATCCTGAGGCAAAGAGTGCCAAAAGAAATATGTAACACCCGATATGAGGCATTGTCATATATCTACACCACCATCCCGCTAAACACCACCACCAACATCCTTCAGCACACAGCCATTTACAATCAGCATGCACAAAAGGGCCGAAATTAAAAGTACCTACAGATCGTCTTCAAAGTACGGTATCTGCGAATAACGAGTTCGTCGGATCCACAATGCACTTGAGAAATATTCGAGGTCTCATTATGGTAGCTAATTGATAGAAAGCCGACACCAGAGGCCTAAGTTCCGTGGCTCCAGTCAGAACGGAACAATGCATGTTTCAAATTTGATTAAACTTTCAAAACCTTAGCCTAAATCCTGTCCTTCGTTGAGCTTGTCTGCTTGAAGTCTATGGCAGGGAAGGAAGACCGACTGAAGATAACCCTCAGCTGGTTCGCCGAATCTGGGTGTAAACATCAGGAAGTAGGCTAAATAGAGCCTGGTGGCAATCGTGCCTCCCAGTTAACTAACCTTTACACTTATGGAATGAGAACTACTACCCTGTAACGTCATTATTTCAAATTTTTATATCGAAATTGTCGTTGACCCTGAAAATTTAGTGCGCGAATTCCAGGCTGCCTTCTCTTAGGCTCACACTCAAATGGTGCTGTACTGGCTTCTGCTGAAAACTTTTTGTGTAGTGTTTTACTCTAGTGTGCGTGTTCCATGATTTACACCAAATGTGCTATTTTATACCTAGTTTAACAAAAAATAATTATATGTAAAATAAAATTATTCTGGCAAAAGTGACAACTTAATTGAATTATACACATAAAGCTGCAATTCAAAAGACTATCGTGTAGCGCCAGACGGAATTTAAATAGGCATGGAAATCACGCTTTGTTTGTAAAAAGAAGAATAAATCAAATACCCTCGACTCTGTTAATGTGTTTGTCCAATTAATTATTATTGACACTTTTACGAGTATAGGTGGTACGTCAACAAACAAGTGAACAAGATACGTCCACTGTACTATTAAAACTGACATTCTAATCTAATCCGCGTAAAAGCACTTTTGCAAGGGAGTATAATATGTTTACTGACAAACCCAAGCCAAAAGCAATTAAATTATAAAACAAAACAGTTTTTAGTAGACCAGACTAATTCGGCAGACAGGGAGACGCATGCAAGCTTCGCATGACGTAACCATCACTTCTAAATTGGCTTATCCCGCTGAAAGGCGTCAGTCGCAAAGCTAGGAAATGCTGCCTTTAATTTGGAATGCATTCGAACTATTTAAGGTGCGACTACTATACTTTCGTCGAGATATTCTGGAAAAATTAGCAGCATATCAATATTCTTTAACACCTTTACTGTACAGTATAAGAAAGCGGGACGACAATTCCACAAGCGTACAGTCCGGTGCACGGAAACTTTCCGGTATGAGGAACAGCTGTTTAGGTTGGTAGTGAATGGCACCACGCCCCCAGTTCAAACCCCTGCCAGCGATAGCAACTGGTGCGCCTGCCCTTTGTTTCGCAATGGAGGAGGTGAACCAGAAGCCCAGACAGTTTAAGATACATTGAAACATATAACTCAGAATGTGTCTCATCGGACTATGATTATTTTATCAGCGGTTATCGAGCAAACGCCAGATTGCCAATCCTTTTCGAATAATGAGCCTTCTCAAGCTTGTGTAGTTTTCTTGGGAAGGGAACGGGGATAAGGCAGATTTATGTTTTATTATATGTGTGTTAACTGGAACTCCACATTGCGCATATTTATTTCGAATCGTGTCATTTCATTACAAAATAATTTAAAGCTGTAATTTAAGCTCTATCAACACAAAATATACCGAGCATACAAAAGCATGTTTTCGTCACGTAGACAAACATAGGGAGAAAACACAAGACGATAATGTTCCAGTAATTAATCCCCGTTCTCGGTATTTCTTCCACCAGTTTGAGCCAGTTCACTCCATATAGTTCCGCAGCCCTTGCAGCGTTATATCCTTATTCAAGAAGCGCAATTACTTTCGACTTGTTATCCATATCGTTTGCTCACTTCAAATGACATGCATAGTATAGAGGACAATATATTCAACAAAGCGACCCATCCCTTGTCCTTCTCCCTGGTTCCCGACACAGTTCCTCTGCTGAGAGGTCATTCTCAGCAATGAAGAGGATCAAATACTATCTTCCAAAACTCAAGGCCAGGAGAGACTTTCTTCGCTAGCTTTTCTCAGCATTTAGAAGTCCTTGCTTGCAACTTTGCACCGAAGCCCAACCTTCTCTGATGATGTGATCGATATATTTGGCAGGAAAATTACAAGGATCAATCGGATGTACAAACATAAGGAATGATATTCAATTTACTCTTGTTTATGAAAATATATTACTCATTATCTTATCCAACTGCAGGAATTTCAATAATTTCTTCTTTTACAGAGATTAATAGTATATATACACATATTATCCTCTCATGTTTTAATGGCATTTATTACTTGGAGCTTCCCTCACTTTGAAAGTCACAACTCGCTATTGGACAGGGACAACCCATGGGGCGGAGGGGGTAGATTTGCCAAATATAGTTTACAGATACCGCATGACAGCTGAACATTGGAGAACTTAAGGATATAACTACAATCAATATTTCGAATACGTCTAGTGGTACAGAAAAAGTTGTGTATTTCATGTATAATTCAATAAACTTAATCTCATGGGTGTATCAGCTATTTACAATAATTATAATTATTATTAACATTATTCAGAACGAGCACAGGACTTTGTAGAAAAAAAACAACAAAAAAACAAAAAAAACAAAACAAAAAAAAAAAAAAAAAAAAAAAAAACAACTCTCTTTCTTCCCTTCAAGTACTAGGGCCTATGTTACGTCCCATAGTTGAATTTTAATCCAACGTTCCCTTGGACGACCTACTCGTAAATCTCTTTCCTTGTGAAGCATGACTTTTGAGATCCTAGTACGTATGCGTTGCAGATGATTTATTCGTTTGTTCTGGTAATGTGAGATTTAAAAGTAGGTAGAGGCAGACGGACGGAGGAACGGACAGACAGACAGACAGACGGACGGCCGGACGGATAATGTAATGGAATTATTTTAAATAATTCACACCTCAATAAATATCATTTCAATCATTTTTGACCAAAAAAAAAAAAAAAAAAAAAAAAAAAAAAACACCGAACAGCTTTGTATTTGAAGGGCACAGTTAATATTTCTTAAAAACCTTTGTGTCGCAGCTTTGGAGGATGCCGAACATAAGAAATTTGCCTGAGGTTTTTCAATTATTATTATTCTCTCTCTCTCTCTCTCTCTCTCTCTCTCTCTCTCTCTATCACACACACACATTCAAATACGAAAATCACTTTCTCAAAAATTCTTCACGGGAGATTCAGGGATCTCGAAACATGTATTGCCAAGTAAGTCACGATTTTTACTCTCTTGTGTGGAATACAATACTCGCTCCATCTGCCTCATAAATAGCAGAGAAAGCAATGAACGCTTATAAATTTTGTAAAGAACAACAAAACATTATGAATGTATTTCAGATGTTAGATGCAATTTTTTGGCAACCGGTTCGGAAGGGTAAGTTTTAATTAAGCAAAATAAAATGTTTATAAACGTTTTAATTGGACCACTTGAAATGGTAACCCCTGAGTTCGTAAACAAACTCGTAATTTTTCACATTTCACGAGAGAAAATACGAAACCTAATGAACCCTCCTTTGTCTACCAATATGCCGTTTTTTTCGTTAAGCTCAGATATTCAACACAGCTATTAACGCCACCGTTCTAAGCGCAAAAGGTGCTCAAGATTTCTGTCCTCCCTATTTCTTTAAATTCCGCGAAGGGATAGGTCCCTGGTATATTCACCCAGACGAATCCTAAATTAATACCAGTCCCCAACCAAAGACGTCATCACCAGCAGCCCTCTACCGAATTCTTCGGTTCCAACAATGGAAAAAGTGTGGCGTCTTATGACGTGGCAGTCATATCGGATATAGGATAAAAAAAGAGGGGAAGATGAATAGGGATTAGAGGAAAATGAAAGGAAGGTAAGGGTGAAAAGGAAGAGAAATCCTTAAGAAAATCCACGGTGTATTACATTGAATGCCTGACTGGCCAGGATAGAGCTCGCTTCAGTTTGGGTGGAAATTATGAGAGCGCCATTAAGGAACAGCAAGCACACAGTCGATATTCACAACATTTCGTCTACGGGTCCTAATGAAGGCAGGTTTTCCCGGTGTAAAAGCGAGCAGACTCTTATCCTAAGAAACGGGAAAATGTGCAAGCGCAATCCCTGGCATCAACTCACACCACAGAAGTTCTACAAGGTCCTAAGAGACCAACTAGTGAGTTATACACTACAAAATTCGTTGAGAAATTCTACGCCTTCATTTTATTCCATAGTAGTAGTAAAGACCGAAAACTTGAGAAGAGAGGAAGAGAGAGAGAGAGAGAGAGAGAGAGAGAGAGAGAGGAGAATTATTAATGTTGATAATTTTATAGACAGTGAAAATCACTGTTATTAGGGACGGATATAGACCAAAGCATTTCAGACTGGTGTAATTTTCAATATCACATTAACAAATGTCAATCTCGTTTCCATAAATATAAATTGCAGAGAATATTTTTGGCGTTTTATTAAGAACATGGCAAATCTTAAATGACTTTCAGCTCTAAGGGGTAAACGAGTAAGTTTACAAACCTATTAAAATTGAATTATTCGCAAGATGCATGTTATGTTCATAACATCTAATTCCCCTCTGATTTCGCCAAACTTTGTTGTAAAGAGGTATTTTGGTAAGATGTTAGTAGCATATTTTCGTTTTAGTATCTGCAATAAGTAATAAGCTACCCTACAGCGTTTAAAAACTTTCTTTATTTGGAATTCCTATTTTCAATCCCTAATATACAAATCTTTGGCCTATCTAGACGAACTTTGTACACTACTAGACACTCACGGTTTTCAATAACTACTCCTACCATATTTTCAAACTCATGTAGAGAAAAGCACTGTTTAACCCAGTTGATCATAATATTATACTACGTGACCTGACAAATATCGTAGTTTAACGTACAACTTCCAGAAATCATCCATCCCTTATTTACAAGCAATTGTAAAATATTCAACTCAAGGATTATTAGGAAACAATTATAATCAAGCAACACAGGGTTCAATATTCACTATTATTTTAGGTTTATATTTTACATCCCTTCAACTATATGAGTATTATGAGGCACATTTTACTATTGCAGACTTAGTTTTAGGATCAAATCTTCTTGTGCACAAATCTGGGCACTTGAGTTAACCACGGCTTGTCGAAAATTATTGGATACCAAATGAGCTACTCCTATGCATAATTTCAACTCCTTATGTAGACATTTTGATTTGTGACCAAGTTGACAAAACTTTACATACTTAGGCTCTTAGTACGAGTGAATATACGATACATACAATTTTTATTTTGATGGCTTCGCCAAGCCATCAAAATTTAAACGTAGACAAACTCCAAATGGAAGAACTAGAAGAATCCCTAAAATACACAAATAATAGAAGGGCTAGTGGCCCAGATGGGATAAACTCTGAATTAATCAAATATGCTGATATGTTTTCTAAATTAAGATTTTTACACCTTATTAATATGTGTTGGGAAAAACACAGCATACCAACTACATGGCGACAAGGAGAAGTGAAACCAATTTATAAAAAAGGAGACCGAAATCAACCATCAAATTACAGAGGTATTACCCTTCTAAATAGTGCGTATAAAATATATACTAGAATAATAGCCAGAAGAATACAAAAAATAATTGAAAATAAATTAGGAGAAGAGCAGAACGTGTTCCGAAAAGGGAGATCTTGTACAGATGGAGTATTTTCTTTAAACCAAATCAGAGAAAAAAGAAGAGAAAGAAATAAGGAGACACATCTATTATTTATAAATTTAGAAAACGCCCTTGATAGAGTAAATAGAGAACTACTATGGAATACCCTGGAAAACAAAGGTATCCCTAATCAAATAATAGAAACTGTTAAGAGCTTATACTATGAGACAAATGTGCTAACTAGAAACAGTACAAAGTTTTTTAACATAAACCAAGGAGTGAGACAAGGGTGTGCTTTATCGCCTATTTTGTTTAATATGTATATTGACGACATTCTGATTGAATGGCAAAAACATTTTAATAAGGAAGGAATATTAATTGACAATAACGGTGGAATAAATGTCCTGCTATTCGCAGATGATGTATTACTAATGGCAGAATCTGAAAGAGATCTACAAATGTTAGCTTATAAGTTCCAAGTGGTGGCCAAGATATATAACTGCAAAATATCAGTAAATAAATAAAAAACAATGGCATTCATAGGTAAATATGGAATAAGAACTAAAATTGTTTTGGAAAATAAAATAGTGGAACAAGTAACACAGTTTAAGTATTTGGGGTGCGATATTACATACAAAGAAGATAAAGACATAGAAAACAAAATATACAAATTCCAGGCTATATGTGGAACCATTAAAAGAACATTAGGTCGGAAAACAAGAAAAGACTCTAAACTTAAATTGTATAAAACATTGGCTGTTCCTTCTTTGTTATATGGAAGTGAAAGTTGGATAATAAAAGCAAAGGATAGTAGTAGAATACAGGCAGCAGAAATGTTATTTCTGCGGAATGTAAAAGGATGCACAACAGCAGGTAGAATAAGAAATGAGTCAATAAGAGAAGAACTAAATATTTATAAATTAGAAGACAAAATCAAAACAAATAACAAGAAATGGACAGAACATTTAATGAGGATGAGTGAAGAAAGGATAACTAAGAGGACCTTTCTATATACATAATCCAAGAGCAGCACGAGACGTTGGCCGACCTCGCAGAAGATGGACTCCACTGATGACTTCGCCGGAACGGGCTGCATAGCCTAAACTATGAAGAAGAAGAAGAAGAAGAAGAAGAAGAAGAAGAAGGAGGAGAAGGAGGAGAAGGAGGAGAAGGAGAAGAAGGAGAAGGAGAAGAAGGAGAAGGAGGAGGAGGAGAAGGACGAGAAGGCCGAGAAGGACGAGAAGGAGGAGAAGGAGGAGGAGGAGAAGGAGTAGAAGGAGGAGAAGGAGGAGAAGGAGGACAAGGAGGACAAGGAGGAGAAGGACAAGGAGGAGGAGGAGAAGGAGGAGAAGGAGGAGAAGAAGGAGAAGAAGGAGAAGGAGAAGAAAGAGAAGGAGAAGGAGAAGAAGGAGAAGAAAGAGAAGAAGGAGAAGAAGAAGAACAAGAACAAGAAGAAGAAAATTTTTATAAGTCACCCTTATTCGTTATTTTACACACTGCATCCCTACAACGCAGAGTAAACTGGTTGTTCATGAAATCGTTGAAGTCCATTTGAAAGTATCTCAACTGAGATAACAGATCCATCTCCAATCGCGCAAATAAAGCATTTCGGCTTTCCGCTGAGTAACTTCTCTGTCAAAAAGAAAATATCTTACGCATTTCACCCACATGACTTTCTGTACCCATTATCATCTATTTTCACATAGCATCTACAAGCTATTCATGCGAACGTTTATTTCCTATCTGTTTCATGTTAATTGAGATAACCCTTTTCAGAAATAGCTTCATTGCACAGTTCATTGTAGGTACAAGGGAAATAAAGGAAATCGAATCGATATCCAGATGTTTAGAATGCTCTCGGTATATGATGGTCTTCAAATTCCATATACTCATTCCATGGCATCGCGAGAAACAACTGAATAGTAAAAGCAGTTTCAAGAATGCCGAAGTATGATAATGGGTATCCTGGGAATGGCTAATGCTTACTTGAAATAAACTGTGTGTTTTAAAGAGATCTACTTACATTTTCATTTGGTTCATTTTTGACAATGTCTATCCGTTTAGCTGTTATATAAAATTATAAAGAATTCCTTTCCAAATGAAGTGGACTTCACGAGCTATTCCCAAAAAATTCAAGATATTTACATAACAAAATGTATATCCTAAATATGCGTTATTGTAAAAAAATTAAGATGTCCAAAAATGTTCTGCGTAATTGGCATTTTTTTTTTGGGGGCGGGGGCGGGCATATCTTGAAAATGTTCATGACGCATCTTTGGAAGCTACTGAACTCCCTCCCCCCTCTCTCTCCCCTCACACATACACACACACACACACACACACACACACACACACACACACACACACACACACACACACACACCTGCGGACGCAGGCACGCACGCACCGCAGACATGGTATCAAAATAAAAATGAAAAGTTTAGTCCGCATATGTATCTTGATCCATTTGAAATAAACATTTCTACGTTATTTTAAATTGCAAATGCACTTCCTCCGATAGTGTGTTAATTGCAAAGAGAAAAAATCTGATGTGTTGCACTCACATGACCTTCTCTACTCTCGTACTAACCATTCTTATACACTCTTATTCCTATATATTCTTCGTGTTAGTTGAGAGAAACATTTGTACAAATTATCTTATTATTTCCTTGTAGGTGTAAGAGGAATATTAGAATATAGTAAGCTTTGAGCGATAGTCAAATCTTTTAAAGTCTTCAAATTCCGTTCTCTTTACACGGCTAACATATAAAAAATGAATAACGATGTTCCATTTGACAGAAGTATAAGTTCTCCAAAACTCGCACAAATAACAAGGCATATCTCCGAAATAGTTCATTCTACTATATAGATATATACATAAATTGTGTATTTTAGCAAGATCTACATTCTTTGTATAGTAAGATTAGGTCTATCTCTTACGGTTTACCAGCTATGCAAAAGTCATCCAGAGTAAATAGAACTAAATGGGATATAGCCAGAAAATTGAAGATATACATTTCATTTATCATAAAAATATCTCAAACCTATGCTATTTTAATCAAAATCGTTAATATTAACATTAAATAGCAACTTTGGTTTTTAACCGAATTTTCGTTTTTGAGTTACGCTGTTAAAAGACTGACACACACACACACACACACACACACACACACACACACACACACACACACACACACACACACACGGATCTTTTCCTAAAAATTCCTTTTTTTTATTTCAGGGGGCCTCAAAACATATTTCCGGTGAAATCTCTACATCGCATAGTTGGGTGAAATACAATACTTCCTCTACTTTACTATACGTAGCAGAGAAAGTAAAAAAATCAACCTAGAGAACGCAAAATATACTCTTCGAAAATTCTTTAAATATTTACTTTATGATTCTGGTGTCCTTATAAGGTAGGAGCATTTGGATACCTAACAAGCGTGATATTTGAGCTGGACACTGTTTAACATGGTAGATGAACATTTCCAAGAACTGCTACTTGTTTGAACATTTGCTAGACTACTAATGTTGATTTATTGCGAACAGCCCTTGAAGTCGTCTTCATTCTGTCTGAATTTAGACTTATTTTATACAAGTCGCAAATCATGGGCTAGGCAAAGCTTGCAACAGGCAAAATGTAGAGCTCATAAAATACAGACATTTCAGGTACTTTTCTCTCAAACGTTAGGCGTGTTTCTGTTTTCAGCTTCTAGAGTACACCATCTGACGGATGTGCTAGTACAGTTAGCGATTTTTCTTTTTGTCGCAAGAGGCTACCACGCAATCCGAATGTATGTTTAAATAACTAAGCACTTTTTGCTTAGTAGGTACGGTGCCTAGGCAAAAATATAACACGCTAAACGTAATAAGGACAGAAGAAACGCCTTATATGAAGAGTATAATATAACTGTAACGAATATATGGTAATTTGGCCTGGTTAGAAGAACTCATATGACTGTTCACATCTGATTGTTATTTTTTGGAATGGAAGAGCAAAAGAAAATAAATAAACAATAAGCATAATAAATATTTATTTATGTACATCCAAATTGAAAAAAAAAAAAAAAAGACAGATAGATGCAGCAAGTGTTGAGCAGCACCCACTAAAATTTAAAAAAAAAAAAAAAAAAAAAAAAAAAAATGTTCTTACCTAAGCGTTTTGTGGAAACAATAAAAACAAAACGGTCACTTTTATTTAGTAGTTTTAGGGCACACATAAAAATATTAAACTTTGGTAATTTATAGTTCCTCGACTACTGCCGTGTGTGTGCTAAGGTTTTAGAAGGAAGAATCAGTCAGGAATTTAAAGTACTTGAGAGATTCTAAGGCACCATTTGAGTATACTGCCTTAAAGTTAATCTGAGAATGCCTTGTGGTTTACTGGCAAAAATTGCCAGTCCTTGGAAAATTTAGTGTCTTACTATCAAGTTGTCTGCCAGAGTAGATCACTTAGTTTGAGCAACGACACAGAGAAAGCCGAGGATCTGTGGTTCAAATCCAGGCGATGGCTGAGAATATTTTACTCTGATTTTAACTTATAATACACTATTTAAATTCGTTAAAATGAAACTCAGTGG